>PVJD01002575.1:0-197059 GCA_004026545.1 Mormoops blainvillei | reverse complement strand
GAGGTAGTTGTTTGTGAGGGTTACACTTAAGCCAATTTACTGTCCCTCTTTTAACTTTTCTTCTTTTCTCAATTTTCTAAAATGTCACTTTTGTAATTAGGGAAAAATACTTATTTTTTTATAAAGACAGACAGCAGATACAATCAGCTTTACCCAGAGAATCTACATTGTACTTTTTAAAGACAGTGCTATTTTGACAGCCAAAAAAGATATTTAGGAATACAGTATTACAAATTCAAGATCATGTCTATGAACTTGGCTTGAAAAAAAGCCTCTGCAAAAATACAACCTACCATCTGTACAATGTATTCAAAAATGATTAGCATAGTATGAAAAAATAATGCTGAACAGCAGATTTTTTTTTTTTTTTAAAGAATGCTTCCTGTTCAGTTTTCTTTTCAGAGTTCTCCACAAGGTATAGATGGCCGAGGCAAAATGAAATTTCAGGTCAAGAAGAAACAGGAAGTAAACAAAGATGAAAAACATTAAATACTCTTCACTGAAGTCCGTGGCACTGATCTGGAAATTTCACCGAGCCCAAGAGAGAATCTTGCTTGGTCTGCATGCGCCAACATTGACAGCTATACAGCAAAGCTCCCACCTCTGACTTCGAATGTTAAGCCTGAGACCTACTTAGACTATCTCAGCCATCGAAAGCTATAATGCCATTTCTCTGACAGCAGGACTCACTCTCATGTCACTAAAAGTGAATCTGCAGAGCATGCAGACATGAAGCCCCCAGAAAAATGCCTCCCCGGTGACTGCAGAGCACGCAAAGGTCACTGTGGTTGTACTCCTGTGTGGTAAATATCCTCTAATAGGGTATGAATTTGATACATTTTATCTGATACATGCTGCCAGCCTCTGGCCCTGTGGCCCTGGGTTCTGCCTCCTCACTGACCCTGCCAAACTCCCTCAACCTCCCTAAGCCTTAGTACAAGGCAGAGTTAGGCCGAGACCCTCCTCCCCACGAAAAAGCCATTCTATGCTTTTGTGATCTGAAATCATGGTGCCGCATTCACATTTATATAAACACTGGGTTGGCCAAAAAGTTCATTTGTTTTTTTTCCTTAAGGTGGCTCTAGTAGCACTTAGTTGTCTTTAACTTTGTTCAAAACAATTCTGTTAAGACTGTACTGTAACAGCTGTCAAATCAGCATGCATTAAAAAAAGGCAAAACTTATCAAAATTGGTGAATTCTTGTGTAGCCATTTTGATATTGAAGATGGAACAACAGAACATTTTCAGCATATTATGCTTCATTATTTCAAGAAAGGTAAAAATGTAACTGAAACGCAAAATGATTTGTGCAGTGTCTGGACAAGGTGCTGTGACGGATCAAAATGTGTCAAAAGTGGTTTGGGAAGTTTTGTGCTGGAGATTTCTCGCTCGAAAATGCTCCACAGTTGGGTAGGGTAGTTGGAAATGATAGCAATCAAACGAAGGCATTAACTGAGAACAATTAATGTCATACCACGAGGGAGGCAGTCAACATACTCAAAATGCCCAAATCAATGAAGATATTGGTAAAAATGAAAAATGTGTCTTTTATTTTACCAGAAAAACTACATGGGCTTTTTGGCCCACCCAATAAGTAAAAATCTAATAAAGTTAATTTTGAACAATGTCCATTTTGAGAAATTGTGTTCCAACAATGAATGTTCAGATATTTTTCTCAAAATAGGAACAAAACAAAACAAAACCCTGTAAATGTATCAAATTTATGCCTCTTAGAGGATATTTACCACACAGGAGTTAAACCCCCAAAGGACTCAAAAATACTGTCCTTTGCATCTGCAAAGAGGGCTCCTGTCTCATCAGGGCCCCCGGAGGTCACCGTGGATGAGCTTCTATTAGTATAAAAACCGAGGCCACACCAAGAGGTGATCAGGACCCCCAGCCCCACTGTGGGACGCAGGAGCTCCAAGTTTAACATAACTTCAACTGTCAGGGGCCAGAACTGCTGAATTAAGCCAGGAGACAATCTCTGGAGAATTTAAATTTAAAAAAGAAAAGAGGTTTGAGCTACTGTCACACACACCCTCTCTCCCTTACCCCTGACAATTTGTTCCTCGGTGCCCACAGCAGCCAACACCCTCTGGTTTGTTTTCCTCGTGCCAGTGCCCAGCCCGTTCCTTCCAGAACAGAGGAGACATGTCAGAGCGCAGCATCACAGGAGGCTGCGTTCAAGAGCTTCGCCCAGCACCTCTACGATCTCTTCAACTTCGGACGCTGCCTTAATTGGTTGCTGGAATAGGTCAAGGCCTTAATGCTGGTGGACAAAATGCTTCTTTATGCTGGCTCCCTTCAGGCTGCAGACAGAAAAATTCACTTCTGACAATGGCTCTGCCAAGAGGCACCGAAGGGTTAGATGAGATGAACTGTGTCTGCCAACATGGTTTTGCAGAGACTGCTGAATAAACTAGCACAGGTGCTGGCAAGCTTTCTGTAAAAGGCCAGATGATAAATACTTTAGGTTTTGCAGATCACAGAGTTCTCTGTTGCAATTACTCAACTCTGTTGTTCTAGGGCAAATGCATCTACAGACATGACATAAACAAATGAGCAATGAGCATGGCAGTAGCCCCATAAAACTATGGCACTGAAATTTGAACTTCGAAGAGCTTTCACAGGTCACAAAATATTGTTTGAATTTTTCAACCATTAAAAAATGTAAAGAGCATTCTTATCGGCCCCGCAAAAGGAGTGAGGCTGTGGTTTGCCAATTCCCAAATGCGGGAATGAGACGGCGTCACATCCTACAACTTACACAGAAAATGCACAGCCCCGAGCCTTCCTCCACAGGCTTGGTCATTCTTGATTTATGCTTTACCCTCTTCAGATCTACTCCTTCAAAGTATTTCCACCATAAGTCCACTTGCGTCCACTTCCCTTGTCTTTTTTCCCATCATCCTTTACAACTCTCTCTCACGTTCAAAGTAGCCTCCGCCCAGCACCCAGTGATGGGCTTCCACGTGAAGTAGGGTGGAGTCACCTTATGTTTAAGTTCCTCCCACAGGCCTCTGGGACAACCAGAATGAGCTGTTTCCTCACCAGGATCCACAAGGCCCTGCGCCTCATTTGTGCTCCTTTCCTTACCTTTGACCTTGGTGATCCTTAATTTTATATCAACTTGATTAGGCCACAGGGTGCCTGGACATCTGGCCAAACATTTCTTGGTGTGTCTTTGAGGGTGTTTTTTTTGGAGAGATCAACATTTGAATAAAGCAGATTGCTCTCTGTATTAGTCAGGGTTCTCCAGAGAAACAGAATAAATTATACATATAATTTATTTATATATATAAAATATATATATTCGGTGGGATTATGAAGATGGCTGGTGGGATCATGAAGACGGTGTAGTCCCAAGATCGAAGTCCCAGTCCTCGGGCAGGAAAAGACCTATGCAGCTGTCGGGCAGAGAGAGAATTCAACCTCCTCCTACCTCTTTGTTCTTTTTGGGCCCTTAGTGGGCTGTCCGCCTGTTCCTGTATGAGAGTCAGTTGAAGCACCAGGGGAGTCTCTGCCCATTGGCCGAGATGGTGGCAGGGAGAGGTTCTTACACGAAGCTCACCAAAAGCTAGAGATATGAATGGACAGGGCGCAAGTGCAGCCCAAAAAGCTAAACAGATGAATGGATAGGACCTGACCGAGCACACCAAAAGCTAGGAAAGATGATTGGATTAGGAAGAAAAGCCCTCCCCTTGCTGTAAGAACTGTGGCATTAAGTAGGAAAAGAAATGGTCTTTGAGACTGAAGTCCACCATTCTCCCTAGCTGTGAGGCACCTGAATAAACCTCCTTCCTTTTGCACCAGCACCTGCCTCACGAGCTTGACTTCTGCGCCAGCACACAGCTGAACCTCTGGTTTTTTGTTCAGTAACAGACCTACATTGGAGGGAGGGGAATCTACTCTACTCAGTCCACCAATCCAAATGTTAATTTCTTCTGAAAATACCATCACAGGCACACCCAAGGAATGTTTAGCCAGATATCTCAGCATCCTGCAGTTCATCTGACACATAAAATTAACCATCACACCCTCCCAAATGAGGGTGGGCCTCATACAATCAGTTGAAGGCCTGAACAGAACCAAAATACTAACCCTCAGGCGAGTAGGAGGAAACTTCTGCCCGAGTCAAATTGAAACATTGGCTCTCCTAGGTCTTCAGCTTGCCAACTCAACCTGCAGATCCCAGGGTATGCCCAACTTCCTTCACTGCGTGAACAAGTTTCTTATAAATAAATAAACAAACAAAGACACACATATGCACACCCTCTCTACTGGCACTGTTTCTCTGGAAAACCCTGACTAACATAACAATAAATTGTCACACTTTTTCTCTCACTTTCACTTCCGCAAACACAAGATACTTTGCATGTTTCCTTTTTCCGGAGTGTTCTTCTTCGCTCTTTTTACAACGACCTTCTCATTCAAGTCTCAGCTTAAATGTCTCCTTCTCCCCCAATAATCTTTGAAAGTTGCTTCCTCTCATCCTCTGCAAATGATTCTCTATCTCAGTCTCTTGTTCCCGTCAAAAACATTATCACAACCAGTAAGCGAATGACTATTTTGATTATTTACTTATTCATACCCTAGTCATCAGGGTAGGCGTCACATCTGGGCTCTGCACTGCATCCCCAGGCCCTAGGGAGGAGCCTGGTATAACACATACTCTTAATCAACATTATGGAATAAACGAATAGCCCAGAGTTAACGTCCCTTTGCTCTCTGCCTTGCAGCTTCTATCTGCATTATTAGCAAATGACCCTCGTATGAACAAAAGGATCTTGGAGGTGATAAAAGTCACCCCCTCACCAGATGGTGCTTCTTCCCTATACCACTGTAAAGTCCTCTGCCATGTTTATGCTGTTCGTGTTCTCTGAATCCATCACTGAAACAGAGGCCTGCTCTCACAAGTGGCCGTGTCTTACTAGGTAACTGGGTATTCACACTGGTGATCTGTGTAAACAGTTAAGTCACCAACCCACACAATCCACAACAAGGACCATCCCACCATCAGGCTGTATGCGCGGCTCGAGGTTTCGGGTACCTCCAGGTCCCAGCACATGGCAGGTACCTAAAGGTTTGCTGAATGAATCAACTTATCTACTTATCTTCCTCATTCACTCAGTGGCTTCACTTGAATCAGCAAGACCCCAAGGTTAACAGTGGTGCATCAGTGGCAGGGGAGAAAATGAATGGGTATGAGCTTTATCAAGTCTTTGCTTAGGAAATCAGGATTTGAGAGCCCATCAGCTTAATGTCACCTTTGACTAGTAAACACTGTTTTTTCCTTGTTACCTACAGCTGCCTTTGGCGGGCTCCCCCCACTCGGTGTTTGCTTTCTTTTCCATACAGGTGCTGTGAGGAGAGCTCAGACCTCTGCACAGCACAGAAAGCAGAGTGGAAGCAAGGACGGGAATTCACTGATTTGTCTGTAGTTGGTCAATGTGAAGCAGATAAGCTTCTCTGCTGTTGTAGCCTAACTCCTCCTCTGAGCCTCTCTCCTGCTTCACAAACTGCAACAGAAAGAACATCTTTAATTTAGATAGAACAATCTGATCTCAGTGCATGCTTCAACTTAATTGAAGATAAAATAACCTGCCAGCACTAGTTAGTGAGTTTGTCTCCCTACAGCGGAGAGTCCCCCAACAAGGCCAGACACAGTTCTCTGAAACCTGCCGGCAAGTCTGGGCATGGGGCCCTGCGAAATCTTCCTTTGCGAGCACAGGGATAGCATTCTGTCACCTAGTTCTTTAATGCAGAACGTGTGACTGCAGCATGAAATGTGTTCATCTCCTGTACAACAGCCTTTCAAGTAAGAAGACCCTCCTGCCTGCCCTGTTGAAAGAGGCTTCATCCTTTCACTTTCCCAGTGTGAATTTCACACTACAAGGGGCTATGTTTTGGGAAAACAAGGCAGTTATTTTTATACCTGTCCAACTTCTGTTCACACAGACAAAGGGAGTATCAGTGACGATGCCGCCCCAAGCTCTCTCAAAAAAGATCCTTGATTTAACAGTGGCTTGTATCTGGGCACTTCCCCTCTGCATTTAATTCTCTTCACAAAGCAGCACCTTGAGGTACAAACTTCAAAACAGCAACCCGAGCAAAACTGCAGGCATTATTCTTCCCTAGCTCCAGACATCGCCATGCGGGCTGTTTGTTTTTCAGCTCTCTGATGTAACACTGGGGTGGTATCTCTGTCATATGACAGTAAGAAAACCAATGATGTGAGTCACACTCTGAAGTGATTAAGTTCTGGCCAGCAAAGCTAGAGCTCCTTCTGATTCACTAGAAACGCATTTGCCAGCCTGCATTTTTACAAGGCCATGCAGTTCAGTCTGTATTGCTGTTCTTTTTATGCAATTCTCCTTTCTTTGACTCAAACTACATACTTGTGAGATATTACTAAAAGTCACAGGGGAAGGCATTAATTGATCATGCATCTCCTAAAGCTCTATTTCCACAATACACAGAAAGTGCTAGAAATGAAGAAATGTCTCAATTTGAAGGCCTCCCACGTGGCTAATAATAAGGCTACAGGGTAAAAACATTCCTCAGCATCTGACCAGTGAAGCCTCCCACAGCTGCTAAGATTAGCTTTCTACCAGGACTTGCCCCGCTCATCAATTCCATGAATGAGAAACACAATGGTCTCAGCTTGATTCCAACTATACATTATTCTCTGACCTTACACTTTGGTTGTCTCCAGGACAGAAAAGTTTAAAGTCAATTGCAACAGTAAAAATAATGACAAGGTCATGACTATTCTTACTGAAAAACAGCTGCCCCTTGCTTCAACATCAAAATACTGCTGGTCTGTCCAAGAATTCAAGGCTACGAAGGCCAGCTGATGTACCAAAAAAACGTGTATCCTAAGAATTAGAACATGTTAGCATTTCCAGAAGTGTAATTCATTAAGTGGGGAACAGAAAGTTTTCTCTGAGAAAACTGAGCACAGAAAGTACAGGGTTAAAACAAAAATTAAAAAGGATACTTTCCTGGGGAATTTCTCCACGCCTTTAATATTCTGATAGGTATTCTGAATCTCCTTAAGCTTTTTACCACTGAATTCTTTTTCATAAAGTGCAATGCTTTGTAGGGCCAGTGTTCCATGGAATAAACTTTTGGAATCTTTGGAATAGGCCATTTAAAAGAGTCAGAAATATGTTCCTATCTTTTCTGTCACACAGACATTCTTCACTATTTCCTTCTTTTCTAGCCTAACACTATGTTGCACAGTGCAATGTAAAATACAGAACTGCTACACAGAAAAGATATAGGACAGTGAACACATTTAAAAATGCTCACTGGCGTTATTATGTATATTTGCTACTTGGCTGAGATTTCAAGCAATTCTGGTAAGGGCCCTTTCTCCAAAGCACATGGTGATCTGGGAAAGCATGAATGAACAAAATGAGGGGCTGCACAGGAGTGTGACTGCCACATCTGTTAGCAGTGCATTTGGTACGCCTTCCCCTGTCACTATATATATATATTCAGAAATAATGACGAAGAAATGTAGTTCCTCCAGGCAAATGAAATGGAGGTGCAAATTAGAATTACACCTCTAGTCTCATTTTGGTATCACTTCTTGTCTGGATAAACAACACTTATTCTCACTTTCCTACTCATGGCAAGTAGCCACTGTTAACACTTGCATTAGAGATCAGTCACAACAAATTACAGTTAAGTTTCACAGGGCACTGCAGGAGGCGGCCCAGGCCCCAGGGGAGCACCTAGTTAAGCAAGGCCCATGACCAATTTTGAGATAACTAGCATTGGGACTCGAAAGGCCCCCGTGTCTCAGCCACATGAAGTGGTTAAAATTCCAAAAGTCTAAGTGGTATCTTAATATTTCTGTGTATGGTAGTTTATTATCCTCTGCAGAAAGCAGCAGTGGGTAGCTGCTTGCGAAAAGGGTGATTTTAATCACCAATCATTTTCAAGAACACAAGAGATCAGCAGCACTCAACTGCGAAAGCTGTTTTATAAGGGGAAACTGCTGGAGTGGATTAAAAACACAAACAGATTTCACTTCAATTTGATTGTATTAGATGCCAAACGTTTGGGGGGATGTGTGAGACGCACAACCCCCCCACCCCCGCCACAGGGAAGATGAGGCAAACACGGACTATAGGCTCACTCCATCTGTGAATTTGCCAAATCTAATTGTGGGGTGGGGGTGGGTGGAAGAAAAGGGGGTTTTGTAGTCTGGATCCTACAATAGCTAGTTTGTTAGTTACCCAAGTAGGGCAGAGTCCACTTTTTCTAGTGAAACACGTTATGGGAAACCTGAAAAAAAAGTCTATAGAATCCATGTAATTAATCTCTTTTGAAGAAATAATAAAGTAAAATAAAATCTTAAGAAACCTTTAAGAGTCAGCACAGCCATGAGTAAATATGAGGAATAAGTACTGTTAAACATTCTTCAAACAAATTCAAATGAACCCTGTTGTCATCAGATTTGGTATGTTTTAAGGCACATCACTTATCTAGGGTACCTCTGAGAGGTTTCTTGTGTAATCCTGACAGTGCAAGATGAGAGAGAGGAACTGAGGTGCCTTGTAAGAGGGAACCAGATTAGGGGATGTTTTCTTTTCTTTTTTTTTTTTTAAAGGAAGAAGGAGAAAGGAACATCAATGCGAGAGAGAAGCATCAACTGGTTACCTCTCATATGAGCTCAGAACAGGGATCATACACATTAAGACGGGGGACCAAACCGGCAACCTAGTTATGTGCCCTGACGGGGAACTGAACTTGTAACCCTTCAGTTATGGAATGACGCTCCAATCAACTGAGCCACACTGCCAGGGCAGGTTAATCTGCTTCACTCCCATGTAAAACATGAATGGGTTCAGGACGGTTGTAGATCTCTTCTCCATAATGCTCCTACGGTAAGTTTCAGGTATCTGGTTGTTCCTCTCAAAGTAGAGAAAAATTATTAGCATCCATCATTCAGATTTCCCCTCATTCAAACACCTTGGCACATCCATTACCGTAGGTGTTCTCTAGTATTTGCAAGAAACCTCAGTGCAGAGCGCCCACATAACCGATATTCGCAATGCTATTAGTAGCAGCCCTCGAGAATGGCAGCTGTCACACCCCAAATGCTGTGCTAAGTACTGGGTATGCATGATCTAGCTTACTCCTCACCAGAAATCTCGGTCTGATTATGCTTATTTTACCAATGAGGAAGTTGAGTTTCGAAGAGTGAAATGAGTTGCTCCAGGTAACACAGCCACTAAGTGACACAGTACAAATTGCATCCTGGCCTGCAGGTGCTGATCTTTACTGGGAAACTAGTAGGCATAGTGGAGGAAAATAAAGCATGCGTAAATCAACACACGCCATCAATGCTAGTCACCCTAACGCATTACACTGGATTTCAGGCCAAGGTGGGAGGATGCAGAAGGTGAAGCTCAGGAAGAGAAAAAAGGCCTCTTATTGAAATCCTCCTCTCCAGGCTTATTAGGGTTTGATGAGAGAAAGAAGGCCATTTAAGATACAGGAAAAATGGAGGGGAAAACACAGAAAAATGAAGCTCACATATTCTTAAAGTTACAAACTATCCAGGGCTGAGATGCACAAAGAAGACAGGAAGTGTCAGGTACGACTAGAAAGATAGGACTCGGCCAGCTGTACTAGAGAGACCCGTTCTGCCATAGTACTGAGCCCTCCCATGTCACTGCCAGCACCACTTCCATCAACACGTACCCGGCATTTTCTCGTCCTTCCATTTCCGCAGGCGCTCGCCCTCCCCCTTGCTTGGCCTAAGGCAAAAGTCACTTAGTCTTCTGGTCCCTGCCCACCTCTCCTGAGTGCTCCTTCAAATGCAACTCAGATCCTGTCACCAGTCCTCATCTGCAAACCTGGTCCCATACAGAGCATTCACAGACCACCCTGACTCAGTCCCAAGCCTCGTCTCTTGTCCCGTTTCTTGACATACTTTTTACATCTGTCTATTTAGGCCTCTTCTCAAAGTGCTGTAATGGCTTTAATAATATATACAATTAAATCATTTCCTTCCCCTCAACCCTGTTTCTCCCTACTGCTCCCCATCTCTCAGCAAATGAGCAACTGAATGTATGTCAAAACCAAGTTCGAAATCTCACTATCATCCAAACTCATACTTCTCTTTCGCTCTGATTTTCAATATGATTTTTAAAAAGGTTCTATAGCCACTCATCCTTAATTGTACAGATTTTAAAACTGAATGCCATCCTCTCTCATTTGCTTTATGGCAAGGGTCTAACTGATCTCTTTGCTTCCAGTCTTCTCCCAATCCTTCATCCATATTTTCTAAATTGACCGAATTTAACTGAATCACTTCCCTGCTTGAAACTCTTCGACGGATCCCACTGGCCCAGGGCAAGGGATGGGGTGGGGAAATCTACTCTTTTTAACATGGTTTATCAAAATCTGGCCCCTGTTTACATCTGCATGTCTTACCCCTCACTCCTCTCCCCCCGACCCTTGTTGCTACACTCTAGTTAAAATGAACTATAGGAAATTCTTAAACTCCAACCCGTTCTTTCTCACCTCACACTGGAGAGGCCGGGCTCTGCACATGGCATGTCTCTCTCTACTTTCCACTTGTCCCCTACTTATTCCCCTCACCTCTTCAAGTCTCAGCTTCTATGTGCCCTCTGCCAGGAAGACAGGTCTGTCTCTTCAAGTCTAAGTTACGAGCTCCTCCTCTGCAGACCCTGATCACTTACCTTCCCCGTTCTGTACCACAGCTGCCTTTTCGTTTGTCTTTCTCATCACCTTAAGCTGTGGTGGATCTCATTAAATCCCTGCAATCTCACATATGAAAAAGTAAACTATTTTCCAAATAAACCAATCCTACTGTATTTACGCGTATCTGCTCATTTTTCACAACTCTTCCCCCAATCCGGAAGAAAATACTAAAGAAAATAAATGCTATTCATATAATTCCCTCCACTCTACTCTTTCTACTTCCTCTTAGATAGCAACCCCAGCTTTGGTCCCTTTGAGGGCTTGACAGACACTTGTCAGTGTGAGAGTACGAGAGTGAGTTAACATGGTAACAAATGACAGTATGACAGGTGATGACACCATGCACCATTTTTCACGGGACTACTATATAAACTCCATTCACATTCATTAGGGATGCCTGGAAGCTTAACAGTTCACTAAATGAGAAATAAGATGGGAGAAAATGCACCAGTATTCATCTCTCTTATCTCATACAGTTCCTTACTTTCTTCATTTCTCAGTCATTCCTCCCTGTTATTTGACAGTAAATTCTACATGCATCTAAGACTTCCATGTACCTCCAACAATGAGATGTGGATTTTAAGTGGGACACAAGTGGCTGCGCAGTTGTTTGACTCGATCAATAAAAATTATGTCTTCAAAGCAATACATAAATATGTATGTTGCTTTTCAATTACTTAGCAGAGGTAACTCTCCTTCACACATATTCCTGATCACAAATAGGCAAGCACTGCACAAGTCTAATAAGGCACTGTCTCTTTAAATTGAGCAGCAAAAGAACTTTCAGATGGACACAATTACACCCCCTCCCCACAGAGAATGAAGAGAGGAAATGATGCAAAATAATGCTGATATATTTCACTGGTATTCACATCCTAGCTTGTAAACAATTTCTAATTCACTTGCCTACACAGTTAGCCACCAGTCTGGATGCAAAGAAATTAAGCCCAACCAAGAAACAGGAAGTATCAGTTTTGTCGCAAGTGTGTTTATTTTGGTGGCTCACATCTGCAGCCTTTTTCCTTCCATGTATCTTTTCAGAGCCAGAGTGGGGGAAGGAACCAAGTCTTTGAACCTAAATCCATCACAGTGATTGTGAGAAGCTGAACCATCCACAGCATCCTTAGGAGGGTGTTTTCAGTTTCCCGATGAAGAACTCTGACTCATGTGGAGGCAAAGCCTAGAAGTAAAGGAATAGTCTATTCCACATGACTGACTTCATTCTGCATGCCCAACAATGTCCAGGACTGAGCTAGTCCCACTCAGTTTAAAAGCAGAATATCTAAGTGGATGTATTCCAACTGACATACAAAGGCATCTGGTACTCTTCTGGGAGTCCGACATCAGCATGGGATCTCCGTGGTGTCATCTCATGTTGTTGATGAATTTACTTCCAAATAATCAGAATGGTGAACAGTGAACATTGTGGAGGTGGAGGGCAAAACTACCTCTAAAAATCTAAGAATCCAAGCATATAAACTTCCCATCAGCCTTGTTGGCTACACTGCATGAATCCAAATGCTTTGAAGGAAAAATCTGCTATGCTGAATTCTTGTGGTCTAGAAGAGGGTCAACAAACTATGGCCTGCAGGCCAAACCTCGCCGGACGCCTCTTTTCAGAACGTCATGAGCACTCACTTACATATCATCTATGGCTGCCTGTGTGTTACAGTGGAAGACTTGAATAGTTGGGACAGGGTTCACATGGCCTACGAGACCGTATTATCTGGCTCTTTATGGAAAAGGTTTGCTGATTCCTGGGCTGGCATGGCGAACCATTCACCAATCCCTGCTCTACAAAATCAGGCTCTGGATCAAAATTATTTCATCTTGATTCTATAATTCTTCACTGAAGACCCAGTATTTAAGGCTTTCAGTTGGCCCAAAGACAGCACAACCCTCCACTTGGAAACGCTCTAGGAACGGGTCCAGGTGGCAACCCTGCAGATCTGAGCAGATGCCTATTTTTCTTCTGCCCATGAGACAGATGGCCCTGAAAGAGGGGAGAAGAATTAGTCCATGAGAGAGAATTCTCTGTGCAGCACTAATTTTGGAAATATATCCTGATCCATCTGGCCAAAAAGGATTCCTTAGGAGTACCTTTGCTGTTTGAAGTTGCTTAATGTTCAGAAGGGGAACCCTATGTACCGAGGCTAGCACCTCAGGTATCTGCTCTCTGTCAAACTGTCAGTAAAGCATTTCAACTCTGCCCTTGAGACGAGAAATCTCGAATGATTACAAGGACAGAAGATAATCCTAAGGATGAAGACCAGAATAGCTAACCATTCATTTAGAGGCACCCCATTTCAAAGAACTCGTTCACTCCTCTGCCAGTCAAAAACCTCTCAGGTTGGAAAAATAATACCCAAGATTTGTGTCATATAAAGACAGCAGCAGCAGCAGCAGCAGCAATATTTACCTTCTGACCTGCTAACCACAGCCGTTCACCGGACACAGCAGTGCTGCTCCTTCTCATTAACCACTCTCACTCAGCTTTGATATTCGGACCTTGTTCTAAAGCCTTTTCTGAGTAACAAGTCATGCATTTGCAAAGTTAATGAACTTAGATTTGATTGTTTTTTCCCCCATTTCATTCCTAATTCAGCTCCACGGTGTGTAGGGTAAACAATGGGTCTGTCTGGTCCATAAATAAGGAGTTGACAAAATTAAGAACTGACCAAAAAATTAAGGCAACTAGAAACAGGGGCATTAAGAACTGCAAATTCTTTTCATTCAGTCTCAAGTCCGCAGGGTTTGAACTCTGGTGGACTTGGGTTCCAGTCCCAGTTCTACCATTTTCTATCTGGATAATCTCACTAATAAACTAAATGATAACCAAGTTATCCGTGAAGTTATCATAAGAATTAAATGAAAATCCACCTAAGTCATTCAACAGTGCCTGAGTCACAGTGAGTCCTTAATTTGTACTGAACAACCATCACCGAGCCAAGTTCCTACTAAGAGCATAGTTGCTATTAGAAACAGAAACAAAGGTGGACTGGGAAGAAGTCACGAGGGAAAGATACCTCTCTTGACATTCTTCTAAGTCATCTACTTGGAGACAAGGGAAGTTCTTAGTGAAAAGGTGTTATCAAATTTTACATCCACTATTCCTGTTATAAAGAACCCATGACCACCTGTGGGATAACTTGCAGGGCCACCCAACTCGCAACATCAAGGGCAAAGGAGATGCTGCCTCAAAGAGAGAGATCTCTGCAGATGACGCTGTGCCGTGTGAATTAACCAGGGAATAATCACATGCCCGGCATTACTCAGGCACTGAGTGGGCTGTGCAAGTACGAGTTCCTTCTACAAAGAAGGCATACATCACCACCACTTTGGGAAAACAGTATCACTGACCCTGATGTCATAAAGCACCTACCTTAAATTTAGTCTTACAAGATTTTCTTACGAACAGACTATTTGTTAGTTTACAAAATCTAACTCAGTATTTTGCTAAAATGGGAACACCTTTCACATGATATCCCCAGACACATGTACAAAACACAGGAGACCATAAACTAATAATAAACCAAGGAGAGTCGATTTTCAAGAAAACTAGCCTGGGAACAAAAATGACAAAGGGCTTTATAAATGAAAATCAATACTTGAATTGTGTCTGGAAGCAAACAGGCAAGCAGGACAGACCACCGAACACAACTGCAGTGACTTGGGGCGGCTGTTAATCTCTGCGCTCGCCTCACCTCTCCAGCAGCTTCCTGAGAGCAAAGCAAGATCATCCCACTCCCCTCAACAGCTGCTTCTCTTCTTCCAAGCTTCGTGGTGTTAGGTTACAGCTGAGCTCAGTTTCGTCCATGCTGTAAGCTAATTACAAAGAATCCAGAAGTGTGGGAATGAACTGGGAATACTGTAGGCTGCTTTAGCAAACCTTAGCACCATCTGCTGAAATATTAAGATGCTTGTTTAAAAAGTTGGCTGCCAGGGAAGAAGGTCACAGAACTAACAGTGGGGAAGTTCTCTTTAATCACTTACTTTACTTCTCTTTCCTGTACATAAGCAGTATGGCACTGAGCCAAAGGTGAGTAGTCCAGAGATAAAAGGCCACCTCTGCTTGCTGTCTTCTTGTGGACCAGGTGCCAGCAGGAGAGAACCTAGAGCTGGGTCACCAAAGGAAATGAGATATGCTCAAAAGATAGCGGCATGTTTGCCTATTTCAATGAGCAACTACAGTTATTTGTGAAAATATATTAAGATCATTAAAATCCCTTTCCCTTTTATAACCGGTCGGCAGAGAGACATTTAAAGTATATAACGTACTTAAGGAAGGCACCTCCCCCAGGAATCTGAGACTCATGGGATGTGGGGGCTCCCTTTGCATGCTAGATGTTTCTCAAACAGGAGCAGTCGAAAATAGCCTCAGGTTTGTGGACAAAGATCAGGCCAACAGTCAAGAGTCCAAAGAGCTTAGCTAAGGAAAGCAAAGAAAAACCTCGTGTGATTTAATGTCACTGTTAAAAAGCCCAACACAATTGTGCCAGTGGTCAAGATCTGAACAGTGATAGCCCTGGGACTTAGTACTCCCCTCAGCAAAGGGAAGTATGTTCATTAGTCTCCTTTGAGTGATAATGACAAAAATAACAACAGTAATAGTAAAACAGCAGTTAACCTTTTTTGAGCATATGCCACGTACCAGACACTACGTTAAGGACCTCTCATCTGTTATATATTAATTCTTCCAACACTCTGAGGTAGGTACTGTTATCTCATTTTATAGGGGAAGAAAACTGATGCTTACAGAGGATAATGGCCTTATCCAAGAACTCATCAGCCAGGAATGGACAGAGCTGGCTTTGAAGCCACACCATCTGACTGCATGCATATCCGCTGTGCTACAGTACCATGGACAGGGCCTCGCGTGGGCTCCTTAAATAAGTGCAATCAGAAGGATGTAAATGGTAATGAGGAAGACAGGGATCTTCCGCGAGGAGTCCCGGCAGCCCAAGTTCAAGAGTCTTCCTTCATGTGCCACGACTGCTGGGACTCAACTACTCTGCCTATCTGCTCTTCTGCCCTCTGCCAACTTGCTTCCACTCCGTAAGGGCCACAGGTCATTCCCTGGCTAGCCTGCAGACTGACTGTCTCAATGGCCAGCGGAGGCCAGGTGCAAAAGCCTGGGCCGCAAGGGCTGCCGGGGCCAAGGCTTCCGTATGAGTTAGCAGAGAGGCAGGCAACCTTCAAGGGCCTCTGAGCATGGCGGGCCCCACGCTGCTCATACAGTACAGAAAGCAACTCTGCATCTGTATTTGGGTCCTGCCTCACACTTCTGGCTTTCGCAGAGATTATTTATACCCAGAAGGGCAGAGAGGATTATACTGCTCAGTCCCAGTGGTGTATGCACAGTGACTATGCAGTTGAACGAGTACGTATGAAGGGCTTTCCTATGCTAAGCACAAAAAGTACCAACAAAGACAGGTTGGTAACTTATGAAAGGTTTTCCTCCCCCTTCTTCAGTCTGTGTTTGTTTCAATGTCCTGTTTATCAGAATTTAAAAGTGCATGGGTTCTGATTCCCATTTACCAGGAGGCTGGTCATTTTTCATCATTATGTAGAGAAGTGGCTCCGAGTTCAGCCTGACCATCTGCTGTCCCTCACAAGCCTGAGGGGTTCGCAGCCAGACCGGGAGAGTCTGCCAAACCCTCCTCAGCAGGCTCACAGGGCAGGGTCGACAAGCCACACCCCCAGCCGGGGGGTGGGGGTGGGGCCAGAAAGGAAGAACAGACCCACACACATGACTAGACAGAGCCAGACACGTGGGTCAGCTAGGTCACAACAGAAGCAAAGTAACTCTCTAGGAAGAAAACATCCAACCCTGTGACATTCACTATCAAAGACACAAGTGTTCACACTGGATGCTACCTTCAAATTCCAAAGCTCTGTCCAGCAAAGAGGCTAAAAATGTTCTTACGGTAACAGCTGCTCTTCATGTGCACAAAAACTAAAGATTTAGTGTAAGTTAAGCTGCAACATAAAAGATCAATAAACTTTTACAATAACCATGACCAATGCACTGAAAAGAGTACTTAACTTTAAAAATGGCAGGGCATTTAAAAACTTTTTCCTAGTAAATGGTATTAGGTAAGACCCCAAATGTTAACACATTTCACCCAGGGGGTCCTCAGCAAAGCACAAAGCTTCCTGCCAGAGACACTACATACAGGATGGGGTGTGGGCGAGAGGAAGTAAAGGTGTATTTTACAAGCCATTTTATAAAATGTTACAATTCTGAGATACTCCACTTAACAATGTCTCCAGCCGCCTTTAAAGCACACTTCTAGCAAACTGGTAGGGTAGGCCTGAAAAAGCTGATCGGGTTTGGAGTAAACAAGAGTGTGTCTGACCAGAGGCTCTGCCATTTATGGAGTTTGAGAGTCTCATCGGCCCCCCACAACCCCCCATTCCACCTATAAATAAGTACATTAGCACCTGCCCTATCTATTTCACAAGATGATGAGGATCAAATTAAATTACATATTTAAAACTTTAAAATGCTGAGGTAGGCATTAGGCATTTTCATTTTAATGGCTGCAATGAACTTGAATCTACTTTACCTAGCTCTTAACAAAATAAGGTACATATTGAGAATGGGTCCCAGGCTCCGTCTTCAAACCCAAATTTAAATCTCTACTCTGCAAATAAACCTTGGGAACTGATTTAAGTCCGTTTCCTCAGCTCTAAGAGTAGAACATACAACTCATTTTATAAAAATGTGAGATGCTTCACACAGTGCTAGGGTAACAGTAGAGCCTTCATGAAACACTGGTTTTCTTCTTCTGTTTAGATTTTATTTATTTATTTTTAGACTGAGGGGAAGGGAGGGAGAAAGAGAGGGAGAGAAACATCAATGTGTGGTTGCCTCACGCGCCCCCTACTGGGGACCTGGTCTGCAACCCAGGCATGTGCCCTGACTGGGCATCGAACTGGAGACCCTTTGGTTCACAGGCCGGCACTCCAATCCACTGAGCCGCACCAGCCAGGGCTCTTCTTCTAATCCAATGGTCTCTTCCAAATAAAACTTCTGGAATTATCTGACAAATTTGTGATACCATAAAATCTTGTCACACAGTTAAGAACATACATATGCCATGCCCAAAATGAACGGTAAACCCAACTTTTTCCGAGGATCTACTTTCCAGAAAATATCCTTCCAATTTTGTTCAACTCTTACATTGTTCCAAAAGCAAAAAGTTGGAACAAAAGAAATTTACAGGGAGTGCAGCTTTTTAAAATCCCGATGTCAGTCGTACTGGAACATTCCCCTTTAAGTTACTTTGTATATCTGTGAATGAGTAACTGCGTAAACCACGTAGTTGAAAAGCCAGGGCAAATAAGTAAAAAGTGACACTTACCCAAGCTTCACTTACAAAGTTAAAAAAGCAATTTGCTGAGTATCATGCCCACCACAGGTAGTGAAGCAACTTTTTTTTCTTTCATTTAAAACATCAAATACTTAAATATTATAATATGGTGGGGGAATCCTTTAGAAAAGAATTACTTTGGGGATCTGTGTGAATTTTCTAGTGCTAGTGCTGTTTTTAAATTTCATGATACAAACAAGGTCACACGTAAACTCAAAGAGTTTTCATTTTGACACAAAGGCAAACATATCTACTACCGCCCACCAACACCCACCATCCTACAGATGCGGCGTTCTCGCGAGGGTGGGGTTCTGGCCTTCCTTACTACGCCTCACAAGCTTCAAAGGTGCCTATCCCCTCAATGGATAAACACAGGAAAACACCTTGAGGCACAGACGCAGGTGGCCGACTTGCTTTGCACAGAAACGACCCAACCCCGAGTTGTTTTAGAGAGAGCAGGGACAGCCAAGCCAACTGCTGAGCTCTGGTCTGCGAGCGCTGTCCTTGGCAAGGGGAGGGGTGAGAAGTTACTGAGTTCTCAGAAGTGGAATCTTAGAAAAGCTGAAGTGTGCATTTCTTCCCCTTTTTGATAGATAAACAGTGCGATGCTTTATCTGGTCAACCCATTAAATGGTTTACTGGCAACTGTTCAGACACTGTTCTCCTGTTCTATTTATCTTTATATAGGACATATAAATCTTCCCTTCTCCTAGCGACCACAGAACAGTTTTCCATCCCCCTTAGTCCTTTACAGAGTAAATGTGGAACTGCAATGGGCTCAGCCTCAGCCCTTGGTAAAAGGCCCCGGAACTGGTTGCACAGGATCTTAACCTCATTGAGTTCAACCACTCAAATGATACTTGGAGTATCCCAGCACCAGCAGCAACCCAACCAATGCTGCAAGGGGGTCCCAGGACAGGGCGACCCCCAGTGTAGGCAGCCCAGACCTATCACGTCAATCGCTGGGCAAAGCAATCTGCGTTTTAAACGATAAGCTCTCCAGGTCATTCTTAAGGCACATTTGAGGAGCATGCCAACAAGCCTTAGCGTACTCCTCCAGCTTTAGTGTGCATGTGGACCCACCTGGGAAATCTCCTAAAACGCAGACTGTGGTCCAGCCGGTTGCAGGTCAGAGAAAGTCTGCATTTCTAAGAAGTTCCCAGGTGGTATCAGTGCTGCTGAGCCACAGTCCACACTCAGAACAGCAAGACCTTAGGGAATAAAGCCCAACATTCTTATCTGGTGTCCTGTAATCATTTTATTAGCAATCTAATTAGGAAGCCAAGATTACGCGATGCTGAAGGGAAGAGATTGTGATGGTGTCTACCGGGACCACTGACTGAAACACTGTGCATTTTATTTTAGAAAACCCATGCCGTCCAGTTTTACGCACTTCAACTTAGACTTGTGAGTGCCACTGCTAAACGTAACCCTAGGTATCGTTTCGCACGACACTGCTCAGGTTCTACATCACAGCCTGGTACCTGGAGGTCTGCGGTTCTAATCACATAGTAAGTGCCCACCATTAGGTCGGCTGCTTCTCCTTCACCTGATTTCTTCACCTGGCATATAAAGGCATGTACACCAACTAATTCACAGGCTCACGTACTCTTTACAGATACAATAACTTACATGGCCAACGAGAAACAGTAAGAACAAAAACAGCCACAACTTCTACTGAGATAAGAATTTTCTACACACAGAAGGCACTAAGGTAACTGAGTATCTTACCACCAAAAGAACAAATGCTCTCCAGTCTCTGAGGCAGAAAAGTTAGGATATTCATCTGAACTAGGTTCCAGTAGAGCCTGCAAGCCTTCTGATCTCTTGGAGAAGCACACACTACAAGGCAGAAAGGGACAGTCTGCGTTTCAGTTACCGAGGACAGTTGTCCCTCCTCATCCATGGGGGATGCCTTCCAAGACCCACGCAGTGGATGCCTGAAACTGCAGAGGGCGCCAAGCCCTAGATATACTAGGATTTTCCTACACACACATATCTATGATACAGTTTAATTTATAAATTAGGCACAATAACGGATTGACGACAATAATAATAAAGCAAGTATAACAATATGTTGTAATAAACGGTAGGTGAATATGGTCTCTCTCTCTCTTTAAAATATCTTATTGTACTCATCTTTTCACTTAAAGGAAGCACTTTACAGCTTCTCCTTGGCATGTCCGAATTGCCAGCATCACTACTCGTGCTTTAGGGCCCTTATTAAGTAATATGAGGGTTACTTAAACACAAGCACTGCCGTACCACGACAGCTGACCTGATAACCAAGGTACCACTGAGTGACTAACGGGCAAGGAGTGCGTACAGCATGGAGACGCCGGACAAAGGGCGGACGCACATCCTGGGTTGGATGGTGTGAGACTTCATCACGCTACTCAGAATGGCGGGCGATTTTAAAAGTTATGAATTGTTTATTTCTGGAACTTCTCATTTAATATTTTTGAACCTCAGCTGACCATGGGTAACTAACTAAAACCATGGAAAGCAAAACTGCAGATGGGGGCGGTGGGGAGGGGAGGAGCTCTGGTATCCCATTTATTATTCGCCTGCCTGCAGATGGAGAAATCTCCCTCACATTTTATTTAGTAGTGATGAAAGAAGCTAAGACATTTTCATTCCATCAGGGGTTACACTGTCTCCCAAGCCTCAGGTTTTCCTATTTGTAAAATAGGAATAATGTTATGTACCTTTCAGAATTATCATGAAAATTTGCAATAACCCATGTGAAATGCTCAGCCTCGTGACTGGGTCACGGTTGACATTCAACAGAAGAAAGTCATTATGCTAAGGCAGTTTTCTATGATGACTCCGACAGACAGTTACAGAGATATCTGCCCAAATACACCCTAGATCTCCCCACTGTTATGTTACTGACTACATGTTTCTGCCACCACCCCTCCAAATTCACAGGCTGAAATCTAATCTCCAGTGTGATGGTATTTGGAGGTGTGGCCTTTGGGAGGTAATTAGGTCATGAGGGTAGACTCTCGTGAACAGGCTGTGTCCTTATCCAAAGAGGCCAGAGAGCAGGCCTGCTCTCTTTTCATGGTGTGAGGTCACAATGAGAAACAGGCAGTCTGCAACCTGGAGAGAGGTTCTCACTGGAACCCCACCCCAATGGCCCCCTGATCTCAGAATTCCAGCCCCCAAAACTATGAGATACCTTTCTGTTGTCTATAAGCCTACCAGTCTATGGTATTCTGTTATAGCACGCTGAACTAAGAAACGATTTAATACTCTGATCTTCTTGCATAACTCTCTTAAGACTTGGATTTGGTCAAGAAATCACATTAGTTAAGCTATAAACTCTAAGCAGGGGATATTCTACTACGTAGAGCAAATTCAAAGAGTCCAGCTTAGTTTTCTAGCTATTAACACCATAATATATCTATAAAAACGGAAAGAGCTGTGAAATCTTATACTGATAAATGTACACCAAAAACGAGGTCACCCAGAAGCCCTGAAAAACAGAACCAAAGACATTTCAATTTCTCTTTACATTTCCGCCTCATACCATTCAGACATAGCACCAGCTCACACACTGTCCGAGAGAAAAAACAGCTGTTCGTATCTGGAATTTTCACACAGAGAAGACCTTCTCATCCGAGGGGAATAAAACAGAATGTAGAGCAAAAGTCCCTGGTGTGACGACCTGCACTTTCTCCTGGAGCACAGAGACTCTTTTTTCATACTTTTCCTGGAGTCATCATTTTAGGTATTATTTTCAACCTTGACTCACCCTTAAAACAAGCAAGCAAACCTGAAACGTGTAAGAAACACAGATATTATCAGCACTAACTTCCTGATAAAGAAAATAAGTGTAAGAATAAACTAGGTCTCACGCCAGCCCTAAAGCTCAGCGAGCAGCAGCCCCTCGAACCTCGTACTCGCCTTCTGTGTGTTCCGTAACTCTTCTGAGCACGGACAAGGCACAAGGCGCCATGGTGGACACGGGGAAAGAACATCGACCTGAATCACCGAAAGAGCCTACTCTGAGGAACTTCCCAGTCTAGAATGAGAGCTAAAACATGAAATAACATATCTCGGTATTACAGGCTTCGAGAAAAAAACAAAAAAATACCTGCTGGATTCTTTTCCAAAAGGAGGTATATTTGGAGCAGTAAAACCAAACTACCTCATTTTAGGGTAACATAAGTATTTCCAACATGGTGCCCACTGTCAGCCATTATGGCATGCCGTGTCGTTAAGACCGCAGGCTCCGAATTCAGACAGTGAGCTGCACCCCGGCTCAGTGCGGTGCTGCCTGTAGTCCTTAGACAAGTTTCTTAACCTCTTTAGGTCTCATTTTATTCCTCTGTAAAATAGGAATTATTAAAATACCTCTTGTGATATTAAGACTGAGATACTGCGTACAAACTGTTTAGCCTGCAACCCGACCTAAAATATGCAAACAAACAGTTTTCTATGTGAAAACTAAGGTAGGAATAGACAATCACAGGCTATTCTCGAGAATACAACAGAAAAGAAAAAGAGGCAGAGTAAAGAACACCTCATATCCCTACACCCTCTATAGCGCATTCTAACTGCTACACAAGTATGTCTCTACCGTGGCTGAAAAACCTCGATTACAGAGCCTGTCTGGGACTCGCCCTAAAACCAGTGAGCCAGAATTTAGGGGTGAGCCTCAAGTATCTATACTAGTAAGTTTCAAAGGTGAGTAACATGCACACTTAAGCTTAAGAACCATTGTGGGAGGCAGAACATTTTATAAGTAACGCAGTATCTGTTTTAGACATTATTCTGCTAGGATCTGATGCTTCACTTTGAGGCTAATATAGCTACCTGTTCTTCAAAATCTCAGAATCTTCAAAACTCCATCCAGAAACCTTCTTCCCGGGGTTCTCGCCAATTCACCAGAACCCCTCGCCCCAGGCGTCCGCTCCCTGTGATGGAAAGGAGAGCGCCGCGCAGGGGTGCCCTCGCTCCTCTGTTCAGATACGCTGGCCAATCTATCATGACTAACGTACCTAAGACTATGCTGTCACTGGACTTTCAAATGTGTTTACAATCTAATCTGAGTATGAAAAAACTTTGATAGACATACTTCAATTCTAATGTTTGTGGTTCCCTAGTATATATCGGGTATGTTCCCAAAAGGTTTAAAAACCTAAGAAATTGTCTCACAAGAGTTTGAAAAATCAAGGAAGCCATCACCAATTCCAATTTTTACAAATATTTAGTCTTCAGAAGGGAAGAAGGAATGAAGTCTTGCATTTTCCTGAATTTTTTGTGTTCAATTCAAATTATGATACTTTTAGGAGACTGTAGTATCACGTAAAAGTAAAGTCATCCAAAGAGAGAATTTTTACAGAGAATTTTAACTAAAATTACTCAAGTAATTTTCAGTTCACCACTGTTCATACCTCTCCATTTATATAACAATTTTTATTGGAAGGGTGTGTGATTAAAGAAGCACCACTCCACTTGACTAAGAAATAGATCCATGCTGGCTGACAAACAGACTGCCATCTGGTCAATAAATGGCGATTTGAAAGGCTGCTTTGAATATGTCTTCATATAAGTGTCTAAATCCAATCAAAATGTAATGACATCTAATTAATTTATGCTAGCTAGCAGGAAACAAACTTTCATTGTATATTTTAGACTCCTATTTATAAGACAATTACCAAAACCCTCTAAGATTCCCAAATTATTTCTCCAAATGTAAGTGAAGTAACATATGCTGATTCTGCTCTATAAAGAAGCCACTATAAACTGGTCTTGTGCACAAGGACAGGCTCTAGCAGCCTTTAAAATAAGACCAAGTCCAGCGGCCTGCTTTAGCTCAATACACTACCAGTAAAATACACAAAGTATGTATTTTGTTATTTACCGAAGTAACTGGCTACAGTACAGAAAAGCAGGCAGGAGGCTGGCTATCCACCAACTCTAAGAATATTTACTCTTCTGCAGAATGGGGACAAGATAATTCCCTGCCTCACAGGTCAGTGGCAGATCCAAAAAAGAAAACATACCCAAAAATCATATTGTGAATTCTAAAGCAGTATGGCTTTTAAGTGCGTACACGCACATGTACTTTTCTATCGAAACTATTTCCAAAGGCAAAAGTACAAACACTATAAAAATAGTAGAACCATCCCTTCATCTGAGCTGCTGTTTCTGGAGTGTCAGGCATTAAACTGCAGCCAGCATTCGGTAAGGAGCCACTCTTTCCTAACCGCGTAAGTCAACGGGCACCACACTGCGTCGGGGAATCTCCTTCTCACACTTGCACGTGCAGAGTATTCGACCAAAGCCCCAACAAGTCGACAGTAATAAATAAAGAGTGAACACAAAAAGGACAAATTGCTGGAAAAAAAAAAAAGGACAGCCTTTGGGGATGAGCCACATCCAGGTGTGCCCGGGGAGGACTCAGAGGGAAAGGACTGGTGCAGATGCTTTCTGCACGAAGCAGCCACGGCCATCTCGGCCTCCACACAGCAAGGTGTTGAAGTGACTCTGATTGATGTGGCACGCTGATGATCCCTCCGTACATTTGATTTGGCTCAGGATCACCCAATCGAATTTGCTAACAGAGTAGACTCCAGAAGAATCACTTTAAAAACAATCCAAATACAGACTCGAAATGTGCAGAAGGCCCTTTGTGAGATCTCTGCCGGAGCTTATAGTATCTAACAGCTGCAACTGTGACTGTTCTAGCTAATTGCTCTCAGCAACAAAAATAAACAATCGCTCCAGGAAGAAGACTGTACCCGCCAAATATTAATGAATTTTTTAACAGTCAGATATCGCAAACCTTGGTTTAAAAGCCTTGCTACTAGTAAAGAACTCTCAAAGAACAAACAAGGTTGCAGAGGCCAGAAAGAAAGTCCTTATTTTACATCTAATCCCCCTCCCCCACCCCATTCTGCTACCTACCCCCACCTCAAAAAAGGGGTGGTGGATTTAAGTGCCTTGTGTCTGGAAGAACTTAAGCAATCTGAGATATTTTAACTCATGTATAACTTTTTAACATATGGGGGAAAGAGTCGCATTGATTAGAGCTATTTTTAAAGTGCAGCTCTACCGTAAAAATAGGCATTTACTCATAAGGATGCTTGAATAGAGAACAAGCCCAATCTACGTCTTATTGTTAAGAAAGGGGTGAAAAAAGGCTGTCGTGCTTTCTGGAGAGCTGTTTATGGTCCGCCTGTGATGTCACTGCAGGATCCAGGTGCACTTTAACGAGCATCTTTCAGCTTCCTCGGTCCTTTTAAAAGTGCTCATCTACCATCAGCTACTTCTCTGAGCACATGCAATAAGGAGCCGGTATTTACCCAGTCCCTCGCAAGAGAGAAGATCACTGCAATCAGAGACCGAAGGAAAAGAGGAAAAATTACTCACCCACAATTGGACTTGTCACCATCCTCTCCTCGTCCCTATCTGGGGAAGGGAGTATTTCCTTCTGCTAAGGAAAAAGGAGAGAAGCAGTTGACTTATCGGTACCCTAGGCCGCCTATGTGTCCCGTTTGCCAGGAGAAAGCATAGCTTCACACTTCCCTTCTCCCCATCCGGCTCCTGCTCCGTAGCTGAAGCTTACACACCAAACTGCCCACCACAGCGAGTGACAAGTAAGCACGAAGGAACCTCCCCAAACTGAGATGCAAACACATCACCCCTACATTCTGGGCTTCAATTCGTCTTCAGCCTTTTATGAAAGGCTGGAGGAATGGAGTTGTAATGGAAAACCATGTAGAAATTCTGGTTTTAATGCCTTCCTGACAAAACGTTAGCAGCAATCAAAATGATAAAAAACAGACAATACATTTCATGTACCATGTCTTAAAACAAAATCAGAAATGCATTATTTTATGTTTGTTTAAAAATTTTGCCCATGCACTCCTGTACATAAATCAAAGGGAGCAGGGGTCCCCAGCCTGCGGGCCACGGGCTGGTACTGGTGCAGGCCTGTCGGGAACCGAGCTGCACAGCCTGAGGTGAGCTTGAATGTAATGCTCTTGAACCATCCTGAAACCGCCTCCTCCCCACGGGTCCGTGGGAAAACTGTCTTCCACAAAACCGGTCCTTGATGCCAGAAAGGTCGGGGACTGCTGAAGGGAAAACATCCTTATCAACAAAAATCCCCCACAAATTTGAGTGTTTAATCTTTATGAAAAAAGATTAAATATATAATCACAATTTAAAACAAAAAGTATCAAAGAAAATAGGTATCTTTTTCAAGGGAGGACTAAATTTTGACTTGTACTTTTTGTACCTAATAAATTTTCTACAGCAATTATATTACTATTGACTGAAATTACCCACAAGGATGTAAATTATTATATATAACATGCATCAAATAAAATACTACATGTACTTACCTCTACTCAATTTCTAGATGCTTTACGTATCCCTGCAGGATTCAAGACATCTGATCCCACAAAAGGGTGCAGTTAATGAAAGTTAATTCGGCATGTATTTCAGTACCTTAATAAAAAACATAGGGCAGAGTTCCAAGAGTCAGGAGGACTGGGTTCACGTGCCAGGTCTCATGTTAGCGAAAGAACCTTGGAGAACCTTAACTTTTCTGGACCTGACTCACAGCTGCAAAATAAGGTGCTGAACAAGACCCTTGGGGTATCTTCCAGCTCAAAACCAGAGTAAAAATAGAAATTAAATCTTCAGTCCTGAAAGATAGCAAAACAACCGATATAGAGCAGCTGTTCAATGTACATTCAAAAAAAAAATTACAGAAAGTGAAGGGTTTTTTCTTTTTTAAAGTATTTATAACAACTTCCCAGCCCGTGTGCCATGGGGTGCTGCACCTCTGTCACAGCTGCAGTGCAATCCAAGGAAGAAAGCTACCTTGCCAACTGCATGCTTCGTTCCAAAGGGTGGGTTCGCCCTGAAGTAGCTGCCAGTTTCATCCTGTCTTCAAGAGGGTCCACATGCAGCTGGTTGCTTCTGCAACTGTGCAGGGAGGGTTCTTGGAAGGAGTGCACAATGAAAGTCAGAGTTAGAGAGAGCACGTGGCTGCCAACAGCCTGTAGGTCAAAGGGCCCTTCAGAGTAAAAAAAGAAAGCAACAACAAGCCCTTTCCCCCAAAGAGCTATTTAAATGGCTGCCTTTCTCTTCTGTGGTTCTCATGTGTGTGTTGCTTCCAAAACAAAAATAAAAAACTGTCAAACCAAAACCTCATCTAGAAACATCACAGAAACATTTGCGTTTTATAATTTTCTCCTCTCCTTCTATGAAGATGATACGTGAATAACATGGGTAAGAAAAATATGAAATATATAACAAAATGTTAAGGGTGAACCAGGTTCTATGTCACTAGAAATACTATAAATACTAAAAAAGGATTAACTTTATCATCTCAGATCATTGAGTTTGAAAGATATACACTGAGAAATACACTAGTCCAGTTTCGTATTACTGGGGAGACTGTTTCTGTTTGGTCTTTTTGTAAACTCTGAACCACGTGCTCCAAACAAATGTCTCGTTTAAAACACGATGTCTTTCCTAACAAGTTCTATACAACTCCAAAAATCACATATAATCTATCATAACAAATATTTTTAGAGTTACAGTAGAAATAGGCAAGGAAACAAGAACAAAGTTTCAATGTTTAGATACTTTCATTATTTCATTATAGACTCAGATTTCTGACTAATGGATTTAGTCATGGACACAAAAAAATTTAATGAACTCAGGTCTATAATAAATGTTGACCCAAGCTGACATAGGGTTACCCTAGGTAGAACATGTCTTTGGCCAGTGCTCTCTTTTTGAATTCCCTCCCTGAATCTCTTAAATCCCACCTACTAATCTTAATGACCCAGTTCAACTGCTATCACTTCTGTGCGGTTTCTCACTCCCATCCCACTAATCGCCCTCCCCACCAGTGCACACACTCACACACACATCCTTTCTCCTTTTGTTTTTAATGTACTTTGTACACAGTGCTCTTCACTTTCTTTGCACCTTAGAGTTACTTGTGGACGTGGACAAATCTGGAACACAAGACCAGCTGCATGAGAACAGAGAGGCTTCTGTCTTCCACATATTCATGTCTGCTCTTTGAAGACACTGTACACAGCAGGGGTTTGTGCTTCGTTGCTATCAGGTATTTAGAACGTAGCATCCATGAGTGTTCCCAGGGGTTAGTATCAACTACTACATCTTAATCTACATCTTTAGTTATTTAAACTAAAAGTAATGTTAATACTCAATTTATCACCCTAAGACCGTGACATGTCTCACTTCAAAGTCAAATAAAGCCAGTCAACATACTTTTAATATTTTCAGTATTTCATCCTATTAGTGCTTTGCAAATTATCACTCCATATATTGTATGTTTAGAGAAAGTAAAAACATCCAAATTCCTCCATCGGTCCAACTACTCAGATAGACATGTTTTAATGTATGTAACTTTTATTTTGCCTCAGAAAGGACCTGGACAATTTAATGAATATAAAAGCATCTTAAGATTCACTAAACTAAATGGTACTGATGTCAGACTGAAACTTACACAAATGAGCTAATAATCAATCCAAGGAGAATCTGTTCAAAGGGCAGGGCTGGTTCATTTTTCCAAGTTGTGACTGGGTTTACAAAAACGAAGGCAAGTTAGCCTGCTTCTGGGCTCTCACAGCACACAGGACACTGCAGACCTGGTTGGGGGCTTGTCTGTCCTCCCTCTTAGGTGACAGTTTCCAAGAAGATTAACAGCCACATCTGTTCATTTTCACAGACCCAGGGCACAGCACAGCACAGCACAGCACATGAATAACCACTAAACTTGTGCTGAACAACCAAAATAATGCTTTTGTTTATTTTTATAAACCGGAATCCTGGAAAAGTTAATTTTAGTAACCCTACATCGACAGGCTGTATTAATGATATAGATGTTTTAATCCTTCCAACTTGAAGAGAAGTGAGCTGACTTTGGGGAATTTTCAGAGATGAGTATGAAAATTAGTAAACTAAATAAACCATTTGTTGCAGTAACTGAAGCTATAACTGTTCTTCAAACAATAATAAATTGTTACAATTTTGGCAATCTTTCTATTTTCTTCACTGTTCAAGGTTCCAATAAGGAGAAATAGGCATAAAGGATGAAAATCACTGCCTTGTGCTTTTTTTTTTTTGTCTCTTCTCCCCAATGAAAGATATATGCATTTTGCTCTGGCATTATATTAAAATTTCAACGCACTTATTTTTAAAATATATGCATTTTCTTATTTCTAGGTAACCCTTTGGACAGGAAATTACAAGCTTCCATTACATTTTTTTGAACCTCTTATCAAGTTAGGGTAGGTAGGACTCTCTGCAATCTGTTTATTTTTTTTTTAAACTGGAATATTAAATTGCTCAAATAAGATTAAAATAATGTTAAGATTTAAAAATTTTTGTTGACTACTCTAACACTGAACCATTATACTCTAGATCATTTGCAAGCATAAGGTGAGAAAGGATTCGAAGGGGAAAAAAACCTCTCGTGTAGTAGTTTCACAAACCTCCTTTACTTAGAATTTTTCCACTATCTGCTCAAATATGAGAACTGCTGACAGCAAACGAGTCAAAATACTGATAAGAATGCAAGAGGAGAGAGGTGAGGGAGGATGTTCCAACATCACAAAATTAGTGTATTAAATTCATATAATAAAAAAAGGGAGTATGGAGATTTGAGATTAATTGCATGTTGGAAGAAAAGGAATCGTCTTGTCACTCAGCTATGCTCTTGACTACTAAGTTGTGAATTCAGGACAATTATTTTTTTGAATGGCTTTTTACCAAAAACGCCGACAGATACAATTAAATTAAAAGAAGCCATTTAGTATAATTTGTACGAAAAAAAAGAAAAAGAAAAAGAAAAGAACTTTAACTTTATATATTAAATTTTCTAAAGTTCTAAAGAAGTAGAATCTTTGCATAAAAGAGCAGCAAGAAATGTTCTTCTGTTAGGGATGTGTTACAAGAACTGAATATGCATGTGCACCACGGGGTTGGCACAGTTCGTGATTTGTACATATGTGCTACTCACATCAACCCTACCCTAATTAAAACCGAGTTTCTGATTTTAGAGAGGAATCTCTTGACAATCTGGCATTTGGACAACAAATATAAATTTCGCACACCAACGGTTAATCCTACGGGTGAATTAACTCTTGACAGTGAAAGCAGAATAAGTTACCTTCCTTCTATTTGGTTTCTCTTTAGCGCAAATAAATGTGTGAGTACGACTCCCATTTGTTTAAAAAAAAAAAAAAGGTTGATGATTATTAAATCAGAGCTATAGAATGATGTCAGCATCCAATTACCCAAACATTACAACTAGCCAATGAAAGCACATCTTCCTATAAAAATTATTCATCAACGAATATTTGAAAGCTAATCAGATAGTGTCCTTCAAAAAATTTTTTTTCACATCCTAGTTCAATTAACACGCCTTTTGAAATTTTTACTTTACATTAACACTGTTTTTGAGTAATGCGCTGAAGGAACCTCTTTTCATTCAAGAGAGCAAATTTATTAGACTGAACACAGGAGCCCCCACAATGTATATAAAGACCTACTCACCACACTGTTCTTTCCCTTCAACTTTGTTTATTGATGTACTGAACATGAAAAAGTACAAAGAATCCAAACACAAAAGAAAACATGTACAGCCTCTTAAATACTCAACAGAATATATTTTCTATTCCAACAGATGTGAATTAAGTCATACTGTACAACTTCAAATAAATACCAGCCTTACATTTTATTAAGTGCTCTGATAAACACTGTAAAGTGAAGCACAATTTGCATGCCCTCTCATCAATGCCTTGGTTTGCTACAGTAGTATAGGAAAGAAGCATGTAGATGCTGTTTTCCCGTAAGGGAAACCTTATTTTTTTAAGTATATACATGTATTTTGTTTTTTAGTTTTTTAGTTTTTTTTTTTTTAAACGCAGAAGGTTAACTCTGACAATCTAAATGCACCTAAGGATATGAGAAAGTGCTAAGCCAATTGATTTCTGAATAGCATTGAGTGGGTCAGCATGAAAACTCGCTTATTCACTTTAGCGCGCGCCTCACAGTATATGTACTGTACTATACTGAAAATGTTTATAACTACAATTTTAAATAATAAAAAATAAAACTCAACGCAACTGCAAAGATAATGTACAACTATGTTATGCATAGCACATTGCCTGTTCTAAGGGGAAGCACGTGAGCATCTCAGTTTATACAAAAAGCAGGACGTAACTATATAGTTCTCAGTGCATCCTGATGAAGGCATTTTTTTGCCTTCAGCTTTTTTGAAAATTTATTATAAGCTAGATGCTAATCAGAAAATATTTTGTATTTTTTAAAATTTCTTTCATACATGGTAAAGACTTATTTTATTATTTCCCCAAATAGTGGTTTAAGCATCATACAAAGTTAAATTTCAATAGCATACAGATATTTATGATTTTTGTATGAAAAATGTAAGGAAATTTGTTCAAAACCTATGGTTATACTCATTTTTTTTTACCACAAACATATTTATAAACGAAAATGTAGCATCACCATAAACAGCTGAAGCTAGACTATCTACAGACAAAATTAGCAACAAATCTGATGCACTGTAAATTCAAGTCCTCAGGACAACAAAAGTGATTAAGCAAGACCTCAAGTAACAATGTTAATGCCATTTACAAAGGAAAAAACTGATACAAAAACATTCAAAACCTGAACATCACTTGGCATGTAAGGGAAAAAAAATCAAATTAGCTGAAAGGGTCATAAACACAAGGTCTTATTTACATTACACAAAGCTCAGGTGTTAGCCTTGAACGTAACTTTCAAAATACCTTCAAATATATCCAACTCAGATCACTTTTGCCGATTTGCTGCAGTACAAATCATGTGCAACATCTTTATTCCTTAAGACAAAACAATTCTTCAAACAATACTGCAAGTACATCACTAAACACCATGAGCTCTATCTGAAGGGATTTCTTTAGGAAGAACAGATTTTTTTCCCCCATCTCTTGGTAATTTAAATTTCTTGCCTGCTCTTAATATATTCTTTTGTAAATTTTTTTTATTTGTTTCAAAATCACAAATCAATGTGAGCCACCTAATAACCAGGATGATCAGACACTCCACTGGTGATTACAAAAACGAAACCAGCAGTGTTTCTTTCCCCCATTGATTCTATTCCTTTCATACAAAGATCTCAAAAGTATTTTCTACATCATAAATCTTTCTAAATTTTCCAACCGCTGCAAATTTCCTGGTAAATTTTAAAAGCTCACTAGGTGTCATATGAAGAGATTTCTCAAAGTATTCAAGTCAAAATATTTGTTCCAGGACCAGTAAAAAGTTTCTCCAAATTTTCTTTTTTATAAAAATAGATGCTTTTTTTAAACCCACATCAAAGAGGCTCTTATCTCTTTGGCAAGGTACTGCTTTACGAAAAGTTCTCCAGTATTCTTACAATAAGCGTTTATAATGTAGCCCCCCCCTTCCCCAACCCAAATCATAATTATAAAATAAATACTGTTTTTAACTCCATAAATAAAAATGTAAACTTCAAAATACTTTTCTTAGACATAACAGCGATGCTTTAAATGTAAACAAAACACAAAGCTAATCAGAAAAAAAGAAAAAAAGGGGGGAAAAAGACATAACCAACTGAAGAAGTACAACACAAAGCCTCAATATTTACTCACAGGTTCAAGGCAGTTATGTAAAAAGAAAAGAAATGTCTTCCCTTAGCTGAAACACTTTAAAAGGTCCACCTTCTTCAAAGAAGGCAATAGAATGCAATGTGACAGGTAAAAACCCTGTACCTCTTGTCCATATTCAAACATAAAAGATATTTAAGAAGTTTTAATTCAAATACTAGCAATAAAAAATCTCACATATTTCTTAGGATGCTAAGTAGTCGTTTTATCCCCATCTCAACACTGACTTACAAAGACATTTACTAATGTATAAAGTTTCTCTTAACTTGCCTTTGTTGTATAGTTTTCATATATAAATGGACTGAGGACAAGAGCGCATTAGGCTTTGTGCGTTTTGTTGGTCTTAAAGGAGACCTGCAGTACTCTGTCTCCCAGACGGTATCCATTGAGGCTAGCTATTGCCATGGCGGCCTCATCATAGTTTGTCATAGTCACAAATCCAAAACCTTTGCATTTATTGGTGTTAAAGTCACGGATGACCTTCACGTTGGTGACAGCTCCAAAAGGCCCAAACATTTGCCACAGGATACTCTCATCTGCGTCAGGAGCCAGGTTGTACACAAAGATACACCACCCTGTTCCTGGGTGCCCAGGGATGTTAATTCCAGCCAAACTGGTCATTCCATCAATGGTCATTGGAGAAAACCTACTGAACAAAATAGGGAACAAGAACACATACATACAAACACACACGACACACACAATAGAAACAGCATGGTTACGGCAATGGACTATTCCCTTTCCCATCCCAGAGTTTTATAACTCCTCCTCCCCCAAAAGAGACGTACAACTATGTATTTGATGATTCAATCAAAGTCCGTGTGTGGCTTGCAGTGACATGCTATACTATCAAGGCACTAAAAAGTTATGAAATGGTCATTATGTACTGTACTGAATATTATCCACAATAACCAAAAATATAGTTAGAACTGGCTTATGGATCTAAGCAGGATTGCGGGAGGGGCGCAACACATATAAACATGCTACGACGTCGCAATGCAATAGAAAATAAATAATGGGTTCTTAAAAACCAGGTGGCATCCAGTGATATAAAGATGTTCCTTGAGTCAACCGTGCTTCAAAAACCAGCTTTTCATTTGGCTGTACATGCAAAAAAAAAAAAAAAAACCCAAAAAACAAAAAACCCAATACAAACTTATGAAGGGAATCACTCCCAAAATCAAATCACTTAGAGGACAGGATTATGGGCATCATGAACCTCTATCATTACCTCTTTACTCCATAAGCCATATTGAGCAGATTGTCCAACCTGCAAAACACACATTTAGCAAATTTCAGTTTTTAATTTTTCCCCCTGATGTCCAAGAAAGTTGGGCTTATTACTGCCATCTTCCAAGGGGATATTTGTATATTAATTGTATATGAAGTCAAAAATTGGGGCTTTTCACAGAGAATGGGTACCTGCTGCCATAAGACACTAACTCTTCCAATGGATACAAGTTTATCTCCGCAAGGGTCAGTGCAATGCTGGGAAGCTACCGGTGGTCATCTCAGGAAACCCTTCAGAGAGGAAAGGTGGAGGATCTGGTGGAGGTTCTGGATAGTTAACATTTGGGTGCTCACCTTTTGCCAGGCAAGTTCTAAGTGCTCCACATACACCTACGTGTCCTTAATGCTACTTTAATTCTTATAACTCTATTGGTTCCTGAGTACACTAAGGCACACAGTTTAATGACTTGTCCAAGACCACAGGACTAGTAAATGGTGGTATTCTGCAGTTTGCAGAATTCCATAAATTTCCCTTCAACCTCCCAACTCTGAAGGGCTTTCATTTCTCAGAATCAAAATATTGTTGTAACAGATGGAAAGAGCCTTATACACAAAATCAGCTAAACCTCTCATTTCTCAACGTGCTCAGCTAAGATACAGAGTAAGAAAGAGGTCAGACTCCCCTGTTCCAGTGAGCAGCGAAGGGAGTTCAGACCCCAAGTGTGATGCTTACTTCGATACAAGAAGCGTAGCCCTACTCAAAGTATAAGAAGCCAGGTAGAGACAAACAAATCAACTTCAACTTCTCATAGTACTTGGGGTGGGCGAGTGGGTCTCTCCGCACCCTTTTCCTACTTTGCAAATTAAACTGATTTTACGGTACTTGATTTATCAGTTTCAAAGCATTCCGGATTTCCACACTGCATGCCAGTAATTCATGTGTCTAGAGGAGGTGGGCATAACTTAATACCCTGCCCACATAACCACCATTAACTGCCACAATGTTTGACACTCTCCAAGTAAGACCTAGGAATCGGGAAAACAATTTTTCTCTCTTTTTACCTCTATCTGAAAGGTAAGTTTGCAAATTCAATGTTTCAACCTTATAGTCCAACACCTGTGGCCTCAAGTGAAGCTAAAGCACATATCAGGAAGCAACTCCTAGTTTTAAAAAAGCCAAAAAACATCGTTCTGGTCTTTCAGAACAAGAGGAAGAATCTCAGACACTCCTGTTCCCAATCACCCCTGGGCATTTTGTGTGCTGTATAAAAATGTAAAGAATGAACCGGGCTGATGTAATGCAAAGTGGAAGGAAGCGGAACAAATCACAGTAACAAAGGACCCTCACCTGTGGGAGTCTGTCTTGTGCCACCACCCTCCCAAGGTCCATCCTCACGGAGCCACTGAGCAGGAGCAGGGTTACACCAAGTATCTACTGACTGAATGAAAGCAGTGAGGTAACCAGCGCTATCCTCAACTGCGTAATCCAGAGTAAAAGCTAGCCGGGGAGCTGGTTGGGGAGCTTGTTTGCGCATGTGTGCCAAGTCTACACGGGTGGGAGGGCTTTGGTTTCTATAGTCAAACATGCCAAACCTTTATACTCGAGAGTAAAGACCACAAACACCAGAAATAAAGATGCTCCCAAATTATAATACCAATCATTAAAATAATAAGATACAGGTAGTTTCATAAAGTTGTTGGAATGATCAATACAGAATGCATTTGCCATATGATACCTGCAAAACAGAATAGCATATGGAGATAATGAAGTCTCCTTCCAAAGTGCTGAAAGGTCCAGAGGCAGAGGCGACCTTATTAATTCATTCAAAATATAGTTACATCATCTCTGCCCATTAACTGGGACCAGGTAGGGACTGTCAGGGACTGTCATACTCTGCTTAGACACCAACCAAAGTACAGAGATAGAACCTCCTGAGCAAGTTTTCACTATTTTCAAGACAGGGTAGAAACCAAAACTGCACCAGTAGTGAATTACATGCGTTAAGGGGGAGGAAATTCATTCCCTATCCAGGGAATCTCCACACGGAAGGCCTAGGACTTTTATACTAGGATCTCTGAGGACCCTCTCAGAGGGTCTCAGGTCCTTCCTACCTGTAAAATCCTATGTGATACCATGGCCCTCACTGATTTCTTTACTCAATACCCATTTTGGAAAAATTCAGTCTTTTGGAACTTAAGCCAAGTTAGTCTGCCTCTACTGTATCTGCCTCTCCCTCCATCCCTGCACTTCCCTATCCACAGAGTGTGCAGGGGGGAACATGAGACTTAAGAAACAGGACGGAGGTGATGCTGAACACTCCTGCCTGCGTGCAGGTGAGCCTAGCAGTTTTCTCTGCTCTCAGTAGCACACACCCATGTCTCTCATGAGAGCGGGAAAAGGTGGGGGGAGCTCCATGTGGGTACAATGCATCCCAAGTCGTGCAGCAGCTGGAAAACTGTAATCACGGCACACGCTGCACCATGTTCTCTTGTAACTGCCTTGTTTATAGTCGGCTCAGACACAAGGACCCCTCTTATTCTCCAGAATAACACATCTTTTCTGGGTCTGTCCAGAGCTCAAGGACAGTCATTTTTTAATGGAGACCAAGTTTACAGACTCCAGGGTGACCAATGAGGGCACGCATGATGACGTACTGCACACAGTGTACAAGTGAATACTAAAGTATCTGTTAAACCTTAGCAATAAAGTGTTCTTTACTGATATTTAATCAATGCACTGTCCCTAGTACCCTAATTGATTCCCCATATATCACACACTTTCCTGAGGGAAGACTGAGCAGTCCTCAAGGGGACTGTGACGCTGTCATCTGTCCTTTAGCTTGGATACAACTCACTTTACCTCTAATGCATTAAGCGGATGTGCAGGATGAGAGATGTAAAGCTACCTAGCTTTAATAACCCTCGAAAAAGAGGTATCTTCAAAATGATTCCTGCAAAAATCATCATTTTCATGATCAGGGTGGGGGTGACAATACTGAGGGAGGTCCACGTAAGTAAGAAGAGGGAGCTGATTCTTTCTTCTGCTCCAAGCACAAACGACACCGTGAGGTCAGGCACAAGAGAAGCCAGCATGGTCACATGAGGTCAGGCGAGAAGTTTAAAATTATTAAGGTGGTTTTATGACTCTTGCTTTAAAGGTATGTTATTTATTAAGATATTGGTAAATAAAATATAAAGCCAGTCAGCATAATCAGCAAGACACTTGGTTTGGTGATTATTTCATTTTTATCCTATCTTTCTCTTCTGTGTCTGCCTGATCGGTTTGTAAGTTAATGAATGCAACAGCACAGGCCCACTGCACACAATTTATGAAAAAAATATACTGGTGATATAAGTACAAACACTTCTATTATAAGAATACAACTCAAACTATAACTAGGCATTATTTCGAATGGAACCATATATTAGATAGAGCATTCCCATTTCAAAGCTGGGTGTTTATTGTAAGTAGAGAATAAAATGAAGTTACCTGCCTAGTTTCCAAGAAATTTAGCTGACACACTATGGGAGTAAACACTGTGAATGACACACTATGACCCACATGCAAGTAAAAGAGAAAGTGTGAAGTCGGTTCAAGTCAAATAAATATGTAAACAGAGATTATAGCTAATGGATAAGGAAAAAACAAACAAACAAACAAAAAACCCTAGACCCTAAAAATAAGGAAAAATAAAAATAATGGTTCCCAGAACTGCTCCAAAGCACTGACCAAAATCTGCTTTGGAGTTAAACCACAACGAGATCATCAACTTACCCCCTGATCCAATTAGATGGTATCACCTGCCCTCTAAGAGAGAAAAAAATTATTCAGAATTGATACCAGTTTCTTCCAAAAGAAAACTGCGATAATGCAACCAGCAAATGCCTTAAATGCAACTCGAGCGCTGATTTAAAAGGCTCCTTGAAAAATGCATCAAGGTTCACTGAAGCAGGCAACACGGGCCATTAGACCAGATCGCATTCAATAAAATAAAGCTGCTCCAGAAGAAGAGAAGAAAAAAACTTGGCTTAAAGTTTCATTCAGATACTATGTCCCATGAATATACTCGAAGGGCTTAAATTAGACTAGCCACCCAAATAAATAAGAATGGGGTTAATTTGAAAACTGCAGTCAATTAAATAAGCATGGCTGATCAGCAGTGCTCATGTTAAGTCTTTCCAATTATTCTTACAAGTTGACTGAGTCATAAATTTCACAAGCCCACTTTTAAACTTAACCCTGATTACATATTTTAATTTTTTGACTTTAAAAGGTACGCATTTCAAGAATATTAAAGGTATCCTTAATTATTATAATCTGTATTCTCCAATCTCTCTCAATTGCAAGGGTACCATAACAACATAAAAACCCAGTGAGAAATTTTCTAAGTATCCACTGGAAAGTGAGAGACTCAAGGCTAAGAGCATTAGGACGTAGATATCAGGGACAGAATATTTGTGTAATGACCTAGACTTAAACCAGAGAAAAGCAAAATACCAAGCAAATCCTTAATTCAAGAGTCTTTATGTGGTAAAAGAAGATTCAACCTTAATTCAACAGGAGGAGGGGGGAATATCAAGGAAACGACAGCCAAGTTTTTAAGGTGTCTAAAAAAAGCAACCAAACACATATCAGGTTAAAAATGAACTCTAGGAATGAAGGCTCTCGGTTTCTCCTAACACTCAGTCTAGACCACACACCTTCGTTGAACTCACAGACTAGTTCAAAACTTACTACCTGGGCAGAGATTTTGGTAGGAATGGGAAGAAGAGTAATGGATACAAGAGTTAGGAACCTGAAAAGACAGTAAGACTTCCCTATTTTCTTAATCCAAATTTCCCTTGCAGCGGACAACTCTTATCCCCTCCCCCGAGGAAAAAAAAATTATAGGAGTTAAGGAAAGGAAGAATTTCCAAGTTAATAACATATGGAACTAAAAGATAAAAGTACAGAATGGGCATATATACATATTTTAAAAGCTATTAAATCCGACCATGAGAACACCCTGTTAAGCTTTCCCCAACTGCAAATAAAAAGCGCCGCTCACGCCAGGAGCGGAGGCCAGGTGAGGCTGAGAGCAGACGCTGCAGTTACCAGCAACCTAATATATGAGTCACCTACAGGCCTCGCCATTTCAATGCTCAGGAATTCTCCTGAGGATCCTGTCATTTCAGTCCCTTTGTCCAATCTTCCTCAGAATTCAATCTTAATTCTAATAACAGTTTTACTTAGTAACTGCCATAGAACAAAAACCAGAGCTTAAATCAGAAACAGCAAAAACAACAATTTAAACTAATACGGCTTTTCACTAACATCAAGCATTTTATACTTTCAGTGTTAAAATCAACAAGTTCCACAGGACTTTCCTCTATCTAAGCCCCAGGGCTCTGTAGTTAACTAGCTGGTCTGCCTAGGAAACACATCCAGAATTCCTTCGAGCTTGTCTGTGCTAAATTTGCAAAAAGTTATTATTCACTTAAGATGCCACAGACGAAACCTACAGGCATAGCTAAAAAAAGAAAAAAAAAAGGGCTTTGTAGGAATCTCTTTGCAAAGGCAAGAATCAAGCAGCCCCACATAGCGCTCCCTCCAATCACCACTGCCACCCACCACAGTCAAGGGTGGCAGTGTTTCCTTTCTGCCAATGTTTTGTTGGTTTTTTCTTTTTTAAACCTCACAAAGTTAAAGCGGAGAGAACACAGGCTCAATCAACTGGTACCTACTCCTCATCCAGTTCCAAATAGAGCCTTTTGAATGCATCACCTCTTTTTCCAGAGCAAAAACCACCCCAGGTAAGAACCGAACACACTGTTTATGGCAAATTTCTTTCTCATACCTCAGGTGACATAATTGAGTGTTATTTTTAAAGGGGGAATATCTGACTTTTATCCCCCCCCTTTTTTTTAGTATTTTAAATATCCCAATGAAAAAAATGCATGTGATTTAAGCTCAAAAACACATATAACTTAACTCCTTATTAAGCTATATTTGTGATTATATCTTTGATAATTAACTATTCTGCCCCAGCAAGGAAAGAAAGTAGGTTGATACTCACTTGTAATTAAAAAAATAAAAAATAAAAAATTAGCATGGGGTTAGATGGCATTATGGTTGCAGTACACCATATGGCCAAAAATGATAATAAAAAATGTTCTTGAAAATAAAAACTGAGCGAATTTGTTTTGTGCTCTGTTTAACATCTTAAAGTCAGTGTTCTTCTCACATGCAAATTAGGGATTTTTTTAAGTGACTCTTGGTTTAGTTGTTACCTCAGTATTAGAACTTAAAAAATTGGAATATTTATACATTTCTACAAAATAGAATTTGGGGGGAGCTAAAGATGCACGGTCATTTTATGGGCATGTACAGGGGTCTGAAAACTGCCACCCACAGGCCAAATGCAGACTGCCATCTGTTTCAGCATAGCCCAGGAGCTAAGAATGGTTTCATATTTTTAAATAGTTGTTTAAAAAAAAAAAGATATATGCAACAGAGACCATGACCCACAAAGTCTAAAATATATACTATCTGGCCCTTTACAATGAAGGTTTGCCAACCCCTATAAAAATTTAAAAGGGGAGAGGGGTCCATTTGTAGAAATGTAATGTATTCACATAGGTTATATATCCTTAGAGGTACACATATTATAAACAAAAGTAACTGAAAGATCTTGACCTAAAAACTGAAGCAGGAAAATAAAATGTTATCAAGAAAAAAAGTAAAAAAAGGGGAACTGAAAACTGAAAGCACTGGACACAGTTAAGAAGAGCTCAGTATCCTATAGGTCAGTTTCTCAACCTTGGCACTACTGATGTTTGCAGGTGGATAATCTGTTGCTGTTGGGGGGCTACGTGTACATTACAAAATATTTAGCTGCATCCCTGGTTTCTACCCACTAGATGCCAGTAGCACCCTCCACCCAAGTTTTGCCATCATAAATGTCTCCAAACACTGCCAAATGCCCCCTGATGGGCAAAATTATACCACCCACCCTCCTGTTCCCCCGGCCCCGTTAAGATTCACTGCTGTAGGTTATTATCCTTCTGTTCCCACTTTCAATATTAGCAAGAGACGCTATTCCCCAAGCAGGTTTTCTCCGTGCCCATAAGCAAAAGAAAGAAAACCACAATAACAATAATAGCAAACCAGAGATCCTGTGAATAACGGTATTGGGCAGTGAACCTAAGAGTTCTGAGTTTAATAGCTGTGGGCATAAGAACCAGACCAGACTTACCTAAAACGCTGTGCCTGCTGAGCTAATGGTCCTGGATACCTTCTGTTTGGAGACTGGTACAGCTGGGAGAGGATGGCCTGATTGGTTTTTTGGCTTGGATTATTAGCAAACTTTACAGTGATTGGCTCTGTGGCACCAGGAGGTTTCTGGCCGTTTAGGCCTTTGATAGCTTCTTCTGCCTCAATCCGCTTGTCAAATCGAATAAACCCTACACCCCTTGATATGCCTATGGTAGATTTGGGTAAGGATTTGGGAAAGAGAGAGTGGAAAGAGAGAGGAGGAAAAGAAGAAAGGATAAATTAATTGTTCCTTCTCGAGAATGTGTTTTCACCCACATACAACATCTGCCACAAAATCAGAGGAGGAGGAAGTTTTACCTTAACTTATTAGTGATTCAGTCTAGAATCACAATTTTGCATTGTTTTAATGCATGAAGTCACCTATACAAATAGAATATGCATTATCACATGCTTACCAATAAGCTAAGAAAAAGAGAAAGCTCAGTGGTATGTCCACGTTTTCTCTCCCCTGCCTTCTCTCCCTCCAACACACTCTCTTCGATAATGGCGACAGCATGCCCAAGTTTCATTTTTTAAATTATGCTACTGGACGAGCAGCTCAGAAAGGACAGGCACAGTAGCTCCCTTTCTTGTAACAAGGGGACTGGAACAAGCTTTCTAGCATTAAAATATGCTAGAAAGCTGTGAGAAAAATACATGCACTTTGGTAGGAAGATGTACTTTGGCTAAATTTTTAAATAAAATTTAACTTAATAGTATTATATAGAATACTGGGCCTTAAAGGAAAATATCTGAAGAAGATTTTCTGGTTCCCTGAAGCTCCTCCACTGCTTTTAACTAGTGATACTTTATTAAATAGAGAAATAATATTATATGGAGGGGAAAAAAGGCAAAAGATCTAGGTTTTAAAAATAAAACAGAAGTAAAACCTGAAAGCTTTCTGGCTGCAGCATCACTCCTGACTGGAATGCCATTCCCTGTCTCATGCTGTTCCCACTCAGAGAGGCAAGAATGGGAGAGCAGAGGGATGACCTAATACCTGTCCAGCTTTTGCAAAACAGTAAGGGGAAACCCAACTCATTCCATTCAATTAGCTTCAATAGGCCAGTGTGGGTGACCACAGCTGGCCACCATGAGATAAGCGGTGCAGGGAAACACTTTTTTGGCAAGCCAATCGGAACTGGCAGTACCAGCTTGGGACTAGTGGCTAGAAAAATATGGATGATTCAGAGTATGTAACTGAAGAAAAGAATGTGAGGTTATTAGAAAGATGGGCTGAGAAAATACACTAAGCCATCATGATTTACAGAAACTTTAAAAAGGAATAATGGTCTACTTGCTTTACAATTAATACCATGTATGTTCAATTGCTTAGAATTTTATTCTAAGGTAGATAAGGAATTTTGTTCCACATGTGTTCATCTCGGACAGCCCCATCACTCATTTTTACCTTTCCTTTTCAAGCTACATCCCTTGCACACTATTACCACCTGATGGTTGGATAACAAAATTACAGGATTTTTTCATTTCAAGTAAAGGGGATAATTTTGCCTGGAAAGCCATTAAGTATAAAGATGAAATAATGACATGACAGAAAATATATTCTTTTAGTTATCTACAAGCTCCTGTTAAGAATTAGGAACCCTGGGGGACTTCGCTATTCCATGAGGAACATATCAGATTAGCAATGAAATGGCCTCTACGCAGCCCGAGTCACCTAAGCCAGTAGTCCTCAAGCCGGAGCATGCATCAGATAATCCGAAGGGATCGGTGACGTGCCACTCTCAGACTTTTACTCATTAGGTTTGGGGTAGGGTCTAGGAATTCACGTTTCTAACAGTGTTCCAGGAGAATGCTGATGCTGCAGGTGCAGGGACGCACTTGAGAACCACTGACTAAACCAGGTGGTACGGTGTGCCCACCTGGGAGCCTAGGTGCTCAGGGGGGACTTGCAGTTCAGACAAAAACTTTCTGTGACACAGGTGACACCTGCTCTCAATTCACTGAGTCCTCACTGAAAAGCATGAGCGATATGAACAGAATAAAAGGTCGTCTTTGTTGAGTTAAGCCAATCTGGATTTCTATTTTATGCGATTAGTAGCCTGTGTAAGTGTGACGGAGGTATAAGGAAGATTATGAAAAGCAACTAAGAAGACCATATTTTTACATGCCTTCCCTAGACCAAATTTTCTCCATATAGCAAAACCGGAAGGCCATTCTCCCAAGCCTGTGCATGACAGCAGGTATCACGCTGCCCAGAGCTCTTTAGTGCAGTGCTTAGCCTCCTGAGTCTAATTAACAGCACAGAGGAGCATGACGTGGCTTTTTCTGATCAAATTCCAGTCAACTAATTGATTTTTACTTGAAGAATTAAAAACTTGGCCTGTCTATGGTTCATCCATCTCTTTTAAAAACAAAATATGACACTCTACTACATAATGCATCTCTAGTGGTGTTATCATTATTAAAAAGAGACATAGAGAAGAAAAATGAGAGAAGAAAAGAACAGGGAGAATGAAAGAGGGAAGAGAGAAGGAAGAAATACAAGGAAAAAAAGGAAAACCTACCTGTTTTCTTTCTAAAAACCCACAAAATCTTAGCGACCACTTGAGTGGATGGCACTACAGGTGAGTTTCCCCACTCCTTGCCATGTTTCTCTATTTTCAATGTTTTAAAAAGAATAAGTATTGCATTTATAATAGAAAAATCCATAATTAAATCTACAGTGCTAGGCTGTAACTAAAAGCTTTACAGAAAAGCTTCCTTACATACAAAAGTTTTAATAAACATACTAGTCTTCCCACTTTCACGTGGTTAAAAGTTAACAGTGGGCATGAAACTAGTGCTTAACATTCAAAATTTCAAACTCTCACACGTGCTTACACAGCACAGCATGGACCCGGGAAACGGCCTCAACCAACAGCAGTTACCAGGGAAGCTGCAGTGTAGCCCTCCCTGGGAAAACTGACTGCGTGTTGCTGCATTAAACTATGCTTTTTACAAAAATAAGTTTATTAGTACTTTATAAGGCAGACGGGGGCTTTTTTCATGTGGCAGCTTGGAAATGAAGATTATAGCATCTGTAAATTTATTACAAGCCACGAAACAGGCTTCGAACCTACACCTTCAGGGTGGAAATGACTCAAGTTCACTCACTACACACCACAATCTATTTTTATCCCTGCATATTTATGAACAATTCCAGCAGAAAATTGCATTTTCCGGCCCACATACACCTTTGATGTGTTCTAGAGGCAAGACTGCTATACGGGAAGGCAGAGGGTTTCACGAGCTGCCAGTCGGGAAGCGCAGAAGACGATCCGGGGCGGTCGCCTGCTTACCAGTGACCTGGTCAACAAGAATACGGGAAGTAATGATGCGCCCATATTGCGAAAAGAGCTGTTCCAACTCCTTCTGAGTCATCGTTTTCGGGAGTCCGCTGACGTACAAATTTGCATCTCTGATAGAAGCTGAACTCGGGCGAGCATAGGAGACCTGGAATGAGGAAAATAAAATTAAACATCTCTGTAAACTCAGTTACCTCCCTTCCGAACCTCAAAGGCTGCCTCAAGTTAGCTGTGGCTGTGCCGTAAGAAGTACACAACAGACACTGAAGTTAAAGCAAGCACGACATTAACTATTTTACTCATTGCGGGAGAAATTTTAAACGCATGGTAAATGCCATCCCTCTGGGTCGAGAGAAGAAAATGTTTATCCCTAGATTTGTAAGTTTACAAACAGACCAGTGATGCACACAGCACAGTGCTACTTGTGGTTAACAGATTGTTCTCAACAGGGCCAACCCCCTTAAACTAGGGGTTTAGGTTCAATCCAATGATTAACTTTCAAGACTCTAAATTCATCTGATATTTCTGTAACCTGTTTTTGAGACTCTCCCATCTCTCATGGTGGTGGTGCCACATTTCTAAACAACTTACCCTGTTATTATTGTTTGTCCCTTTGATTATTCCAAAATAGCTACCACCTCTAAACTGCCACAGATTTAAATATGTGAATGAGCTGTATCCCCTATTAATCCTGTCTATTGTCTTCTTGTCCACAAGTCTTTTTAAAATTAAATTAGAATGGCATTGGTTCACAGGATCATACAGGCCTCAGGTGTACATTTCTATAATGCACGATCCGTATATTGTGTTGTGTGTCCACTGCCCGAAGTCAAATTGTCTTCTGTCGCCCTACATTCCAACCCTTTACCCTTTACTCCCCACCCCCAACCCTCCTCTGGTAGCCTCCCATGCTGTTGTGTCTATCTGTGTCTATGAGTTTCAGTTTTATATCCCAGATATGAGTGAAATCAATATGGTTCCTAGCTTTTTCTGACTGATTTATTTCACTTTGCATGCAATGGAATACTACTCTGCCATAAGAAAAGATGAAACAAGTCTTTTTAATCTTGATTACAAAAGATCTTAAGTCCCTTTATTGACTTATTACCATTTTATGTACCCTTCCAAAAAGTCTTTCTTTGAGATACAGTATTCAAAAGTTTACAAGGATAAAGACAAAAAATGAGTTCAAGTGCATGTTTATAATGAACATTCTTTATATAAGCTCCATGCAGGAAGGAACTACAGCAGTCACTCTCATCACTGTACCCTCCCCTCAGTCTCTTGGCACATGATAGATGCTAAAATATTTGCTGAGTAAAGCCAATCTAATACTCCATTGATCCTATGGGTCCACAACAGCTTACAGGACCTCAGCATTTACGGGACAGTTCAACAACTCATCCAGATATTGATCAAACTGTAATCCATTGCTCTTTGCCTATAATCTGTCCCTGCCGATTTTTAGGTAGTTCTGAGTCTTCATGTGCTATCCCTGATCACATTCTCTATGGTTTAACTTAAACTCTTTTGGACTACCTGCAAAGATAAAAATTTCACACAATATACCCCCATCTTCCAGATCACTCATAAACGAGGCCAATGGGTCTCATTCTAGGACTGACTTACTGGGGTACCATTTTATGATTAACTTCTGCCTGTTCATTTCGTCCATTAGTGTCCACTTTTAATCTATTTCACTGCTTATTTTTTTAAAGTTTCAATTTAAGCAACTTTTTATATGAAATATTTTCTCCATGGTTTAATTATGCCCATAGCTTTTTGTGTAAGGACTTTTTTTTTTTTTGCTTCACCCCTCCCTTTAAAAAAAAGAAAAGAAAAAAAGCAAGTCAGGTTTTATACTACTTTATGAAGGTCTTGCTATCATTCACCCCTTCTTGAACAGTGTTAACATTTAATACTCTTATCATTTATTCAGTTAAGTTTGCTTATTAACAAGTGAAAATACACCGGTTGTACCAAAGGCTGTATTTGGAAGTCACATTAGCATTGTCCCGTCCCATAGATCAAAGGAATTTGTAACGGTGCTGGAGAAAAGATAGATAAGTATTCACATACTACTCTTTTACCTCTGTGTGTACACCCTTAAGAAAAAGGAACTTGGGCAACTATAATGTAAGTGAAAAATAAGAAATGAAGGAAAATTCCAAGTGATCAATAAAACAACTGAAATGGAATCTAGTCCTGGGACAGCTATAGACTAATAAAAACATAAAGCCAATGAATTATTTATGCATTCAGTCAAGGTGAATACATGAGGAGCCAATTTCTTTTCTAAAGAACAATTCTCAGTTACTTGGGTAAGTTGAAATCCCGCTGCTTGGACTCCGTCGGTATCTAATGGATTCCAGGGCTTTACTTCAGGGCTGGGAGCTCTCAGCTCCAGCTCCTGTGAATGAAGTGTTCCCTTCATAAAGATTCACCTCCCATGGGCAACAGAGTAAGCATGTACACACCCTCAAAGTTAGAAGGCTAACTCCCAATGACCAATAACGCAGGCAGTAGAGGCAGGCAGCCTCTCCATGAGCTCGAACATGGCATGAAATAGTATCACAGCAGTTAAAAGTGACAGCTCTCTAACCAATGTGCCTGGCCTCAAAACTAGGTTCAATTCATTAAGGCCTCTGTGAAACTGGGCAAATTCTTTAAGTCTACTGCCACGTAACTGTACCATCTTTACATGGTTATTAGAAATAATAAAAAAAAAATCTCTAATGCACATAAAATGCTGAGCACGCAGCCTAAAAACCTGGATGAGTATATTAAAAATATTCTTTATCTCTACATGCATCTGAAAATGTAAGGAAGGACCCAGACTGTTAAGCTTGAGAGTAACCTGAGTCCATTTCTGTGCTCCAGAATAATTTACTCACGCAGTGACATTTACTGCTTTGTGCATTTCAGACGAGTGTGGGTGGAGTGTTTTAAAAGATATCCTAAAATATATTTAGGAAAACAGGTTTATATTTAGTGCTTACATAAAAGCTTTGAAAACATACTTGGGTCAGTTATGTTATCTGCTTTTATTTTTCCTTCAATGTCCAGTCTTCCACTCACATTGCTTCTTTAATGCCCAGCCTGTATTGACTATATTTTCTAATTTTTCTGTATACTTCATGCATGTAGGGCTTTGATGCTGAAGACTGCCCCTCCCAGGGATAGCTAATTCCTAGAGACAGTAAATGGTTCATCTGTGAACACACCTTTGATTCACAAACCAACCAATCCAGAGCCCACACTGCTATCTACTTTACCTACCTCTCGCACACCAAACCAATACTTCCCCTACCCTAAACCACTCCAGGGCTAGGTATTAGACAACTAAGGACCACCCCTGCAGCCCAGAGCCTTCCAAAATTATTCAAATCCAATGCTAAAATTACTCACCGTACTCTACCCTGCACCTCATCCTTTTCTGCCAACAGGAACCCCAAAATAAAAGGTCTGGGCCAGGCTTGGCCCTCCTCCCTGTGACTCCTGACCATCCCTGGGGCTTCCCCACGTGGCCCTGCATGGCATGTTGTGTCTCCTGTTGCTAGAGATTCATGAGTACAAACTTCTTCCTTCATAACAATCATTTCCATATCTGCATGTCTTACCATACCTGATTAAAACAAATTCTGAGGACAGCCATATTATAAGGGCTCCAAGAACCAATACCAAATCTTCTTGCAACAGGAGTTTTCAGTAACTTTGTCAATGAACTGGTTCCAATCCCCATAGGCAGGACAGAGATACTAAACTGTACGTAAAACTCACGGAGGTAAAAAAAAGAATATTTCTATTTACCTTAGAGGCTTCTGGGACTTCATCTGAAAAGCATTTTCAAACACAATGTTTTGTTTGTGCCTCACAACAACACTGTGAGGTAGGGAGGTCACACATTAGTATTTTATTGCTGGGGAAACAGGTATAGACAAGGTAAATAATGTGTCTAAGTTCATACACAGAGTGTTGGATTCTTGATGCTAATTTTGATCTCCTGACTCCATGTTCTTGTCTAGTCCAGTTTTCCTGCCACAATACCACACTACAGTAGGTAGCTTATCAGTACACTTGTTCTGAGAGTTTAGAAAAATTAAAATGCCTCTCGGTTTTTTCTTAAACACATACACAGAATGAAACTGAGCAGAGCAGAAAACAACATGGTCTTAGAAATTATAATTAGGTCAAAAGTTATTTTGTTTCATTTTCTATTAATATTTTTTAAAAAGTCACTCTTCCCAAGAAAAGGATGAATGGCCACTAATTGTGATTAACTAGAGACACCGTATGTCATTATTAGAATTTTGAAATTACTTCTATTACTTTCGAACTTTTAGAATGTAATTAAATGAGTAATGCGCCACCCCACTCCACCCCTGCCCACTTCCCCCCAGAATTGTAAAGTCAACTGTCCCCCTCCTAGACCAATGTGCTACGTCTCGCTTCTGCAACTTTACTGCTTCTGGGATCAAGGCAGGTCCCTTTCCCCTTGCTCTGTCAAGGATACCTCTTGTCATCAGCATCCTCCCTTCCAGGGAAATATTTCTTTTCCTTCTTCTGCTTTGAAGAATTATGAACAGAAAAACATACTTAAACCAAAGTAGGAAGAAGACTTGCAGCAGGGATAAGAACTTGCACCTTTGGAGATTCAAGTAAGTTTCCAGACCAAATTCTGTGTCTGGCAATTATAACCAATCTTCTCCATTCTGATTTTTTCTGTGGGTTTGGAGCACATACTGATGCCTTGCTTTAATACTCACTCAGAGAACCACCTTTGGACTATCGTACACCTCAAAATATTAAGTCCATCTCTGTGGTTCTTCAAGACTAAAGTCCGTTGGAGAAGACCCAAGAGATGGCTTTGTTTTATGGCGAATTCTGTATTAGTAATACTTCAGGACAATGAACCTCCAGCATATGTCCCAGTGGGGTCAAAATAGCTACTCCTTCACCAAGCACCAGCTGTTCTCCAATCAACATTCTCTGTGTTAATAGATGGGTTTGGATTTTAAATTTTCATTGCCATTTAAACAAGTGAATATTTAATGCCTGAGAAGCAAGGTTATGAAATGTCAAAACTACTAAGTGAAGGATCTAATTTAAGAGGCAGCTAGAGAGTCTGCAATTTAAATATTTAAAGATGATACGGGGAATACAACGCTGAACACCAATCTACTCCAATGATAGGAATTTAAAACCCAGGTTTATGCTGGAATTTCTCAGAACCTTACAAGTGCAATAATAAACAAAGGCAAGCGATACTGAGATTGCCTGGGTGGGAAGGAAGGAAGGCAGTTACAAGTACCAGGCAAATAAGTGCTCTAGCCCATGGCTCCTCAATTTGTTCTTCACAAGTGAGATCAGACTGGATGATATAGAGATAAAACTAGATATGTCAAAGTAATTAGGTCTCAAAACTGGAATAGTTTGAAACAGTGTATTTTTAAAATTACAAACTCATGTCTTCATCAACAACTAAAACTAATTATACATTAAATACTCCAGGACCAGTAACACTGTAACATATAAAGAATGAGCTATCAAAACACACATTAATCAAAATATACAGAATTAAAAGGAATGGAAATATTTTATGGATAATCATTGGTACTTTATTAAATGTACATAGTAAAACTTAAAATCCCTGTATATCATTCAACACAAGTCCACTTAAATGCTTTTGTCCAAAAACACAACTGCTCTCATTTCTTTGATTCATCAATGAAAGATCACTGTCTGGACATTAATGCCAAGAGATTAAGGTGATAAGGTCTATAAACGAACAAATCAATTCCTTCTTTATTAAACTAAGAGCATTTGAAAAATCCCCCACTGGCGAGATCACCGTTGAACAAGTTCTAACGCTTGTCAATTACTGACCTAGGATTACAAACATCCTGAAAATTAGATACTTGCCACTTCATATTTTGTTGAAAAGCTCCATTCAATCTCTCCAGTTGAAAGGAGTGGACAAGGTCACAGTTATACCTACTTAAACTGAGAGTTAATTGCTGTTCATATCAAAAAAATGAAGTCTTGATGGGGCTGTCTGACAAATGACACTATCAGTAAATGAAAGTTAGCTCTGACTCTGGTAGGCAGTAACAAAGGTCTTGTGACAGCATCAAGGCTTTGTAGACAGGTGACAACACTGGACCCTCCAAAAGAGTACAGAAGTGAAATACACAGAAGGATGTGATCTGTAACCTCAATTCAGGCCCCAGACCTCAAAATTCACCCAAATGAAAGAAGTGTGCTTGGCTCTTCTAAATGCAAAACCCTAGCAGGAACAGAAATCAAACACACATCAAGGCGTATACATATCACAGTCCAAGATTAGGATTTTTAAATTTTATTGATTTTAAAGAGAGAGAGAGGAAGAAAGGGAGCGAGGCCGGGGCAGGGAGGGAAAGAGGGACCGAGGGCAAGGGAGAGAGAGAAAGAAGGAGAAACACTGATTTGCTGTTGTACTTAGTTATGCGTTCACTGGTTGTTTCCCGTATGTGCCCTGACTGGGGATCAAACCTGCAACCTTTGGCTTATGGGGACAATGCTCTAACCAACTAAGCTATCTGACATGGGCCCAAGATTAAGTTTTTCATAAAGACAGGTTTCACAAAGGGTTGCAAATGAGTAAACCTGATAGAACAGAGCATATGTAAATAAATCCATCAGAAATTAAAGATTAGCCCTCACAGAGGTGTTAAAAGGAATAATCATACCTAACAGCAAGGCTCAGGGAAGGTATTATACATTAAGGTAGTTACCTTTAATAGGTACTTCAAGAAATAGAATTTAGAAAAACTACATCAATGGAATATACATATGGAACCTCTGATGTTATTGAGACTGGATTTGTTGACTTCTTAAGTCTACATAAGGACTGTGTTCATTCAAGCAAGTGGTTCAGAGACACCAAGGAATACATCTGATCACATTATGCTAATTGCCTTAGACAATTTCAAATGTCTTAGTCCTTTACGCTCAGGACACTGACTACATTTTCTGTATAAACACGCACAAACTTCAATGTTTCCCAAAGCTTTCTGTTCTCTCACTTCCCTGGTTGCATCAAAAGACACTGAACAAAAACTTGGATGGAGGATTCAGGGACCTTAACTCTTTTGTTCAAGGGGTTTTCCCTTTACACCGGGGCTGCAACAGTCTGAAATCGTGCACGTTTCTAGCAAAATGGCAGTTATTGGGAATATGATCAGGCATTTACAAGGAACTACCAAACGAGATATTCAAGAAGGTAACAACCTTAGTTTGGCTAAGTATCTCCTTATACATACATAATAAAATCTGAAATAATACAAAATGAGTCATTCCATTATGACAGTTACTATATTCCCTCTACTAGTAATGCCTGAGAATTATTTACATGTTTGAGAAAATCCAATACTGGTGGGTAGAGGGGAGGGAAATTGAAAAGAGAAAAACCTAAGGACCCCGAGCCTAGTGCTTTACACCAATTAAATTAAAACGTGCCTAGAACAGTCAGACTCTCTGAGGTATTAAACATGCCTGCTTTTTCGAAATAAAAATTGGACACCATCCAGCAGAAAGTAAATACAGCAAGTACTTGTTTTACACTAGAGAGACTACCCAGTTTCATATCATGTTCAATTTTTAGTGCAACATGTGAAATAACCTTCGAGGCAGTTGATTCTTACGTTCGGATTAAAGATGAAGCTCAGAATAAATAACGATGAAAGTGGTCATAGATGGCATTGTTAAAAGCAATGCTAAACCTACTGAATAGCCACAGAAAAACAAAGTATTCTGGTTGAAAGATTCGTACTAAGCAACTAATCATAAACTGGAGATTTGGCAAATGAGGGTTCCTTTTTTACACATCCTAAACTCAGCCTCGGAACAACGACACTGAGCAGAATGTATTAAATGCTACTGAAAACAGTTTCATCCACGTGTATCAATTAAATGAGAGTCCCAACAGGCTGTCTTGACAGCCATCTCCATTTTTCATGGAAGTACGGTGGTTGGTGGGTCGTGTCTGCCCTTTTACGTTTGCTTCTGCTTGGAGGCGGCAAACATGTGGTTCCAAAAGGGCTCTTATGCTTGACAGAGACAAACAGGGAGTCCACGGCAGAGAAATGCTTGAAATGCAACTTAGAGAAGCCATAAATGCCTTCCAAATTCCTGAAGACCTCTGCACGTAAAGAATTTAGCAAAAAATAAAACACGAGCAGAGTGGTGGTGCGACTGTGGCATCTGGAGGAGGCGTGGTGGCGGTGAAATGAAACCCACTACCACAGCGGCGGTGGGTTAGTCGTTCCAAGGTCTAAGCAGGAATCTGTCTATCAAAATGTTCTGTATTCCATTTCCAAACCCCAAACCATCATTTAGCCCATTAAAATTTTAGAAAGCGATTACGCTAAAGTGGCACACACAAAAAATACATGGGAGTTTCAGCTGCAGCCAGTGGAGTCCATTCCCGCCCTCTCTGCCTCAGGAAGTGTCGGCAGTGGCTAAGAAAGCAGACTCCCTTTTAACATTAAACATGAGAAATGATCCTGTATTTACTTGGGCACATAATCTTTGAAAATTTTAAACAACATGAAGAGAAGTCATAATTTCATTACTAGTGAAGCTCTGGTTAGAGCAGGGTATGCTATGAAGTAGTGGCCAGAAGTACAGCTACTAGAGCCTCCAAAGTTAAGGGGTAAAAAAACATGGTGCATGGAGGAGGCACACAGAGCCCAGCCCAGGTCCTGGCTCTGTCGCTTGCCATTTACGTAACTCTGGTACAATTTCCTTAGGTCCTTCGAAACCTTCGTTTCTTTATTTGTAATTTGATGTTTGATAGTCCTTGCTTCACTAGGACCTTACGAGGATTAACTAGAGTAATAAAACTATTAACACAGAGCTGGGGAACCACAGTAATGCTTTAATCATAATGTCATGATTTCATGTATATAAAACTGCAACAACAGAGACGATGACAGCCCCGCACATATAGTAAGTGCTTCCCCTGTGCCAGACACTATTCTGAGTATGTTACAAATACTAACTCAACTGATCCTAACAACGAGCACATGAATTGGGTATTATTACCAGCATTCCCAATTGCAGAAGAAAAAAATCAAGTATTACTATTGTTTCTCTTAGATCAGATAAGGCGACCCAGAGAGAACTTGACACAAGGAAGAGTCATCATTTTATGAGAAAGACAGTTCAAAGATGGCATAAATAAGGCTTTTTGAAAGTCCATGGCAGTTATTATCAAAATTAATTGCTGCATTAATTTTTATATTACAATACAATTTGTAATTACAATGTTACAAAGCATGACAAGTATTCAGTATGACACCAGCAGAGAGGATATGAAAGCCTGAAGCCTGACGGAAGCATGAGGGAAAGCTCTCTTACCGTCATACAGAGGGTCAGTGCCCAGCATCCCTAAATGGGCTGATACAGAAGGCCAACTTAACTGCATTTCTCCAATCAAACTACCACATGTTATATCCTCCCACTTCCTCATTCTCACTCAGAGAGATCTGCTAGAGCCTAAAGTGAGATGTAGGGTGAGAAACGGAGGATACTTTTCTGGGAGATGGCAGTAGAAATAATAAAGGGACTCCATGGGATAGCGCCCAATTTAAGATCTGGGTCACGTGTATGTTCTGAATGTAGAATGGGCTACAGGTCACTGCGCCCTCAGTGCCTAATGACAGTGTAGCTGCACAGGGTAGTAGGTAGTACTGTAAACTCTTCATTTTAAACTCTTTCATTAAATACACTATGAGCACATAAGAGAGACTGAGAGAAGGAAAATCTCTGCACTTAGCACTCAATACTCAGATGCGTCTGGGCTTCTTCTGCATTGCCAGAGCAGCAGGCAGCCTCAGTGTCTCCTCCCAGGGTGACAACACTGCAGTTCACTGACAAAGCTTTTAGATTATTAGGCTTTAAGCTCCTGGAGGGTTGAAACTAATTCTTATATGTACATCTTACATGCACCCCAAAGCAGGTCCTCCAGTATCTGTCAAGTGAATACATCCCATGGCATCCTGCAGGGGCCATGTCTGGAGGACCTCTCAGGCACGATGATTAGAAGGTATGATACTTGTCCAAACAACCTGGCTTTTTATGTTTCATTGGAAACAATAAAAGTTTAACTGGTTTACAGAAAGAAAAATAAATAAATATGATGTACTCATCCAGTTCTTTGACAGCCATTCCCCAGTAATGCCTTCTTAAGGGTTCTTTCAAGATTCTGAAACTTGATCAGGTGCCATCTCCAACAAAAGCTGTACTGTCAAGGTACCTGCCACAATTTTACCTCCAAACATAAACTTAAAATATAATTTATATAGTATTTGAGCATCTAGTATATCTAAGGCACTGTCAACAGACTAAAATGCTGAGTTAGAAAATTAAACTTAAAGAAGGACTACACACTAACCTGGTGTAAGTAGACTGGAGATGTTTAAGGATAAAGCCAGCTAGTGCTGGTTGCTAATGTATGGGAAAGAAAAAAGCTGTTAACAAGATGATTTCAGTGGCTTTCCCATCCTAGGGCTTTCACATACTGCTTTGTCTAAGGTTTGACAGCAAGGGAGAAAATATGAAAGACAGAGACAGATGAGAGACAAAGACAGGCAGATGGACATTATGTAGAAAATCCTACATAAAGGGGTAACAATAGTTAAATCTTCATTTATTATAGAAAAGAAAGAAGCCTTTACACATCCTTCCTTTGACTGTATCTTCAATGAATAGTAATGCCTACCGAAAAGAGACAGAGTTGCACTTTTAATGTCACTTAATTGTGAATTTTTCGATCTCTGAGCATCTAGAACAGGTCTCTACTCTTTCTTACAGCAGTATGTAGAAACTTCCTCATTCGGAATTTGTAAATAAAAGCATAAGTATTCTGTGAGGTGCTCTGAAGACAAAGGTGCCTGTCCTCTGCCAGCACACCACGAACAGGAGAAATGGCAGTGTGCAGTGGAAAATAAATACTTTCATGACCAAATAAAACTTGGTAAACAATGACAACAGTATAGGCAGACTGGCCCAAGGCAGCAGATGAGATTTGGATTTTGTATATTCAAGGTGAAGAGCCCAGCTGGGCCAAGACAAAAATTTCTGTAGGACAATGACAACACCGGAATAGTGAGTGAGGTGGGGCAGATTCTAGAGCCCTTAAATGTCAGCTGCAGCTTTCATGAGCAGGTGAGTAACGGTCTGTAAAAATGCACGTCATACACCTGTACAATACAGAGACAGTTTCCCCATCACGAGCTGGGTAAGGAGAATAGTCCAAATCAGTGTGGCAATAAAAAGCTAATTTAAATATCACCTACAGTAAGTTTCCTTTTGTTCTATAACTAGAAGAAAAATTGCTTCGCTACAATGTTCATTCAGATATCTAAGTCTTCTCTGACCTACTTATATATACAGTAGTGAAAACATAATGATCCTGTTGCTGTGTGGACCTTAAATACTCTGCAGAAAAATTTCATGCTGGTGCCATTTGTACGTATCTGAAATTTGAGTCTCACAGATCATCATGGATCTTTGCAGAACAAGGCAAGAGATGTGTGCCCACAAACAAATGAATCAATCTACGCAAAATTCATTCCTATTGTTCTTATAAATTAAGACTTCACTTAAAAAGGATAAATGTAAAATATGGTGCTAAGTTTAATCAAGCTTTACCACCAATCATTTTTTGTAGAAGGGAATTACTTGATAAAATAAGTACACTTTACAGTTTTCAGATAGAAGTTTCTGCCAAAAAGTACACACACATAAAGGCCTGTCTGTGCCTTTGGATGAGACATTCCTTCATGTGTTAATACCTTTCTTCTCCCTCTGCCGGAGAAACCCTATTCTGTAAAGCCCTATCACCTCTGAGAGCATTGCAGAGGTCTCTCCGCAGCCCATGACATATCCTTTTAACCTGCACTCTTCACTCACTCATCATACATCCAAGTGATGATCATATAATAAGTGCTGTCTCCCCGACTACACAAGGACATCAAGGACCAGACTACATCTTGTCATATTTTAGCACTGTTCCAGCATTTAGCAAAGCTGCCTGATACAAACTAGATATTCAAAATTCTTGATGAATTAAGTATTTATCACAGATATCCCCCACCCCAGATGGCATAACCATGATTGCACAGACTTAAAAAGCAATTTGCAATTAAAAGTTTTTTTAACATTACCTTTTCTATATTTGCCCTTTGGAGGGTGGGGAAGAAGAAGGGAAGAAGAAAGTACATGTATGATGGGCATTAATAACTATTAGAGCACATGACCATCCCTACAAACTTAAAAGACTGACTGCTGGTTTTGTTATGGTTCCATATAATGTAAATAGGGCCCTAATGGGATGGGAGTCTTAGATATGATAATCAGTTTCACCAAACCTTTAATGTACTTTAAAATATTCAAACTTCCAAAGGAAAATTTCTAACACTCTTTCTCTTTTAAACAGAGGATATTTTATTTCTGTAATCCCCTTTTAAACACCTGTTATAAAACAATCTGCAACCCATGCTTATACAGACGTATCTCATGGTTTATGGTGCTTCACAGAGGTGGCGTTTTATACATATTGAATGCAAGACCCTCCACTAGCAAAAAGAGTACTACAAATATTTGTGTGACAGTGTTCCATCAAACCCGCAATATCTCTGAGGTATGCCTGCACTACAAGTAAATCACAATAGCCAAGATTTAGTATTTTGACACAACTGTCAGGTATCTAGAGTGTGCTTATTTGTGTAGGTGTACACACAAACAAGCACAAAAAATTTAGGAAACCAACTCACTTTCTTTCAAGGGTTGCCTGTCTTTGGTAAACCTGACCAGTACAAACCATATACCATTAAAAAAAAAAAATTCCCTGGCTGGTGTGGCTCAGTGGATTGAGCACCAGCCTGCGGACCCAAAAGTTGCTGGTATGATTCCCAGTCAGGGCACATGCCTGAGTTGCAGGCCGGGTCCCCAGTTGGGGGCATGTTTGAGGTAGCAGATTGATGTTTCTGTTGCACATCAATGTTTCTCTCCCTCTCTTTCCCCTTTAAAAAAATTTTTTTTAAAAGGCAGTAACGGAAAATATTTTGGATTGTCTATGGCATGTCGCATGTCCAAATAGGCCTTGATAAAAATCTGTATGTGAGATACACACACACACCCCCACCCCCACACATACACGTATATATTATATGATAAAGAGAAAAAATCATAATGAAAGTGTTATTATAAGCACTCCCCAGAGCCAAAGAAATTTTACCTATCCATATTTTGTGGATCTGACATAAGTTGTAAAACTATGAAAAATTTATTCAATAGATAATTTAAAAGGAATAACCCCTGAAATATTACTAAATGTTTTATAACCTCAAACCTGCCAAGATATTTTTCTCTCAACATGATTAGACATTAGAGAATAATCACGGGGAAAGCTTTTTTAAATGAACTGATTTGCAGGACTAATAGTCTCATTCAAAGACAATCCCTCATTCTCCAAATATCTATTAGGCACCTGAGCTGTATAGTCCCCCAAACAGCTTTAACAAAAAGTAATTACTGCATTCCTAAAGCCTCCTGTATGACAGTTGTGAAAATTTTACAAAAAAGAAGACTTTAAGGAAAACAACTGACAACCTTAACAGGACACAATGAAGAGGTCGTATCATTCATTCATTCATTCATCGCCATTCATAGAACTCCTCCAGAAATTTAAAGGGGGGGGGGGCATTAAGGAGGGGATAACATCTTTACCTCTGCTGAAAAACAAAGTGCTCCCCTGCTTCAGATGTGTGGAAGCACCTCACTTTATCTTCAGAATCCAGTTCTGAGGTATTTAATTACACTGTTGGGAACACCAAATGCTCTGGCACCATGCCCTTTCCCTGGGTCTCACTGATTGATAGCATCAATAACATTCACTGGTTGTAATTAAACCACCAAATAGTATCCCTTTTGCCACTTGGTAAATCAATGTTCTTTAATACTCAGAGAACAAAGTACAAAGGCGACAGGGGTGTTTTTAGCCCTCACCTTCACAGTTCATTTGACTTTGTGCGCCAGAGTAGTTTGCAGACAATGCATATTTCACAATTCCCCCAAGACACTGGTTAATGAAGAAGAACCAAAGAAAATCCTCCAAGTTGGTGACAATTACTTATTAACCCATTTTTGCAAATCTGAGCAGAACAGAGACATTATAGGCCATTTGCAATAATAGACGTGGTTTTCGCATAACTTTGGGATAAAATTCAGTTTATAGGTCAAAAGGTTTATAAATTAAGAGAGTATATAGTATTTTTTCTTTAAATATTTATAATATGCTCTGTGGGGGCACTGTCATGATAATAGAGCAAATTTTCATTTATTCGAACCCTACTGAACTAGAAAGTTCGAGCATCCAGATACTGGGGAGGGCTGGAAGATAAGTGCAGTTAGGAGCCTATATATAAGTCTAATTTTAATTGCATGGCTAAAGCAACTTCCATAATCTAAGGATTCATAACTGTCCTGGATCACATAATTCAACTCCCCATCTCCAGACTACCAAATACTCATTTTAAATAAATGGGTCCCAGAAGAACTACATTGCAAATTCCCCATTTTCAGAATCAAATATTAAATGATGCTTATGTACTTATAATGGTAAAAGTATTTGACATTTAAATGCTCTAAAAATGAGCAAACTATCTGCCTGTGGGTGTGTGTGAGGGAGAATGAATGTATTTTTTAAGTAAATCGGGTATTATTTATTAAAAGTACATCTGTTAATCATAATAAGCATTCCAGATAGTTCATGACAGAACCTAAGAACAAGAATCTTACTTACATATAGATTTGTTTTCAAACAAGATCCACAGACCTATTCAAGTGCAAATCATTAAGGTCCACTTATTTGTGGTTCTCAGATCAGGCCACTACCTGTTAAGAATCACCTTTGGTGGCTAGTTGAATAAAATTTCCTTGGTCTCACTCTGCAGATAATCAGACACAGTAACTCCTTTTTCTTTTTCTTTTTTTATGATTTCATTTATTTAATTTTAGAGAGAGGGGAGGGAGAAAAGAGAGGGAGAGAATATCAATGTGAGAGAGAAAACATCAATCGGTTGCCTCTCGCATACACACCCCCGCAACCCGACGAGGACCAGGCCCCCAACCCAGGCGAGTCCTGACTGGAAATCAACTGGCAGGCAACCTTTCCCTTTGTGGGACAACGACCAGCTGAGTGAGCCACGCCAGTCAAGGTGAGATACAGTAGTTCCTGAGTGGGGTCCAGAAACCAGCATTGTATCCACCACCCCACCCCAGTGATCGTGATGGACATTCACATTTTGGCAGTCCCTTATGTAGAAGGGTTTAAAATATGTAATCCTCAAACTCTGGGGTGAATTTGGATTCCCTGGGAACCTCATAAAAATTACACATGTCAAGCTTTCCTCACCCACCCACCAATGCTGATTTCCTGGTTTCTTCAGAACGAGGCAATTTCCTGGGTATCTTGAAAGTATATGTGAATATAAATCACCAACAAATACAAAAACGTAAAAGTAAAAACAAAGCCCATAAAATCAATCCAAAAATACTCCAAAAATCAGACTGGTTGGGTATGGCTCAACCGGATTAGGGAGTCCATCAGCTTGTCCCATCTCTGCAAAGGGCTGCTGTGCCTGATCCATTCCACGGGGTCAGAGCTGTCTAGGCATAGGAACGGGGTTGTCTGGGTAAAGCAAGCAGGAGTCGCTGAATTTCTAAAGAATCATTTAACAACATGTCTGGAAAGTAAAGGTTTTTCTGAACTGTTTCCAGGACCAAGCAGGTGCTCTGCTCTTCCTCACCCTTCCTGCTGCTCACCCGAAGGTCACTTTAAGACTCATTAGCAACCCCGGAGCCTATGCAGGAAGGATTAAATTTCTCATTCCTATGGGAGAAGGTGACCTTATACTAATGACCACAAAACAGATCACATTAGCATGATTTATTGATTTTTTTCAAAATCCACTTTTCTCTATAACACCAGGTAACTACTGTAATTTTTAAAATATCCAACAAATTTAAACCAAAGGAACTAAATATCATGACTACTTTCTTCAGAATAAAAGTAGCTTTTTAATTCCTCCCCAACTCCGTTTTCTAAAATATAACTTAATATAGAAAACAAAGATTGAAAAACCACCAAACATTGTTACCTTCTCTCTCCGAAACTAGCAGGTCAGCACAAGTACTTCCATCTCCAGATATCAAGCAAAACGTTTCACAGTAACTGCGTAGCTTGGTACCATCTCTACCACTTTGTAAATGAGAAAACTAGGCCAAGAGAACTAAAGCAGAACGCAAACCCAGCCTTGCGACTCCCAAGTCCTGATGCAGTTTTCCAAGTTCTTCACAGGAGGAGGCATGGGGCAGGGAGGCAGACCAGCAGCAGATTTCCTATACTGTCTTCAAAACACAGAGCCCCCTCTCTCGCCTGCCCATAAATAGTATGTCAAGAAACTTCCCAAAGTAAAAACGCCACAGGTAATTCTGCTGCAGTACTTACGGCTGAGAACTGACGCTAAAGGCGATGGTAGGAAAACCTGGCAGAGATGGGAGAAAGAGAAAATGGACCACACATGCTTTTCTACAGAGTCCACACAAAGTTAGAGACAAGCACGCTTTGCTGTATTTTTTTAAACTAGCTCGGAAGAACCTATCAGAAAAAAACATTCTTAAAAAGTGAGTAGTCTCCTATAAAAGAGATTCAGAAAGTCACTAGAACCTTTAGTGCTCAATTCCCAGTAAAATACTTAAATCGATGTTAACTCATCGATCTGCTTAATTATGACCTCCAGATACTTGTTTTCTTCTCAAACTGGAGGTCTGGCTGTCTGAGGTGCTCAGCCTGGAAGACGGCAGAGTTTTTCCACCACTAAGCACAGCTTCACAGCCTTGAACCTAACGGAGGTCTCATTCGGAAAATCTCAGGACACTAAGAGCCCCAAATTCAGGTCCCCAAGAGAACATCCAGTTTGTTCACAACAGTACCTCCAACCTGGTTCTAAGCAAAACATGTGAATTTCAGTAACTGTGAAATGGAAACTAAAAACAATAAAAGCTACAGGCATCAGCTAATGTTACGTGCCTGGTCCCAGTAGTAAGCACTGTTAGCTCTATCATTTTTTTTGAACAAGTCCCTTAACCTGAACTTCATTTCATTGATCAAAGGGAATATTTGCCTACCTACAAGGGATGATTGTTTTTGAATTCAGACAAGTAAAAGGAAAAAAGCCCTATGAAAACACTACAAAAATCAGATACAGCAAGGAATTAAGGGATCATTCTTCAGAAGTTAGCACAGCTATCTTAACCTCTTCAAGCTAGCTTGGTAGGACAGACAGAAGCCACCCAACTGAACTAGTCCTTAGTCATAAATGAAAGACACTTAAAGAGCAGTAGGGAAATTAGGCAGACGAGTGCTAACAGTGCCTTGCAGAAATGCCTTTGCTGATGCACTTTTATAAAACAGGCAGGAAAGGTGGAGGTGTGCTTGGGTAGCAAAATGATCTATAAACTCCCTCCGAAAATAAAAATAAAAAGATGGGTTTAGTCAACGGTTGAGACTCTCCCACCACCACCCTCCATGACTTACGAGCAGGGAAGGACGGGCAGGAAACAAGCTAGGTCACTGACACCAGGAACCCTTCTCCATGCAGGCTCGGCCTGTGCCAACAACTGTGGAAAATTATCTACAGAACAGCCATTCAGAGAATGCCCAGTTACTGCCCTCTAGGAATTTTCAAACATCTAATTCCCACTTTGGTAGGAGAAGGAGTAACACAACAGGCCTGAAGCTGAAGCAACCACGTTCTGGACCCTGCGAGGCCACCCACCGACACTCTCGACTACATTAGACAAGTAAAAATTTCTTCGGATTTCTATGTTTAAAAAAACAAAACAAAATCAAAGCTGAGCAGTCTATGGAACACATTTCACATAAGGGCAGTGTAAACAGGACTCAAAAATAGATACGAATTTGCTCAGACTGGAGTGACTCAGTGGGTTGGGTGCTGTCCTGCAAACCAAGGGTTCATCGGTTCGATTCCAGGTTGGGGGCATGCGAAAGGCAACTAATCTATGTTTCCCTTGCACATCAATGTTTCTCTCCCTCTCTTTCTCCTTCTCTTCCCCTCTATCAACCAAAAAAAGGGGGGGGGGGCAAGAATTTTATTTAAATGCACTATAGAGTTTCTGATAATCGGAGGTAGGAATATACTGTTAAACCTACACACATGGCTTTAGAAAGCTCCATGGGTTAAAAATGAGGTTAGAGAAACAAGCACTCAGTTTGTATTTTTAAAAAGGTAAAGAAATAGCCTACTCAAAGTTTCCATTTTTGCCTCCACTCCTGATATGTACTTTTTATAGTTTTTTGTCCCTCCACAAACAGCTCTGACCAGCTAAGTAACAACTTGGGCTAACATCTCTAAAGTTCTCAGTTAATTTGAGGCCTATTCTGCAGACTACTGTTTCCAAATTTTCCAAATCTGGTCAAGGTGAAAGGGTAAGTAATGACCTATAGGCAAGGTTTGAAATAAGGGGTACTTTTTTAGGAGTCGCTTTATAAACGTGTGAAGCCCACACTTTTTCAACAAGTATCTACCCTTTGTACCTTCACGAAAATAACATCAATTTTATAAACCAAAGGAAAACTAGGCTGGCCCGAGACGCCCAGAGAGATGGGGAGTTCAAACACAAAGCAGACCTTGCTCTCCTCCCTAATAAACACTCCCGTCCGAGCCCAGCACTGCTGTGCTCAGGGCTCTTTGGTGGTTTTCTCGCCTACAATATAAAAAGCCGCAGCTCCTTGGCGTGGTGCTCCTACCTCTAATGATCCCTAACTGTTCTCGGGCTCACTGCCACATTACTCCCCTCTCCTTGCTCTATGCTCTAGCTAACTCTACGTGGTTTCCTTAACAATGGCTTTAAAACTTCCCTAGAAATACATGAGTTCTTGGCATCACTGCTACTATAAAACCCACTTATCTCCAGCACCCCAGAATGGTGCTGGAGAGCTGGCAGCAGAGCGTCTACCGGGGACAAGCTCAGAGCCCGGCTTCACCTGCCTTCCATTCCGCGCCTCTTCCTTCTCAGCATCGACAGAACAGTTAGCAAGGGTCAGAATTAAATTTTATAACATACCAATTTACACTGACAAATAAAAACCAACCCCCTCCCCAATGATCCTGTACCAAAAGCAAGGCTGAGCTAGGAGAGTGTTTCCCAGCACACATTTTACTATGGCTGCTAAATCTCAGCAATGGTAAAAGGAAAGAGTTAAAACTGTTACTGCCCTTAGGATAGGGTGCTGCATCTCACCACTAAGTCATTCTATATGATCAGCAAGAGTTTATTATCTCAGTGGTAAATAAGTTCATTCATTTTATAGATTTAAATGGAAACTTAAAGACCAAGATCTTGTCCAAGATCACAGAGCCAGTTAACTCACATTAGCACTGTCAGGGAGGGCAAGATTTCAGAAATTTAGCTCTACACTCCTCCACTATTAAAATAAAGTCCATGCTAAACAGAAAAAAAGAGTCTGCAAACATGACACTTACTAATTGAGAAAAGGATGGGCTAGTTAGAAAAAGGTCTAAATTTAACAAAAAATTAAAAGCAATACAGTAGGTTAAAATAAAGGTTTATTAGCTTTACTTTAAATCCCTCTCTAACAAACTGAACGCTTTAAAAAAAAGATTATTGCTATTTGTAACTGAAATTGCAAGTTTCTTATAACAGAATTTCACCTTATGTGCTTAAGTAGTGGTTTAATTATTTTTATTTAAGGAATTTCATATTAATGTATACCAATTTATAATTAAACTTACAGGGGTAACATTGGTTAATAACATAATTTTCAGGTGTACAAGATTGTAACGTGGTCCTGTGTGCCCTTTTGCGTGTTCACCTCCTGAAGTCTAGGAGGCTCCCATCTGTTACCATATTATATTTGACCCTCTCTACCCACTTTGCCCTCCCACCACCCTCCCCCTGCCCCCCACCCCCCGGGCAACCACCAGTCTGTTGTCTGTATCTATGAATTTGTTTTGGTTCATTTTATTAGTTTGTTACTTTTGTTTCTATATTCCACATGAGTAAAACCATATGAGGTTTTGTCTTTTTCCATCTGACGTATTTCATTTATCGTAATACTCTGAAGAGTATCAATTAATTTTTAAATAAAGGTAAAATTTAGCCTAGTCTACATATGAATGATTAAGAAAAAAGAGATTTAATTAAGACCAAATTTAGGTGCTTTTTCTACACTGGGAGTACTTTCAGACAGGATTTTTTATTTTGGGGGGTTGGTAAGATATGGATTCTGAGAGATAGTGTCAATCAATAATCATGAAAAGTTCTATTCCTTGAGATAAGAGCTCCTACTTTCCAGATAAAACAAGCTTGTTTCCAGGAATAATTAAGCTTTCTAGGCCTGTGGTAGAAGAGGGAAGAGTTGGGAGAGAAGCCTGAGAGTCAAGGTCTCCATTTCACTGCGTGGGTGATAATCACATATTCACAGCACTTGACGGAGAAAAGTCTAAGTACTTCTGGCAACGAATGACTTCACTCTCCTAATCATGATACCAATGACCTAGGCAAAAGGTCAAAAGTATTGGTTTTAAGCCATTTTAAATGTTTCACAAGTATTTAGGCTTTATCAATACTGTACTTCGACACCCTCTAAAATCAAAATGAGTAGAGAAATAACATGAAGACTAAACACAGTAGTCACAACCATGGATGCCCCAAAGACCCACAAAGGGAAGGGTTCATACAGGGGAGTTGAGGGCTCTGAGGAGAACCCTCACCCCTCGCCCCCACCCCAGCATACAATTTTGGCCCTGCCATGAGATCCCCCCACCATCATTGACGTCTGAATTGTACATGTGCCACCTTTTCACTACCCTCCCTTGTATCAGAAAAACACTGTAATATTCACCTTTCAGTTACCACCTCAATGTTAGGGACAACATGAACTGTCTTGAGCCTCCCATACAGTTCAGAGATGGTGTGACATCACCAGTGAGGTAACCTGCTGGTACGCTGACCCAGCCAGAGAAAAAGGTGATCCTTAGTAGAAGAAAATAACCATCTTGAGGCTTTAACTGATGAATGCTACTAATTAAAATAAACCCCTTTCTACATTAGGTGAACATATTAAGTTTTTCTAATTTCTAAGCCACACTTTTAAAAAAATGAAGAATGTATGAACTACTTTTTTACTCTGAATGCTAAACTATCATTCAGCATGCTCAAGACAAAGCACGGCTGGTATTCTCGTTGAAAGAATTATCTACAAGAGGATTACAACGGTAAAAGCTAGAGTGGTTGAATTTTGCACGCAAAAATACTGACTTTTTAGAAAATCTACCCACTATTCAAAAAAGGTTACATTCTGGTGGTTCCTAAGTGCTAGGTCTTAGACTTGCTGTCACAAATTACTTGGGAAGCATTTTAAAAGATTCCTGTGTCTCACCTCTGCACACTGATCTAATGGGTCTACAGTGGGTCCCAGAACCTGTGTTACTCACAATCCTTGTGATTCTGACGCAACCAAGTTTGGAAGCGCCTGAGGGACTGTGCTTCACTCACTGCAGAAATACTGAATATGTGTCATTTATTCAACACAAGATCCATCTGCTAAAACCCTACTGGGCTGATGCTATTAGGGAGCCCCAAGAGAAAGTGCTAAATAAACCACCTTTCATAGTATTTGATTCACTGTTTCAATATTCGAATAACTAGGAACTTTACCAAACACATCCTAAATGCTAAGTGGCCTGGAAAACAAGAGAAACCTGAACTCAAGGAGTACACAAACACCTATATACCTGTAGGTACATGTATGTTTAATCTACTGCAGCTTTCTATAGGAAAGCACGGTGTCATGGCAAGAGTCTGGGTGCAGGTATCAGAAGACAAGGATCTGAGTACCTTTAACTGCCTCATCTTAGCTAATCTATACGGCCAGTCTCAACTTTTTCATTGTGGGCAGAGGGTAATGCTCTAATCTAAATTATACATGGGTGCCTTCAACCCCCAAACTTCTGTGGCTTCTCCTGGGTAAAGAGAATATATTTCAAAGAAGGAGAAATACAGCCCAGGCTGGAACAACCCAGCAGGGCAGCTGTGGAAGGAAAGATGTCGGATGGCTCCGAGAGATGGGAGGGCCACTATTAAACCAACACGAGTGGGAAAGGGGATGGCAGGAAGTGGGAGCTACACAAGCATATGGGCAGAGGCCAGGAGTAAGATCAGCTTGCAAGAAGCCAGTCTGACCACCACAGAGGACAGTACGTAATAATAACGGTACACTCCAAAGTTAGGCCAAGCGATATGGTAAAACAATAGGGAAATACAAGAGAATTTTGAGTGAGAAGTAATATGAGGAAAGCGGTGTTTTTGTAAGATTATCCTGACACCTTTCTCCAGGGTGGACTGAAGGAAGGAAAAAGAGTAATCTATAGAATAGTGTACCAGCGAACAAAAAGGAGCTTAAATGCAGCTTCCAAAAGGCAACTTTGAACACTAGAAAAAGAACTGGCTCAAGATGTTGGATAAGAACACAAAACACATCTAATTGAAAATAACAAAAAAATACAAGAAAGAACAAACAGACCAAAAAAATGATACTATGTAGTTTTGAAAAATGGTCTGCTTTGCCTCTCAGAGAAATCTGGGCCAAACTGAGGATACCAGTTGTTATCTGATATTTTTGAAGGAACTGAGTGGGGGTGGGGAAAGAAGTAGCCTGCTGCTTATCTACCACCCCACCCCCATTTCATAAAATCAGAAGAGAAGTGGCAGATGTCACGGTGTAAAGGCTACAAGGCATTACTGTCCTTTCTTCCATGTATTCTGCCCAAGCAGCTGGGCCCTGAAGAGACGAGAGATGGACAGTCAGAACACAGCTATCATCAAGTGGTCTTCTTGTAGGCAACAGAAATTCTATGGCAACTTGTTTGCCCTGCAATTCTGCTTTGTTGTGGTCTTTATGGCAAAGGAACTGAGTTAGAGCAAAATAACTGGTTCACTAGAATAAAATAAGGGTGGTTATTTCTGGAATGGAGAAAAGGGTGTAACTTGAAAGGAGCCATTCCTGCCATCTATTCCAATTTCTTAACCACAATCCAGAACCTCAAAATCACAATAAATTAGCAGCAATCCTGGAAATCAAATTAAGTTGGGAGGCCCACAAAAATGTGCAACAGGATACAGAACACACAAAATAACCTAGAGGTAACCAAATATTGAATGTCTTTTTTTTTTTTTTTTACAGAGCACTTGATTACTAATTACTGGTACTATTAAAAGGGTAATCTCTGTGACACAAGCAAAAAGTATGCAGAAAAGTATGAACAATTAGAAAAAGAAGTCCAGGTTGGAAAACCAACATCAAAGCAAACTGAAGTTTTTGTGTGCCTGGACTGTATTAGAAAGCTATTTTTCCCCCTCATATTTTGATAACATAGTAACCAGTTCATTTTCTGACTCAAAGATGAACCTTTCCATACATAGGACATTTTCTTGATCAAGAAACATGTGGAATTCTTGAATATCTTACATCCAAGTATATTTGGGAGCCACGGTGTGTATTTTCCTTTAGACGAGTCAGAGCTGGGAGGCATTTTTCCTATCAGCCAATAATATGAAGAATGAGATGTCCAAACTACCCAGGGCTAACAAAATACCTTAACTGACAATTCGGAGAGAAGCAACTTTTAAGCATAAAGATGACACTGCGTTTCCAGATGCCTGAAAAAAAATGAGCAGAAATCCTCTAGACAAGTCTCTAAGCAAGACAAATGCCACAGTCAGCCTTGACTAACTTCCCCTCACCACTTCAGGCTATAATCTGAGCAGACTTCTTAAATCAAGGGTGGAAAATAGGTTCCAACTTGAGCCAATTGATTGAGGTTGTCTGGAACACTATTTTGAAAAATATTTGGGAGCCACATCTAAACCCAGGGAGAAAGACTGTCGTGATTGATTGGCAATGTCTGCACTGGGCAGGAGAGGAAAATTGATGCTATGTGTACTGAGAGTTTGCCAGAGGCAACATCCATTTTATTTTCTAAAGGAAAAGAAATCTATACTGCAAATTAGATTACCTTCTTATCCAGGGAGAATCTACCTAAGAACTTCAAAAATGCACTAAAGCAGAAGAATATCCACCAAATTATAACCTGTGTGGCATGTAAGCTCTTCCAGTCCGTCTCCTCGAAGCATGCTGAATCTGGTAGATTCAAGTCAAAATACAGCCCAAGGCCCATATTTGGGTGCCACCTGTTTTGTTTTGTTTTGTTTTTTAAACAATCCGTGAATTAAGAAAGGATTTTTTATATTTTTTAAAAGACTGGGATAAAATAAAAAGACTATTTTGTGACACACAAGCATAACATGAAATTCAACTTTCGGTGTCCATAAATAAAGTTTTATAGGATAACAGCCCTATCTGTTAGTTCATGTAGTGGCTATGGCTGCTTTCAAGCTACAGGAGGAGAGCTAAGAAGTTGTGACAGACACCGTGTGGCTCAAAAAGCTAACGTATTTACTACCTGGCCCTTAGAGAACAGGTGTGCCAATTCCTGTACTAGAAGACATGACCTAGGGTTTCCTCAAGTTATATGGCTGGTAATTTGCTATAAAGGAAAGAGGTTTAATTCAGTAGGCTTCATAATGTATTTATCTAAAAAAGTTGCTGCTGTCCCTTTGTTAATACAAGAGTGATTACATGAAGTACTCCTAAATAAAGTTTCCCCCATCACGCAACAACAACAAAAAGATTCCACGATCCGCTACCAAAGAAGTATCTGTGTGGGCACAAAAAGAATAAAGGAAAGAACTATGTGTAGACTTTAATTTTTTTAAATGTTTTGCAAGTAGATATTAAAAATTTTTATACATACTTTTATTGTTTTGGTTTGAAGTCTCAATCCATTCAGGGTGTTGATAGCTTTTTCTGCATCCTTAGGGTCAATGTAGTTCACAAAGCCATATCCCAAGCTCTGCCCTAATGGAATGGAAGGGGGAAAAGGCGTACATTAGTTCTACATCGCTGAAGACAGAGTTCCACTTCCATTTTAGCATATGGCCTTGCCATTAACACCAGCATATTTTCTCAATAGTAAAAGAAGGCCACGTTAATTCTTCTAGAAACATATATACGTGATCTTTTTCATCTCCTGTCTACATCTGCAAGTTTAAACACCAGTTTAAACTGTGCCATTTTAAAAAACACACATCCCCAAGGGGTTCCAGCACGCAGGTCCTGCCTGAGCCGGCGCACCCAGCAGCAACGCAACAGTCTGCTTTGGAAACCGTGGGTGCAAGTGTAGACCAAACCGCTGAGTGGGCTTCAAGGGCATGACTTTTTCAGCTTCAGTTCCCTTACCCATAAAATGGGAAGGCAGTAAAGCACCAACCAAGAATCAGTCAGGGTTCTGTACACTGCACCCTGACCAACTTACGGCCTTTAGCAAGTACGATTTTGGTGTGCGTGTGCATTAATATGTGTGTGTTATGTTTGTGTGTGTATATACAGGGGTGGGTAAAAGTAGGCTTACAGTTGTAACACTGTACAAATAAATAATACGATAATTAATAATACAAGAATAAGCTATTTCGTGTACTCACAACTGTAAACCTACTTTTGCCCACCTCTGTACATGCAGACATTTATGTTAGAGGAAAGCTTCTTCAAATAAACTGAACCCAATTTTCTAAAAGGGGTTTGATAACCTAGATGAGAAATACAGGGAAATAAGGACACAACGATTTACACTAAGGCTGCCCAAGCCCATGAGAACATGTGGAGAAAGGGAAAAACAAAAGAGAGCATGAAAAAAATAACAAAACAGGACATTTTGGGGGGGGGGTAAGAGTTGCTTCAAAATAAGTCTTTTGATGTTGCTTCTCCCTATCATATGTGCCTTCTCACCCCTGTTCAAAATGATGTCCCAACTTTCAAAAAAACAGGAACAAACAAGGGATTGGAAACAAGGAAATGGACACACAAATAAAGCCAAGCCTAAAGGTCTCAATTTTTCAACTAAGGGAGAGTTTCTCAGTTTGAAAATGTTAGAAACGCTACAGAGCAGGTGACAAAATGGACATAGGAAAAGTTAGTCTACTTAACATCAAACCAGACTTAATAGAGGGTTTCCTGGAAGATGACCAATAAAGGTCCAAATGCTTTTAATTAAGTACCATCTTTGTATCAATTTCATAACAAATGGATTTTTTTTTCTTTTAAGAGGTACCTTAGGTCCAAGTGGTTATGAATACAGGTATTTAGGATAGCCATTCTGGTTACCCTAATGTGTTCATTATAACTATACCAAAAACACAGAAGGGGAGAGGGGAGTGAGGATGAAGGGGGAGGGAGGGAAGAGAGGAGGGCCGACTAAATACCGTACTTAACAATCATGAAAACTTGTGAGTGTATTTTGGAGATCACTATCATTACTTGGGCTAATCACTGCTAACTTTCTTTTCTTTTCTTTTTAAAGAGGGGAGAGCTAAAATTAACTCAGTTCATGATTTTTTGTCACACTAATCGTATTTTGTTTTACTCATAGTTGCAGGGGAAATCACTATATTTTTAAGTATTCAGCTTTTTACTAATTCAACAAACATTTATCACATGTCTATTGCATGCACAGTGAGGGCCTCCTTGTGAAATGTGATTCAGTTCAGTTGTTGCTGAGCAGGATTCGAACTGGCTGAACATATTAAAAGTATCTGCACAAGGAAGCAGTTCATGATGAAAGGAATATGGGCTTTGGAGAAAGACACACGGAAGTTCCACAATCCTGGCTGTGCCATTTACCAGCTGTGTGACTCTGAAGAAGCTACTTAACCTCTCTGAGTTGTAACTTCCTTATTTCTAAAATGAGAAGAATAATCCCTATCCAATGAGGTTGCTGCAACAGCAATGAGAACATTCGCTATGGATGGAATGTTTGGCCAGATCAGTCTGGCCAAAGGATAAAGTGAGAAAAAATTACGTGTTTCTACTGTATGTTAAGAAGTTTAATACATTCGTTTAAAATTAATCAGAAAGATGTTACAAATACAATGGGAAAAGGAAAAGCAAGCCACCTTTTTAAGGTCAGGAAAAGTATAGTTTTGTCACACTACTATTCTATGACAAAATAAATTAAAGTACCAATAGTCCCAGCATAAAGGGTCCATTTCTCCTACCAACTGGCATTACCCTCACACTCACATTTCAGCAGCTTCCAATCATGGTGCTTTCTCAACCTTGGTTGCACAATAAAATCATCTACAAAGCTTTAAAAAAAAAAAACAAAAACCCTGGTGCATAAGACCCAGTCCGAAAGATTTTTATTTTGTTGGTCGATTACAAAGCAGTGGTACTAGGTTTTTAAAATCCGGGTGACTCTTAACATGCAGCCCACGTTGACAATCCCAGTTTTCATGGTGAGAGATAATCCAGGGCTACAAACTAGGAGCCCTGAGAAGGGCCAAGTGCTGATGGTCTGGGCATGGGAAGTGACTCTGCGGGGAAGAGTGTCTTTTACAGACACGTTTTTAAGATATAAGTGGGTGTCTTCTAAAATCATCAAGTTATCCATCACTTCAGAGAAACAGTTCCTTGGCTGGCTGCGGTCACTCCTGAGCACAGCGGTACCTGCCGGAGTTGGGCCACTGGGTAAAGTGAAAAGCCTGTCTCGCTAGTCCCTGCTTAGCTGTCTCCCAGGCTGGCCTCCGAGCTCTTACTCCCAGCACACTGTGGGCACTCAAAAGCTTGCTAAATTAATAAATGAGAAGCGTAACAGTGCTGTGTATTTAACCAAAGGTATTACCAACATCACCATCACATGGCCCATCCATTTAATGGATCTTTGACCCGACCCCCTAGAGCAATCCTGGCTAAATATAATAATGATGAGTCTGCCGAGTTTCTACTACTATCACCCTAAGCAAAGTAACATGAAAGGGTACTATCTGCTGCCAGAAGCCTGCATTCCTAAATACACTCTCATAGGTACATTATAATGTTGGCACTGGAACGCGAAGGAGTTAGGAACCTCACAGGCTTTCATTTTAAAGTGAGTTAGTCAAGCAAATATTTACTGGATGCTTAAAATAAATAAAAATATCACAGATGAGGTACCAAGCCAGGCAAGACTACCCTTTCAGCTGTATAACGTTTTACTGTTTAAACTTAGTCTCATACTCACATTCCTCTGCAAGGTAGAAATGATGTCGAAGGCAGGTAAGGTCAATCAGCTTCTTCAAACTAAAAAGGCAGGTAGCAAGTAGTGGTTGAATCCCCAACTCTTACATGCTATACTGTTCTCCACTCGATTCAAATGACTTTATATCTGAACCCAGAACATCTTCAATATGCCTGAAGTATATATAACAGGCCAGCATTTTCTAACAGGGTGCTATCATTAAAAAAAAAAAATTTTTTTTTTTAGCCCTGGTTGGTGTGGCTCAGTGGACTGAGTGCCAGCCTGAGAACAAAGGGTCACCGGTTTGATTCCCAGTCAGGGCAACATGCCTGGGTTGCGGGCCAGGTCCCAGTAGTGGGGTGCGTAAGAGGCAACCACACATTGATGTTTCTCTCCCTCTCTTTCTCCCTCCCTTCCCTCTCTCTAATAAATAAAATCTTTTAAAAAATAAAAAATAAAAAATAAGTTCAAAAAAATTTTAGACAGTTGCCCAGTTTCAAATTCCTGTATTTCTTATGTAAATACTGGTTTCACTATATATGAATTTCTACACTGTTATTAATTTCTATGACGAAGTAAACAGCATCTTATATAGTGCCTATTCCAGGTTATTATAAGTGAGTGCAGATTTTTTAAAAAATAAAAGTGTCAAGTCAAACATCAATAAGAAATATGTAGCTGGGATCTACTTTTTCTCCCTCTTATATTCATCAGCTAGTAACAGCCATAACCCACCAGGGAAGGCTTGGAAACCAAGCCTCGTTTATCCATGTCATCCAAATCTACTTTTCAAATCACTCTGAATTTAGATTGTGCATATTGACAATCCCAAAACCAAGAATCACTTCTTTAAAAAATTTATAAAGCTCTACATTTAAAATCCAAATATAACCATTATGGAAATCAACACGAATAAAAGAAAATTCTGAACAAAATGACAAAGCCAAGGCTCTCTTGTTTTAGAAACCAAAGAAATGCCTTCTGGTAAATGAACATCAAGAATGAACATCAACACTGCTTGTCCCCACAAAGTACCTATAGTCACAGGTTCTTAGGGATTTTGGACCAATAAACGAAGCCTTGGTCCTAACAGCCACGGCGGGGATTCATAACTTCGTTATGGAGCACACTATGTGAACAGTCATACATCCTAAGACCTTCATGCAGGCACTGAAAACCCCAGGTTAGTAACTGCACTTCAGCACATGTATTTTGTATACCATGTGTGAACGTCTTTTGTTTTGCATCCTCTTTTTAAAATCTTAACATATTTGCAACAAAAAAGGATCCCTTCTTCCTAAGAGACAGAAAAATCACTTATAAACTGCTCTTGGCATAAAGAAAACAGTCACAGACAGGACGTTTCCAAGGTCAAGTGATCTGAAGCACAGAGATGAGACACTCCGTGGGCCCTGGAGTGGGACTGAGGCCCACTGAGAGTCATATGGGGGTCAGCGCAGGAAGGGCAACACAGGGATAGAATCCGTGTAGTGACAAAGTGCTAGTGGCAAACACAGTAAACTCCAATTTATCCCAAATTGTGCGTAATTCAAACCAGCAGCAGTCCCTTGCCAACTGCATTGCTTTTAATAGCACACTTTAATTAAAATTTTAATTGCATATTTTAATTAAAAATACACAATCTTCTGGGCCCATTTAATTCAAAGGTCACTTTATTTAGTCTTTTCTATTTCAAATTACTACCAATGTACAGAATATCGAACTGTCTCCTCAGGTTTAAAGGTAAAGGCAGCAGACCACCATAATTCTTCAATATAAACCTGGCCCATTAATTTAATTTTATCCACCTAATAGTAAGTGAGAAGAACCCTCTCAACATGAAATTTTGGAAAATAAAAGCCTGTATTTAAGGAAAGGTCACACTACCTATTTCTCATCAACATTTAGCATTCATTTGCTCAACAATTATACAAAGCCTACTTTTCGGTAGTCCCTGAGGACACAGCAAAGAGACAAAAAGTTCCTCTTCGTAAAACTTATGTCCTGGTATATGGGACAAAAGAACTAGCTGTCCAGTGTATTAGAAGAAAATACTAAGAGCTAAGGTGTGAAAACAAGGCAGGGAGATAGGAGTGGGGAGTGAGAGGTCAGGGCTACTGTTTAAATATAGTGGTCAGAGTGGGCCTCACCCAGCAGGTAACACTTGATCTAAGGCTTGAAAGAAGGAGCTTACAGTCTAATGGGGAAAGCTGCAGAAGGAGACTGACTTCACTGCAAGTCCTGCTGTGTAGGTATCCCCTCAAGCCAGATCCACCAGCTGAAACTGCCCCTCCTCCCCTCCCCTCTGCCTTAGCACAGGTCCTCATGTAATAATTAAGCTAACTTAGATTATTTCTACAATATCCTGTATCATCACTCCTTCCCTAAACTCCTGTTAATGCCAAAACCGGTCATCCTCCATCATAACACTGTCCAACGATCTTTCTAGAAGACAAATGTGATTGTGCTCTGGTTTCCAAGGTCATCATCATGTCCTTACTTACACCTCCTACTCCTGCGCACATACCCTAAAATGCAGACAGTTTTCCTGTGCCTGGAACACACATTTCAAACTGGTCAACTCCCACATATCCTTGCAGACTTTCTCTGAGGCCGTTTCCTACCCCAATTTGTCCTACTCCTGATGCAGTTTCGTGTTCCTTCCAGCCCTTACATTATACCTTTATCTTGTACATATGTGGGTACTGAGTCAATCTGGATGTCTCCCCTTTAGACTGTTGAGCAAGAGCAAGCTGAGCATAGCTCCTGACACAGAAGACCCTACGACAGATTAGTAACTACATGGTCACCGAATGAATGAACGAATGAATGAACAAGCAAGCTAATGAACGATGAACAACCGAAGGAGCAGCCATCTGCCTTCCAGGGGCTTATGGTTTAGAAGAGAGATGCCCTTATAAATATGCTCCTCATGTCCCTACATTGTACCAGATGGATTACAGAACAAAGGAAGACAAGATGCTCGAATGTTACAGTAGTCTGTCTTTATAAGGGACTGTTGTGGGATATATTTTTTAAATAGTTTCTATAAAATTTTTCACATGAAAATTTTCTACAAATATCATTTAAATGAAATCTCAATTTAAAAAAAATAATGCCATCTAGAGTAATTTGATAGATTTACATAAATCTGTTTCACAAATCTGTAAGTATGAATTATGGCATGTCAGCATATAATTTTGTTGAAAGTGCTTTCTTGCTAATATAATTAAGTCTGCTGAGACTATTCAAGTACAAGTCAAATAAAATGCAGAGTGAATTCTGTAAAAACCTGGTAGTTGAATCAACATTAAAAGGTGACTACACTGATTGATGTGTATCTATTATTTCATTTAGAGCAGCAGTAATGTTTTATGAAATAAAAAAGGACAAAAGCAGTATGACTCCTTTTTAAATGCCATAGTTAGCAGGAACAAGTCACTATGGTCCTCTCTGACAAGCAAGAGAATTTGTAACCTAAGGTCTAATTAATGTAACACTTGCGTCGGGGGTGGGGGAAGAAAACTGAAAACATTTACTGTCTCCAAACACTGCCCCTATATAAAACTGCATCCCTTAACTAACTAACTAAGTAAGTAATAAAAAGAGAAAATAATCTGATTTAGAACAGCAAGTTTTCACTCCAAGGGAGGTGGGGGGAGACAATCGGTATTTGTTTTTAAAGACAGACCACCCCTTTCCCTCATTTTAACACCTTTCCCCCTCCTCCTCCAAACATACAACAAAGCTGCAAATGTGTTGTATTTTTTTCAGATGGACTTTCTGTTCTTGGGCACTCATTTTGTTTGTCTGTTCAGACAGGCTGCACACTGCAACTCTGGCACCAAGGCAACTTACACCAGACTTTACAAAGGAGCTTTTTAAATATCTTATATCTGATATGTAACAAAACCATGTGGCTACCACATATTCTGGGAAAGGTTTGAGAGAATCTTAGAACAGAGGGATGCAATCTTCTCTCGTCACGTTTCTCTCCAAATTTTAATTCCTGACTTAGCTTGAGCCTCCTCAGATGCAGCACGCCAGATGCAGCAGGTCCTTCCATTTAAACATTCAACTAACTTGGGTCAAATTAAACAGGTCCTCCTTGCTGCCCCTTAGATGAGTAAGAGCACACTATGGGGTGGCTGACTGGTAAGATCCTATTACTACAGACCGAGCCAGCCTCGCTGAAAGCTTGGAGCATTTTTACCAGCTTCCCAAAGGACACTACCAGGGATTAACACAAGGATGGAGAATTCAACCTAGACGCTCACATAATACAGAAAACAGATGGCTCACTCAAAGACTCATCTTCCACCCAAATGCTAACAAAGCTGGCCCAAGACTAAAATGCCCCAATATGTTACAGTGGTTTTCAGGACTTCACAGATACACTGAGATATAATATAGAAGAGTTTAAACTGTAACTTGTCTGCTGAAATCGAAGTTGTAAATAGTGATCGTCTGGTAAATATTACCTAAGCAGCCTAATTCTAGAGTGAGAAGTTAATGACCTCAGCACTGGGATATTTTCTTTTCAACTTACTGTTAATGGCCATATCTGTCCTCAGATTATGTAACTGGGAGAGGTCTATTTTCCTATAGTTCCAGTCCCAGTAATTATGAATCTGCTGGCAATGCAGCGTGACCTTGCTTAAGCTGGAGAAACTGTGGGTTCTTAATACATCACAATTTCAGACATTAAGAACTCCCACACAATTCAGTCTTAGGCTATTGAGAACAGCAAGAGCATATTAAATCCTCTAAATTCGCCAGTGCCGCGCATGGGTGCTAAGAGGTCTTGCATCCAAGACCGGGAAGAGTAAGAAAAATGCTCCTTATCAAAACTGGGGGAGTAAAACAACTCATGTAGAATGCACATCTTAGGATAAGACTTTAACTTTGCGGGTTTTCCAGCTGGAGGGAAAGTGAGTGGCCTATAACAGCACCTAACCCCACTGTTAAGGCAAAAGCCAGTTCTCATTACTTAGTGATTTAGGTAGTTGCTTTAAAAGAAAAATCAGCAGTTCTACCTTCAAACACTGGAGCTGCCCCGTGATAAGAGCAAAAGCCAAAAAACTGTCAGTTGGCCAGAAAGTCAGACTTGACAGTTCAAAAAAAGTTAGGACATTAACCACTCTGAGTTAAGGCAAAATCTACTTTCAGTTAAAGACCTGGGTCTGCTGCGATATTCTCATTTCTTTGTTAATTATAATTAACTCTACATAGATACACACCACACACACACACACACAGAGGAGTTTATGTGACTTGCTTTACCTTCTGCTTACTTAAAAGGCAATGGAGCCCTGGTAGCACAGCTGGTTAGAGCACTGCCCCGATATGCCAAGGTTTGCTCCCCTCTCAGGGTATACTCAGGAATCAACCAATAAATGCATAAATAAGTGGAATAACAAATCAATGTTTCTCTCTCTCCCTCTCTAAAATCATTTTCTTTAAAAAGGCAATGGAGTTGTTCAAGTAAATAGCATTTGTGGTGAGAGCAAAGAAACTATATTCCACAAAAAGATTATTGTGATAAAGAGGGAAACCAGTTAACAAATGCGGTAGTAAAAGCATCTGCCATTGCTTGCACTGCCAGCTGGTGTCAATCTACATACACACGTGCGTGCGCACAGAAACCGGTAAGCAGTCCATCAAAAAGCAGTATGGCTTCTTAATGTGTTTTTCTCTCTTTGTAAGAGATCTTTTTTTTTTAATTCAGATACTGCAAGAAAAAAATTTAAAGGCTCTAACCTCTGTAATTAGCTCAGTGGCCTTTCTGAAACTGTGTGAGAAGTCTTGAGAACTGCTATGGAGAGCTCCCTGTTTTGACCAGAACACAGGGAACATTAGACAACAAAAATCCCACCAGGTTGATGTGATTTTTTAAAAAAAAGTCTTTGTTAGAGATGATAAATTTTCTTTTTGAACACAGGATTGTTTTCTAAAGATCTCTCTCTTACCCAGTAGTTAAAGGTTCACCAGGCAAAACCTTCCAACAAAAAAAACTCAGTAAGTCTGGGAGAAGTCTTCCCCATAAATGCTTATATCTAGCTTTCTGGAAGCACACAGTAGCACTGCATAATTATAAACTGCTACATACAGTTATTACATTTAATTCATACAACAAAACTCTAAATACATCTGTACCCATTTTCCAGATATAAACGTGAGAATCAAGAGATGCTGATTAATTTGCTCAAAGGCACAGAGCTAGCTGGTAGGTAGCTTTTGAAACCAAAATTGACCTTTCCCGCTTAGATCTTCCCAGCATACACTTCACTGCCTTTGGTCAAGTTTGGAAATTATTTTCAGGCAGAGTCTTGTGCATCCAAAATTCCCAACTTTCCAAGTAGGATATTCATAACTTCCAACTACACTTGCATTTTTTTTTCAGGGAATTTGTCATGTAATCCACTGACTGGAAATTCAACATTTTTCTCAATCCATCAAGACACTACATACGAAAGAACAGGCAGAGCATCCTGCAGGTGCACAAATCACTTAAACCTTCCGAACAAATCTACCATTACAAGACAGATAGATTAGAGATATCCACATTATAAAAAGCTTCATTTAAAATAGGATTTAATTTACATACTCCTTTTCCAGAAACTCAGAAAGCAATTCTTATGGCTGAAGCCAAACATGCTTGCCACTGCCAAAGCCGTCTCCCACACAAGACACTTGTCTCGGCAGCAGATCGCATTAAAATGCTTTCATAGGCATAGTATGGTTTCATAGCTGTAGAAAAGCAGGTGGGATCAATACCACATGCTTGCTGTCCTCTAAGATCTTAAGCTCAAAAATTTAAAGCATGACAGTAAATAAGGGAGATGCAGGCATCTAATGGTCATGGAACACCTATGATTAATCACTGGGTGTCATGCTTAACCGGGACAAATTTGAAAAAGAGAAGTCTTTAATTGGTTGAAGCAGAGGAGATGAAATATAGGGGTTTCTTGACAGATAAAGAAATATGTGTATGAAGAGCTGATCTGCAGAGAAGGATAGAGGTGGTCACACCAAAGGTAGACTGAACAAGTGGTCTGAGCAGAAATAAGGAAGCAGGCCCTCCCCCTCTGAAAACAGGGTGCCCCTCAGGAAGGTTAGTGGTGCTCATATGATAGGATACACCAAGCAGGGAGGGGTAATGAGGAAAGAACTAGGGAAGATAACTTTGGTGGCCTGGATCACTGAGGAAAGACAGATCTAGGATCAAGGAGACCATTTGGAAGGAAATGGTGCCGGCGCAGGAAGGGGGTCTGACCCACACTGTCTTCCAATCAAGTCCCCAGAGAGCTCTAAAAAACATCAATTAAGGATGAAAACCCAACTCACTTTCACAAGTCCATACAAACTGCCCCGACCCTAAATAGCTAACCTTTCATCTGACAAACCCCAGCCCAAATAATTCTATCCAAAGCACACAAAACCTTATTGCTTATGCTGTTCTGAGCCTCTGCCAAACTCACTCTTAGCTTAGAATAAGCAGGATTAACTCAATCCAAGTCTTTTCCCCAAAAATGAACTTTTGGAGCAAGTACTTATCTTACTCAGGGGGCCTTTCAGAATAAGGGTCAGGACTGGAATCAAGGGTAACCCTAAATGCCCCGGCAGGATCGGTGCTTCCTTGGCATGATAACTCTCTCCTTTGTAAGAGAATTAAGAGAGTAAGTAACCTTTTGAATCTTAAATTAATACCCAGAGATTAATACAGAGCACCAACCCAACAGGTGGCTGGGTTATCCATACCTGTTAGGCATCTATGGATAACCCAGCCACGAAAAAAGCAAAACCCAAGAGGACTGCTCGGGAGAGGCTTACGGTCTTCTGAGGCCTCTCTTACATAAGCTGCAAAAGCACGTGTACCTGGATGCTTTTACTCACTTGGTTAAGCTGCTATTATAAGTAGATACAAAATGTTAGTAATTACCATAAGTGGACACAAATTGTTAACAAACCTTATTTTGACATTTTGTGCAGCAATCGCAAGGCTATATATGACTTCTGAATGCACACGCATACCTCATGGTATGGTGATAGCATGTCAAAAAGGACCACAAGCGAGTGAGAGAGGGCGGAAGATTAGGTCATTCAAGAAGGGGACGGTGGACAGCTTCATACTGTCAGAAAAAACGTTTTATATGAAGTGAAAGCAGATGGACAGTTTCACCTCCTTAACTGTACCACTGATAAAGCATCTTCCATACACCGTATTTTGCCATGTACAATGTGCATCCACGTTTTTGTGTGCATTATACACGGGATTTTTATACCTGTGGTATGTCATCATTATACCCATGTATGAGGAATATCCTTACTTTTCGCTCAAAAGTTTGGCAAAAAAATGCGCATTATACACGGCAGAATACGGTATGTTACAAAGCTTCCACCTGGCACAACTCCCCAGTGGAGTTCATTTTATTTCAAAAAGAAAGACCATAATTAAATTACTGGTATTTTTAGCAAAGACAAAGGAGGTAAAATTCCAAAGGACATCCATTTTCCCCAGTCAACACAAAGATTTAGGTATAAATAACATGTGACTTTCCTCCTCTTTGTACAGAACATTGTGTTTAGTTTATATTTAATAAAGAAAGGCAGTTACATTTTCAAGAGGGTATGAGGAACATGTTTTGTTTTGGGTTTTTTTTTTTTTCTCCTACCCCTTCAATTTAAAATAGGCACACAAAAGCACTCATTTTTAAACTTAGGAGAAATCCCCTAACAGACCGATTGTGTTTGGGCAGGTTAGGGGATAAATGCTGACTATAAAAGAAACCTATTTAAATACTGCAGACACAGCTTCCAGGGCCTCAAGAAGCTCTTCTCTGAAGCAGTAACGGGAAGAGAATCCCAATGGAACACAAGCTACAGAGGAAGCCAAGACGTACGTGGTAAAAGTTGAAAGGCCGCAGGTCAGAGGAGAACCATGGCTACAAATTAGGCCAAACAGGTACCCTGACAAAAATAAACCTCCATTTCGTTTTTGCTAAGGGACAGCTATGTTACGGCAAACCACTCTGAGAGCACAGGGCAACGCGCCTGCCAATTAACAGATGGCTTCGACACAATGGTCCAGCTCCCACGACTGCCACGCATCATGCAGGAACATGTCTTCCAAAGTCACATGGTTTAAAAGTTGGAAAGATTAGCTACTGTAATTCTCTCAATTTAAAATTCACATAAACACTTTGATTAAGAAGCAAATGCTTCAAAAATTTTGCCCAGACAATGGCTCTTTAGCATACAAAAGTGACATCCACAGCAACACAGCAAATGCACCATCACTTCGAGAAGTGCAAAGTACGGTGGCTCGTCTTTTACTGACTGAAGAGTACACTGAAAATGAAATAGTCAGGTCATGTACTCCACAATCTAGTACAGCTGACCACTGACACTAACTCCAGACACATTTTTCCCCATGAAACAAGGAAATCTTTTAAGTTTACTACCACTTTATCACTTCGAGTAACCATGAACTTATCATAATAACAAGATGGAGGTAAAAAGAATTTTATTCAAGAAAGAGCACGTCAACGTCATTTCATCTTAAGAACTTTTAAAATGATGCTTTCTCTCATTACTGAAGTTACTTGATTACTTGCTTATTCACATATCTGAGGCTCAGTCTGCAAAGGGGCTATGTTTTCACAGCACCAAGTGAAAGAATACTAAGGACCACCTGACGCGGGAAGTAATTTCTAGAGACAGAGCTTCTCTCAGCTATCGGGGCCGTACTACCCGGCAACTCCGTAAACACTTTTCAAGATTTGCGCACAGACAGGTGGCAAGAGTTATTTTACTCAGAAGAGTCTTTTTTGACACAAAGTGTCCCCTAAAGAAAGGGGGGGTAGGCATTTGAGGTTTTCTGCTAACTAGCCTTGTTATGATATTAAATGATATCTCATCTGTGAGAAGAGCTGGGCTAAAGGTGCTCTCTAAGGCTCCCCCCCATCTCTCCACCATCTCCCATGTTTCACAAATAAATTCAGACCTGTGCATTAGAATTAGTCATGTTAAAGCACTCACTATGCTATAAAAAGCTATATAAAATGCTAGGTATTCAATTACAAGTACACCACTCAAATGAAGATCTCACTAAACCTCGTCTTTCAGCTCATTCCAATATTCAATAGCCTTTAATGTCAAGGAGTTTTCCTATTTTGTTGCTGACAATTTCTTCCTTGCTTTTTATAAAGGAGCAGGGAATATAGTTATATATTGCAAGCAAATCTGCTTTATTTGGGGAAAATCTTATGCTTCCAGGTCCCTCTCTTGTTAAGCCCTATTCCCAAATATAATAAAACCTATGCCCTAAAACCTGGCTGTTGTGGCTCAGTAGATTGTGTGCCAGCCTGCGAACCAAAGCGTTGCTGGTTCAAGTCCCAGTCAGGCCACATGCCTCGCTTGCAGGCCAGGTCCCCAGTAAGGGGTGCCCAAGAGGCAACAGCACACCGATGTTTCTCTCCCTATCTTTCTCCCTCCTTTCCCCTCTCTCTAAAAATAGATAAAATCTAAAAAAAAACCAAAAAAACCTATGAGTCAGTACTTATTCTAGTTCTCCTAATATACACCAACATTATTAAGGTATTCCATTTATACCTAGATTACCAATCTTATTTTCCTCAAGGAAGGTATTTCCTAGCAAGAAAACACATATATACACTTCTACCAGGAGCTGAGTTAGATTTTTACGATCCCCAAAGGAATATTGTTTTCTGAATGCAGAAATCTACAGCCCAGATAAGGAGTTGTTCAAAGATTTCCTGTATCATTTCCTAAAGCCTGGTGATATCGTGGCCAGGGCATCCCTCTCTCTACCCCCACACCATGTTTTTTCTCAAAGCGGTTTGAACAGATAGCCCATTCTAATCCCTTAAGCTTACATAAATACCTTAACAGGTAGCAAGGTAACCACATAACACTAACTGGATATTCTTACAAACAATTATGGTTATGATACTGCACCAGTGACGAGAAAAGAAACAAAAATACTGTAAATAAAGATAAAATCAAATTTAATCTTTTAATGTATTTTTTTTTTACTGTTATTCTATTACAGCTACCCCAATTTTTTCCCTTTTGCTCTCCTCCGCCACCGCCTCTGCTCCCATAAGCCATCCCACCCTGAATGCGTGCCAGGTCTCATCTGGTCTCAGAATCTAAGCAGGGTCAGGCCTGGTTAGTACTTGGATGGGAGAATTTGATATTTACAACAAGAACTGAAGACTATCCCCCCAAAATTGGTACTGATGATGTATACCGCTGGCTCTGTTAGAGAGAAATTTAATGCCTCTAAGCACAGCTACGTCCCCATGTGACTGGACACCAAAGGGTTTAATTAAATGATGACTAAGTAGGCAGAGAGAATAAATGGAGGTCATTCACAGGTAAGCCTGTTTTTCCACAAGGTATAAGGCTCTCATAAGCTGCTATAAACAGGAGTCACCAAACATTACTGACCTCTGAAGATTAAAAGCTAGAGATAAAACATCCGGGAAGACCTACTGAGTGATCACAGAAAATGCCACGGCTGCTAGTCGTCTCAGCCGCTCTTTGGGTTGTTCCTGGTCACGCTTAAGGAAAGTAGTGACCATAAAACATAATAAAATGGGGGATGTTACTTGGGAGGGAAAATCAGTATCTTCAATGCACCTAGTATTTTTGCATAATTATATCAGAACTCTGGTTTCCTCTAACACCTACAGTGTGAATCAAATATGAGTCAACAATCTGAAAGAGAGACTAGTGACTTTATTTTCAAAATATACATACAAACACATATACCTCTCTAAGCAGAGATAGAGTCCTTCACCGACAGCTTTTGTTTTCCTCCAAGCTAAAAGCACGGGGGCAGCCCGCTTTGGCGGTTCACCCACCACAGCTATAACAGATAGGCTCAAAGGAGAAAACTGTGGCCCTATAGGCACTGGGGAAAAGGTCAGGATGCCAACCTTGGAGGGCCACTGGAAATGAAGAGCACTCTACAAAAAGTGTGACTATTTTGTTAGAAATGAAAGACATCCTTAAACAGCAGTCCTCGAGCTCCATCAGCAGAGGCAAAAGTCGTTCCAAACAAATGAATAAAAACTACAACTTGTGTCCCTATTCAGCAGTCCTACATCTGAATGTCTGATGACTCTAGAACGCCATTTTTCTTCCATGTCATAGACGGTTTAGAGAATCTAGATGAGCACACGGGGCACTTTTAAAGGACTAAAAGTTCTGGTTAGAATGATACAGGTGTGAGAGGTAAACAACTAACTGGAAATGTTTTATGACCTGAACCAGAAAAGAGCTCAGTCTCCCATTAGGATTCAAATAACTTCCTTATGGAAAACTCTCTTCTTGGTGACTCCACCACTGACCTCCGAAGTTATCCAGAAGATGACGCCTGAAGCCTGCACCTTCTATGACAGGTCAGCACGGAAACTGCCAGGTGCAGAGCAGAGCAGGAGCTATTAAACAATTACAAAATTACTCTCTTATGGGTCAAAAAATATCAACAAAAAAATCAATAAGCTTGCTTTTGGGTGTGATGAAAAGTAAACTCTTTTGACATAAAGAGATAGAAATGTGAATAACAAAATTTTTTTCTGTAGAGTTCTAAATTATAATACAAAATGACTAGCTAACGAGTTGAAGGGAATGTACTAAAGAGGCACAGAGGTTTTCAGGACCAATAGGAGCTGGACACCAGGCTCCCAGAAGTACGAAGCACCACCACCCTCTCAGAGCCAGAACAGAGAGATTCTGATGAGGTGGGTCTCCACCAATATCTTATCCCTCCATCACTTCCTAAGAGCCCAGGTCCTGGGAGAAAATACCTAATTGATTTTAATTAGGCCCCACATTGGCCCCTTGCCTATACGAAGGCAGGGGCGGAGAGGACTTGATTGGTTTCTGGAATTACCCTCCCACCAGCTACATATTAGGAAAGATAATTCCCCACTATGGAATAGTCCTAATAAAAGAGACAATTTTCTCTCGGATACATAGAGGGCCCTACAAATTTCTCCACACAAACTGAAAAAATAAATGCCTCTCTACTTCTGTTTAAATAAAAGACTGCATCAAAGATTAACCATCTAATAGAATAATCAACAAATCATTAGTGGACCAGATCTTCCTCACATATAACAAACACTACTTCTAAATCTTAGCTCAAAAACAAAATAAAAGTCGCTAATTTAGAAAACCCTGCATCCTCCTGCAAAGTAGGATGACCGTGTCCCTCCACCTAGATTATTTCACCTCAACGACAGAAGTGCAGTCATAAGAAGTGACATTATCAATCAGTATTTCATGACTCAGGATCTCCTCAACAGATAGTCACCACACTGAAATCAAGTCCCCAACACTGGCTGACATTTTCCAGCATGCCCGAGATTCTTAGACAAAGACGGCCAAACGAGCATTCAACTTGCGCCGCCTTCACCACCATTCCCAGACAGGACCTTACAGCCCCAGGGGTAGGTCTTCCTTATTCCAAAAAGAGACCTTTGGAAGCTCCACACAAACTAGGCAGTGGAGAGAAACCTATGCAAAGCTTGAATTAAGACCTTAAACCATAAGGAGTATTATCTTTCATTATTTTCAACTCACACAAACTGGGGGAGGCGTTTTGCTCTTCAGTTGTCAATAGCCGACAAAATAATACAGTCACTAAGTGTGAAATGCCCCTGCAGCCAGCAGGCATTTGGCTGATACCAACGGCGAAGGCAGGAGGCCAAGGTATGAGACCTAAAATTTTAAAGGAAGACTGCTCTGCTCAGTAATACGGAATCTGAAATAACATAAAGGCAGAAATAGGCCACGGGCCACCTGCCTCTAAATTCAACGCGTGTCAGCATCTGTCTCCCAACATTGCTTCAGGTAAATGCTTAAGCTTTCCCTTGCTACAAAAAATTGTCCCTGTGGTCTAAAAAAGGAATGCCCCTGCTCTATGGGGTTTTGTTTAGTTGACTGGTTGGCTAGTTAGTTGCTTTTCTGGTAGGATTGGGGGGGGTGGAGGGGGGGGGGATGTAAGGAAAAGCTATTGAAGAGAATTTCTACTTTCCCCTTCTACTGTGGACTGGGGCTCTCTGCCAAGATTTCCATCAGATTCTCGACAGAAGACGATGATGCGAGGTAAAGAGAGTGAAATCTGTTGCTCTTTGTGTCCCAGAACCCCACACAGACATTCTTTCCTGGATGCTGTGACTCCCTGGGAGAAGACAAAGTAGGAAAGTGCGAAGGCAGGGATGACTGGGGAGCAAAACTGCGTGGGTTCTCCTTTCTGACTCTACCATGTGAGCCCCTGCCTCTCCCTCCAGGTGGCCTGCTATTGTGCTGAGTGACAGAGATTGGAGGCAGTTTCCAAAAGAAAACAAGCCTGAACCAGGATGAACAACTGCAAAGGTGCAAGAGTCCCCTGCAAGCACTCTGCAACTGAAATAGTGAATTTGTGTAGCAGAGACGGATGCTACACAAATTCACTGTTTCAGTTGGATATTTCCTTTATGGGGAAGTGGCAAGAACTAGGTTTGAAGACAAATAAGCTATATATTTTAGGGGAGAAGGGTTATCCTACAACCCAAGAAAGAAAACTAGTATCTCCTGAAACAATCGCTGTAATTTACTTTTCAAATACTTTGGTATTTCATACAGCATATGCTTTCATTTTTTATTCATATGAGGCATCTAGAATTGACAAATTCACAGAGACGGAAGTAGAACGGTGGTTTCCAGGAGCTGAAAGCAGGGAGTTACTGCTTGGGGTATACAACCCACGGCCCATGGGTTGCATGTGGTCCAGGATGACTATGAATGTGGCCCAACACAAAATCATACATTTACTTAAAACATTATGAGATTTGTTTTGTTTGTTTTCGTTAGCGTTTATGTATTTAATGTGTGGCCCAAGACAACTCTTCTTCTTCCAGTGTGGCCCAGAGATGCCAAAAGGTGGGACACCCCTGGATAGGTACAAAGTTTCTGTTTGGGATGATGACACTCTTCTGGAAAAGGATAGTGGTGATGGCTGCACAACACTGTGAATGTACGTAATGTCGCTAAGCGGTGCCCTTAAAATGGTCAATTTTATGTTATGTATATTTTATCACAATATTTTTTAAAATTTGGTATAAATCAGTGTGAAGTTATCTATACATCAATAGTTTAAATTTTTATTTAAAATTTTTTTAATTTGGTGTAAATCAGTGTGAAGTTACAGAACCCCTAAATGTGAAACGGCCCTGGGTCCAATCTCTGTTTAGAAGGATTGCTTTTTGCAAGGATTTAACAAGGAAAGGAAAACAGGAGGGCATACCTGCCTACCCCTGGGATGGTGTCAGCCTCAAGTGAACATTTCATATAAGTTATCTGATCAAAGCACCGTAAAAAGTGCAGAGAACTAGGACTTCATCAAGGAAAGTAGTTAGAGCAATCACTTTGGGTCTGCTTGCTAAATGTCTGTATATGTGGCAGAATTTGGTCTTGAAAAGAAGTTAAGCTTCATTCCTCCCTCTGGAGTGCCTACTGTTACCTGGCCAAAATGACATAGAGATGTATACACTAAACTAGCATAGGTCCAACTGCTGTAATCTCACCCCTCATGAAAAGGTGGCGGGGGGGGCTTAAAAATCCATTGTTCTGCTCTAGAAGCCAGCAAAGAATATTAGACACTCTCTTTACATTGATAGCTATGCACACATGAGGGGGAATCCAAACACCTGGAATTTATTTATAAAAAATTGTTTATTTATTCTTAGACACGTTTAAATTTCAGTCACCTTCAGAGTACTCTCCATTTGATGCAATATACCTATCAAGACATTTTTACCACTGCTCGAAACAGTTTTTTAACTCGTTGATTTTGATGCCTTTTAGTGCCTCTACTGTTTTTTGTTTCACCTCTTCCACATCAGCAAAACGTTTCCCTTTGAGGACTTTTTTCATCCGGGCAAACCAAAAAAGTCACTTGGGGCAAGATCCAAGTGAATAGGGAAGGTGGGGCATGGGGGTCATGCCATTTTTGGTCAAAAACTTTTGAACACTCAGCACAGTGAGGGCCAGGTGCACTCATAAATCACTCATCAGGAAATGGGCAAACGCACTGAAAGAGTCTTCAAAAAAGATTCACTGAGGCCAAACACAGCCTCTAACAACACCACCACCTGCTACACTGATACAGATGGGTTCCTAGAACACTCACCTACCCTGTACTACAAGGGGCCCCGCCCTCCAGAAAATAATTCCCTTTTTTGGGTAGGAGGGTTCCCCCTTTGTATGCTGTTTTCCATAAACACTCAGAGAACTTAAATTTCAAATAAGAACAAGAAAGCAAAGCCTCGAAGGTTCCATAGCGTGCTTTTAAGTTAAGTAGCACATTAGATCCTATTTTTAATGTTCCAGAATATGGAACCGGAGGACCTAATACATCGAACATTGTCATGGCCTTTCTACAAAGGCTTCTGACTCTCAGCACTTACAAAAAGAAATGTATTGATATAAAACAACATCTCAAATCATTACTGCCAACTCTGTATTTTAATCCTATTACAACAGATATAAACGTATCACCCCTAAAATAAAGGCCCAGAAATACTAAGAATATAAGGGTCTAAAAACAAACCTGGTTTAATTAGTATCTTGAGGTTAAAATGTTAGACCCTAAATTATTCTGCTTGAGACAGTAATAGACTGTTTGCATCTTACATCGAATCCTTTGGCACTATGTTTAGGAAGAGCTAACTTAGCAGTAACGTTCACAAAAAAGAAGTCAAGAGAATTCTAGAGCTAGATAATGATTCGGAAATCACATACAAGAGGTCCTTTATTTTATGAGAAGAAATGTCAATTTGACACACCATAGACAGCCTGTTTAGAAACATTTTTAACGTGGACAAAGAGAAGACTGTAATTTATTTCAAAGCTCTCAGGATCTAGTACCAGAGTTGGGAAGGATTCAGAAAACACTGCCTTGGTGTTACTGACCCAGTGACTCCTTAAGGCTGAATTTAAAGCATCAAAATATAAAGAAATAAAGTTGTTCCCTCAGGCTCCAGTGACCTTGAATCCAATGAAATGATTCTGGTTTACCTACTTATAAGGCATCTATGCCTCCTTTAAGCCTACTTTAAAAGGAGAATTTGACTTTTTCAGGATAAAGCCTGGAAATCAAACAGGTTGTGAAGAGTCACAGGGCATCGAAGCATCTACTCCATGAGGTAATAAGTAACCAGATCTGTCACTTCCAATGCAAACATGCAAATTTTAGTTGAGCGGGAGGGCAGTTTGAGGGTGGATTACAGAATTTATAAGCCTTATACACTTCCCCTTCAAAATCAAAGCATTATATAGAATACAGAGTTCCAACAAAAAAGTACAATGATGACAAAAGAACTCATTAAGAGCTAAAAATAAACTCTAATTCAGAATATGCATAAGGATTTAACAACAAAAAAAAAGGAAAACAAGATGCAAAATTGCATCTGCTAAGTTAACCATGCCCTCATGGAAATCACCAGCCCTCCTTAAACAAACTGAAATCTGAAAAGTCTGTGATGGCTGAATAAAGCAAGGCTTTAAATGTTTTCAATGAATATTTCAACAGAAAGAAAACAAAGGGAGAGCAATTTTTTTTTTTTTTTGCTAAGTCCTCTGATCTGCTAACACAACAGGAATATTGGGCGTCTTAACAACCAAACCTGCAGATCTCTGCATTTCCCTAGCTGAACATCTTACTATATGAAATCAGAATATTTAGTGATAGGAATTACAATTTATATTAAAGGGGTATTAATCTTAAGAAAAAGATGTCAATAAAAGTGAAAACAAGCCTGCAGTTAGTTTTTATCTCACCAATACATCATGTCTCAATTTAACAAGCTGCTGACCTTCCTGGCCAATAACAGTACAATGGGAAGCTCGGTTGAGGGTTTCTTCATATTTTAAGTTAAGCTCATTCACTCTGAGTAACATTTGCACAATGCACACAGAGCAACAACTCCACACTCCAGCGCTCTAGTTATAGGGGTTGGTGTAATACCACTGATCACCCTTTTTGGACTCTGAAATCCTGACTTGTACTTACTTCCTATCCCCACTTTGTCCCACCCCTAGAAAATCAACTGTGTTGGTCATATCGCTTAGAAAGCAAAAGACAGAAAATTAACTTTGCATTCTCCCCACATCATAAGAAACTATAAGAATTCTAAGACAACAGATCTATTATCAAAACTCAGTCTACAAGGGTCAAGTAACTGTCAAGTATTAACAGGTAGAAGGGGATGGGGGGAGGGGAGAGGGAGAGAGAACCCCTGTGTTCTAGGCACTTTAGGGAAGAATTTCAAGTTCAGAGTCAAATGACTCGTATGAGGCTACATTACAAATAAGTGGCTGGGATTTGAACTCAAGTGTAACATGTTCTGTCTAGGCCAAAACCTCTAAAACTAGTGCAATTAGGCCATCTCCCTAAGCAGGGGAGAAGGTCGCAGGCGTTCAGATTCAATGTTAATCGTGACAATTTGATCCCACGCTAAGCAAATAACCCTAGAGTACATAGGGGTTTGGTGAATCCTATTACCACTGCATTCAAGTCCACATCACATGGGAAGATGTGAAGAAATGCTAATAAACAGTTTAAATTAAACACTGCCATTTTGCTTTTTTTTTCCTTCCTTGAAGGAGGCATAAAGAGTGAGAATCTTTGTTCTAATTTAGAACAATGTAGAATGATCACCCCTCAATGAGTGAACGATGATGTCTGATGTGAGAGATTACTGAATAGTTAAATCAAAATAGGCAGTTTGAACTGAGAATGTTTCTGCACAATATTCGGAAGAGCTGCCAGTGCGGCTTTACAGCTTAGAGCTCCTCGGAAAATACTCGATGGTGGATACCACTACCCATAAAAGGGACACCCAGTGATGTCAAAACATTGACATTCTAAAACTTTAAGAAACTAAACCAAACACGTTAAGGAGTAAAACATACTAAATGAGCCACTGCATAGGCTGGACAAATCAAATGACAAGTAAAATGACAAAAAAAAAAAAATTGAATTGAATTTTCCGGTTGGAAAGGCACACGGAGAGGGCGTCCACAGCCCTCAAAACTCAGTAGCAGCAGTGCACGCCACTGAAAGCCAATTAACTTCGAACAGTCGCAAAAGAAACCCCACTTTAGCTTCAATGATCAACTAGAATTCTATTCAGGAAGTATTTAAAAGAAAATGTTCCAATACATACAAAATTAAAATCCTTTGCTCTAGTCATAATTTAGAAAGTTAAAAAACAAAGGCTGCTGCTCATGTAGTGTAATAGATAAGGGAGTAAAAGAATAAAAACCATCCAAAGAAAAGCAGGTTTATTTTGTACTACATCATGAAAATGGGGGGCGGTGGGGGGGAGGAGGGAGATATGTCAATTTCCTATCTGAGGAGAAACAGGATTTTCACATTCTGTAGATTAACAAAGCAAGAAGTAACAAACCTTGTATCAGAATTTAGTTGTTCTTCATCTTCTCCCATTTACTTCATCATCATCTCTCTCATCAGCATTTTTGCATCTTTGCTATGACAGCCACTAAATAATTAATTGCAAACAGTTTCTAACTATACCACCAATCTCCCTAACACAAAAGTAAACAAAAACTAGAAAAAACAGCGTAAAAGGTCTGGAAAAGCAATGACCACACAAGCACTCCTACCTTGCTAAATTTTAAACAGGGGTGAGGGGTGGGGGGCGGGGGGTGGGGGGTGTGTGGATATCCTTACAGAAGAACTTAAAAGTATACTTTATTTTCTATGGATTATACGTTACCAAAGTTTGTGTTCCATATCAAATGAACAATGGAACAGTCAAAGACACTCAACAGTATGCTGCTCCTAATCACCTGGCAGGACAAATATGGTCACTGTAAAAAGTCCTAGTGACAAGAGACAAGAAAGCGCAGAAACAAAACTCCTAAACCTCGTTTACCCAATAGGTCCAACCTCATTTCCTCAGTAAATATTCTTAAAAAACTGTGGGAAAATGTGTAACTAGCTCTCGGGAGCTGCCATCCTTTTTTCATTTCCTTCTAATGGAATAAAATATAAAGGAACACAAGTATCAACATCGAGAAATCAGAGAAACAAAAATCCAGGTGATTTACAAATTAACCAGTAATGGTTGTTTCAAACTTTTCTATATCCTCACAATAGATGTTTTGTTCTTCCCAATTAGCTATTTAAGGTTTCATTACCATAGGATATCCAAAAAAGAAACATTCTGTTTGGGTCTGCGGAGAGTTAACTTATTTTATAGTGAAGGGCTCCAGAACATACCAGCCCGAATGTGCCACTCTGGCACAGGATTATTCTGAGCTGAGGGCAACCGAGAAACAAGTGATGCAGGAAGGGTGCTCTGCCCCCGCCTTTTCTGCCGAAAAGCAGGCCATAAACTTCCCTGTGAATGAAGGCGCTCCCTCTCTCCTGTACCACCGAAATGGAAAGCCGACATGAAGATCTATAAATAATTCTTGCTAACACAACTTGTATGTTCCATTACTTTCCACCAGGTATGTCCTGGTCACCTTCCCACAATTTATCTTGCCTCGGACCTCAAACCCTCTCTCCTCTGTTAAAATGGAAGATAAGTCCCCACATCTAACCACTTCTTTGGGCTGCAGTGATTTCCCGTGAACTCCAGCACACCTACTAATGAAAGTTGTGTGCCTCATCTCCTTTCATCTTTTCCTCCAGTTTTACGGGGGTAAGATCAACATGTAACACTGCATTATCTGTCTTGTGTTAGGTTCAGTGACTGGGGGCCTGTGAATTAAACACAAGAGGGCAGGGGCGAAAGAAAGTTTTCCTGCCCTGACAATGGTTAAAAAAAAAAAAGTATATTTGATTTCTTAAATTTTATAAGTTCTCATTTCATTGTCCTGAAATTTTTCATCTAAATTAGTCAACAATGACACTGAAAACTGTTCTATAAAACATCCTCGTTCAAGGTTTGAGTGGAAATAATGAACCTAGAAGGAATAATTTTTAAAGTTCCCCCAAAGCTCTATAACAAGTTTCTATGTGATAACACTAAATTTTTTATATGACTTTTAGCATACCCTTGGAAAACACAATGGAAAAATAATTTGGTTTAAAAAATAAAAATTTCATTTGATATAAATTTAGTCATGAAAATCTAAAGACAGCCACACTCGAATGCGTTATGTCCCACAGTTACCACACTAGGGTCCACCACAGTGCTTATTTATCCCATGTAGCAAGTTATCTTCGATGCTTCCTTAAGCTCTGGTCGCAGACCAGCCTTTCTGACCAAACTTGTAACTAAGTAGCACCCAGAGTCGCCAAGTGAGGTGTTTATTAGGGTACCACCCATCTGCCCTACTTTTTTCAGCTTTTCTGCAAGAAATCAGAATTCCTGATCTTGAGATTATCTATGGATATCTAACAGCTGACCTTAAGACTGTAACTGACACATACAACCACCTTTTCGAAATGCTTCTCAAAACAGCCTCATGCTCAGTATGACTGACTGGCTTTATCACAGTAAATAAATGTTATTGAATTTGAAGGTATATATTAGACTAATAAAATATCATTTATCCGTTTCAATCCTGAGGAGCTAAGAGCATGCTGTTAAAAAGAGAAGGGGAGGATACCGTGCCATCAAAATGAAGTTTGAAAGTCACGTTATTCTGATAAAACAAAACAGGATCAAAACTAACTTTAAAGTTGTCAAGAAGCCATAGAGACATAAATCTAGCTAAAAGCCTTTATATCTTTAAATGCCACTCAGAGATATAAAGGGTGGGGGAATGGGAAGGTGTTACCATCCATGAACTGCTAGTTCAGACATAATCCACACTGGCAAAGTCCCTCCTCAGGCCACCTGTAGTTTGTATTTGGCTGGTTGTTTTAGTCTCTGTTTTTCCCTTTGGTCTGAAAGCTTCTAGTTGGCAGCTGATGGGGTCAGCATAGGACGTGCCTCAAATAATTCCTAGAGTAAAAGTAAGGCTATCACACCAGGGAGGAAGGGAAGAAGGAAGGGAGAAAGAGAGAGAAAGGAAGGAAAGAGGGGTGGGGCAACATGCATTACCTGAGGTCCTCAACTACTTGTAATTATCTCTTCTTTTAGAAAGGAAAAAACACAATGGAATAAGCCTGGAGTTCTGAAAACTGATTACACACAAACATTTTCAGGGACAAGTAGGAGGTTCAGTAAAGACACAGTCTCATGACTTTTAAACTTGACATCTCTAGTCCCGAATATTAGGAATTAACTCATCAAGAGGCCAATGCTGTGGAGGGAACAGCACCTGAAACTTAAGTTTGCCATAAAATAAGATACTACGGTTGTAACACCTCTCCAATCACCTCTGGGCAGAATTCAGGTAAACCTAGAAGCCCCTGGTTGTATCTCTCTACAAAATGTTCAGGAGAAGAAGTGGACAGATAACTCCCAGGTAACTGCTACATTCTGATTCAACAGGCTGGGGTGAGGCCCATGAATCTGCATTTTTGGTAGTCATTCTAATGCAAGTACACTCTACTGACCTTACTTCAAAAGACGGATTCCCTGAATGTCTTGCTTGCCCATCATAATCACCTGAGGAGCTTTCTGACAAGATTCCCAAGCCTCCCAAATCTCTATTTTCAAAGACTCCTTCAGGTGAGAATGTGCAGCCATATTTGGAACCACTGGGCGAGAATGTCCAAATTCATAACCATAGATTATAAAGTTTCTAGCAAAGTAAGGATGGTCTTCATTTTATGGATCCCTCAGTCCTTGACTCTTAAAAACCTCCCATTCCCCTTCTAACAAAGACACACTGACCAGAAGATGACCCTCCTCTGTACAAGTTGTATGTCTCACTATAAATTCATCAGCTGATCCTGTGCTTAATTACTCAAGAGTTCTGGCCTCCAAAGAGGCACGGAAGAAACATCCCAGAAAGAAAAAAAAAACCAGAATTCTGGTCCCTGCTCTACCACTTAACAGCCACGTGGTCTTGGACTCATTATTTCAACAAACCTGGGCCTTTCATCACCTGTTAAGTGAGAAGGTTGGCTACGGTCACCTCGAGGGTTTTTCTGACTCTAGTGCTCTGTCATTCATTCCTTGCATCATAAAATCCATTTCACTCCTCTAAACTCAGCACAACAGGTGTCCAGGACTCTGAAGTGCATTTAAGAACTTAAAGAGATGAACCCACATCACAGCTAATCTGTACAAGCAGCAGCGGCTCCTCGTGATGAATGTCTACACACAGGAAACAGAATGAAGCATAAAGCTGGGGAAGAGTCCAGAGAGCAGGACTGAAAAACAACATAATTAACAGGATTTAGGCTATTGAGAAGATTGTAGTATCGGCTACTGAAGACATGTCTGAAGGTATTTCCCTAATCCTCATTCTATCAAAATAGTGACATTTATTTGCTAACACCAACACAATCTAAAAATTACATACTCTCTCTTTTAGGTCTTAGGGAAGACGCATACAGTTTCCTAACTAGATATTTTTATACCTGAGATACAGTTTCCTAATTCAGCATTATTTAAGGAAAGATTTAAGAAAAATGAAAGGAGAGATTTTTTTCCAAAGAATGATCCCAGGATCTTCTTACAACCCAGCCAATTAATGTTTCCACCTCCTACAAAACTGAAATACGAAGAGCTGGCCCAACACCTCCCCAGGAGGGTGGAGAGAGGGACCAAGGAACTCTGACCTGACCCTAAAAACATATACTGAGGAACTGTTTAAGCTGGCTAATTCTGAGCACCACAGGGCAGGGACCAATCTTCACAAATTCTTTCAAACATTTCTAGAAATACGTTAATAATAGCTTCTTAAGGAAGATATAGCCACTTTGCAAAGTGCGACCAATCAAAACCCAGTTTTAGAAATCTACCATTTACTAGATTATTTTGTTCAATACAAATATTTGCAAAGAAACTCATAATAAAAAATAAAAAAGGAAATTTATGCTTGAAGCTAAACGAGTCAGACCTTTCTGAACACTACTCTAACCCACACAAAGAACACGGTGTCAGTCAGCCAGACAAGAACAGGATCACTAGACGAGGTCCTTTCTATTCAGATTCACCTACTCAACTGTTTATATTTGTAGTTCCTTATCATGGATTCTCATTTTATGAAACATGCTTATATTTTATAGATTATGAAAAGATTACGGAAGAATTTCAGATTGCCTGATAATCCGTTAACAAATGACTCCACAAGCTTTCAACAGCAACATTTCTGATGGAAATCTAGGGTGTAGGGGTATAGCCCTCAAAATGAGTTCTGTGGTCAAATAAGGCTGGGGAACTGTTAAGTCAAACCACTTTCTCTAAACAGCAGGGTTGTAGCATAGTTTTTAATATGCTAACGACTGCAGTGTGGATCTTCAACAGGAAACTATGGGAGGCAGAATTTCCCAGATTTGTCTGTCAGTGTACTGGGCTGGCCAAAAGGTTCGTTTAGCTTTTTTCTAGTGGTGCTTAGTTGTCTTTAAAGTCGTTGCTGAATCAGCATGCATTACAAAAAAACTTATTGAAATTGAATTTGTGTGCAGTCGTTTTAATATTGAAGATGGAAGAAAATACTTTCTTCACTGAAAGGGCAAAGGTGGAGGTGAAAGAAATGGACAACAAATATTAACTCAGTTTGTGAGTATTCACTGAAGCACCTTTTCTTTTTAAGGGCAGGGACAGGTACTAAGCAACCAAATCAGGAAACAATGTCATTTATGTGACAGCCTTCATGCCATTTACCACATAGTCATTCATATCAAAAAGGTTGCAAAATTCACATAAAAAGGATGTTGTTTTGCTAAAAATAGTAAAATTTAATATCATAACAGATACATGTAATAAGAGCCTTTTGTTCTCTACCTTTTCCAACTTTTTCGAAAACTGCTTCTTTATAAATTTCACCTAAGTTGTTCACACAAATTTGGGGGAAAGAAATGGAAAAAATTTTCATCTATTCTATTCTAAGCACTCAAAAACAAAAGACAGACCTTCCTGTTGATATCATGGTGAACATCTAAGTAACATAATTAATTAAAATACAGTTACTCCGTACAGATTGATGACAGCTGGGTGTTACTTAGTTTTTATTTGATTTACTTGACTTCAATGAATAAATTCTCTCTGTTGCTCAAGGAAATATGATTGTGAGGTCAAGCCCAGGTGATAGCTCTAAGAACTCACTTAACGGGGAAAGAGTAAGCACTGCTGTCTTCAGAAAAGGACAGCTAAAGCCATTTCCGGAAAAATCACAATTGACCTCAGAAATTACTGAGTGTGACCTTGTCCTCTGCCCTCCACCTCATTTTACCAAGGGCAACCTGAAGCCACGAGCTGACATTTCCAAGGTCATATGACTGAAGTTCAGACTCCATATGACTCCTCACACTATCTTTAAGTATCTTTTACTCACTTCAAATATTTACTTTTATATTTTTTTATATTTATAAGCCAGGTAAACCAATCTGACACACATCATCACTCAAATTTAACAACACCCTGACAAAGCTGTGGCGTGTCCTACACTTAACTTCACATACTTTCAGCGTTTGAGAAGAACGGCAGGAAGCATTAACCCTTCTATCCCTAGAACATGCTCTGAATTAGGTTCTGGTTTATTCTAAAAATTTAGTCGAATATTACAAAATACTAAGAATATATTCCACTCCCTAATATTCGAAATGTAACACCCATTATTAAAGGCCAAATTACCCATCCTTTCATTGTTGCCTTTGTAAGAGTAGCACTCATGACCACTTTCCTTTGCTTGTCAAGGAACAGAACATAAGATCTTGCTACGCTCAAATTATATCAGTGCAAATATTTAAACACTGACAATGTGAATATTACCTTTTGCTCTGTTCATATATATTATAAGCAGAAGGACTATACAGACTTAAGGGAAAGGACACTTAAAGAGGTCCCCCCCCCCCCTCGACTCCCAAACAGCAATATTCTCATTATCTCACCGCTGAAATGCTAAATCATATAAGGTCAGGAAAGTAAAAACTAAAGGTTAACATGACACTCGCTGCCCCAAACACCTGCACTTTTAAAACATTTTTCAAAGATGTTATTATCAAGTTCAGGGTATATGGAAGTCTAGTTTTAATATATACTGCCCATAAAACAATTTTATGCTTTAAAACGGAAACAAAATTCTTAAAACTAAGCTTCACACTGCTGATAGTCAGTAACAGAAAAAATATCTAGATGTGTAAAACTGCAGCATGGTGACATACAAGTAGTAAACTTATTTTCTCACACCTTTAAACACAGTCCTTTAAATATGAGTAAACTACATAAAACTTCATACCTGTTATTTTGTCTCTTACAAGCTTACAAGACTCTATCTCACCGATGCTCCCAAAAAGACTCTTTAGTTCCTCCTGTGTCATGTTCTGAGGAAGGTAGTTGACTATTAAGTTGGTCTTGCTGTCCTCTGTGTTCCCAGAGTCAACTGGTGATGAGCAGTTGTTGTTTATGGTGGTTGGACCATTGGCTGTGTTATTGCAAGTTGGCCCATTAGACAGTTGTGTTTCCATGGCAGCAATTACCTGCTAAAACAGAGAAAAGAAGAAATGTCAGAATTCATATTTCACAAACTATTAGAGGTTCCATCCAAAAATTTAAACACATCACTACAACACAAGTCATTTTGCTGAAATTACAACAAAGCTTCAACAAAAAGTGCAACACCTATGTTAATTTTTACTTCATATTAAGTTATTCAATTGAGATCATGGTTATACTTACACATACATATTCCATACATGCACATAAGCACAACTTAAATCTTAAACATTCTCTAGAACCACATTCTGGATCTACTCACATACCCTTACTCACCTGCAGTGTCCACAGACTTCAGAAAACTTAGTACTAAAGGGCAGAGAATTGATTCCTGACTAAAATTCACACTAGAAAATAAAAGTGCTTAACATGCTACCAAAAATAAACCAAAAAACGTTCTACCTGACTTTGAAGAGATTTTTCAGTCTGCCTAAGAATTGCAATATTCTAAAACCAACAAGACATCCATTAACTTAAAATCAAGAAGCAAAAGTACTTTAAAAAACATAAATTTGTCAACATGTACTGTTTTGGTTACATATTGAAAATGTTTTTGATTGACAGTATCTTAATACCCCTACTGTTCGTAAGAAGTAAGAAAATATCAGATGTTATATGTTAGGGCATGAAAAGGATTTGTAGGATAACTTGGGAAAGAAGCTATGAGTACTTAGTGTGCCTTGTAGAAGCTAAAAAGCCATTTTTGTCAAGCTTAGCAGCTAAAGATCACCAACAAGGCAACAGATCTAAAGCATCAAAATAAAATCCCCAAACAATTCAATATGGTATTCTGCTTAAACTCTGACATTTAAAAAAAGAAATTAAAAAGAAACTATCCAGTCCACCAAAACGACCAGCCCAAGTAGTTTTCAATTGAGCACATAAGCCTGTTGAAAATGCATCTATAAACTCTAGGTACAGGATAAAGAGTAAGAGGGAAACGGCCTCAACCTGTTTAGGCCACTCTAAAAATCACAAGAAAATTTGGGATCTAGTTTTCTAAAAATCAGTCCTACACTCTTTGAGCAAAAGAGTCACAACCACAGTCCCAAATTTTCTAAAACCATCTTTCAACAGCTATCTACTTTGGGTAGCCAAGATTGGGGCGAATACAAAAACCAAGGCATCACTCAAAGCATGACCCTTCATACTTCATCCAATACACCTGTCATCTCAACAAACAGCTTCTCAAAATTGACAATCTGAATGGATGGGATGCTAGTTTTAGGGATTCTAACATATAAAAAGCAAAGAATATGAGCCAAAATTTAAAAAGCAAAGCAGAGGGAGTGTTACAGGAAAAGGAAAAAAATTAAGGTTTCTTAAAAAACATATTGCTTAGGAAAAATAAAAGGGCATAACAGTGGATAAGTATGTAGGAAGAAATCTCTGCTGCTGAGAGATATTTGTAAAAGAAAGCAGCATAGGACAGACTGAGACTGGTCAGACAGGACAAGAATCAGGGCTATCATGATACAAAACAGGAGACAAATCCAGAGCACCTGTGAAATATCAAACAACCCATAACCCCGTGAGACTTCATTTCCTTTTCAAAGAAATGGGTATTTATTCTACAAGCTTCAAGCTACGTCTCTAGGACAAGTATTCTCAGGGACTGCTTAAAGAGCTAGAAAAAATAAAGCAAGCTCTGGAAACCTGTATGAGAAAAAGCTGACACAACTCAACATGTGCATTTTATTATAATTAACAAATTTATCTGAAACTGAGAAAGGGGGTTTCAGATTTCCTAATAAAGCACAACTGTTCCAGTTTGTAGAATATTAGCTGTGGGTCACTTTCCACAGCAAAATTTGTGTGGGATTAACCTCTGCCCAGCAGTTATGAAAACAATGAGCTGCAAGATGAGAGAAGGCAAAGCCAATTAAAACAAACCACTATTCAAAAGTTAGTGTATACATGTGTAGAAATGAGGTAAGTTTCAAATATGAGATTTGAACTAAAGCTCATTGGGATAGCATTTAAAATACAAAGTGTTCACTGAGTGCAATTAGCAGGATTTAGCAAGGACAACAAACACTCCTCACTTAACTGCACATTTATTTCCATGTTCAGGTGGCAAGAATGAGCTCCTAAGCCAACATTCAAGTGAACAGCTGCAGGAGGCTGTGTGCACTGAAAATTACAGCATCTCTCAGCTATAGGACCATCTGCTCAGAATAAAATGATACTAATGTGCTATATTTTACAAATAATGCATATTCCATTGATAGGCTCAACACAACTGTTCACAGAATGCAAACTCTTTCAACAGTTACTGGGCAAATAATTTCCAGCCAGATTTACAATTTCAACAATTTTTTGGGAGCATCAGGAATTGTGAATAACTTCAAAATTTAGTAACCAAAAAAATACATAGTAAACAGAATGTAAAGAATTACGGTAACTTAGTATTTAGACCATACCAAAACTTTTGTTTGTTTTTTTTAAAAAAAGCTTATCACTCTTTTGAGTCTGCGCTAAATCCTAATTTAGATTATAAAAAGTCAGAGACAAAAACATGGTTCTGATGCTACATATACCACTATGGTTAAAATCGCAATGTGCTTTGTGTCCTAATGATGGCCATACCGTAACAGGCTGAATGTAAGAATAATTAATTAGTATGCCAAATGAAAAGTTCAAGTGTTTGGTATGGCCTCAGCACTCCTGCAACATGCTAAAAAAAAGTAGCCTACAGAATTTAAGAAAAATCCCACAGACCCCAGTCCAAGGCTCTGCTGCCCACGAACCACTTCTAAGCAGAGAAGCCACATCACACAGTCTGACTGCCATGTTAGTTTGGAGTTGCCGTCTGCAATATGGACACAAAAAGTACCGTATGTTAGATGAGCAAGATAATGCAACAAATCAGTTTGTACAAAATTTACAGTGATTGTATTAATATTCCCAGCACGTCCATGCAGTGTGGCTTAATTGAATTTGAGGCAATTCCAATCTAATCTTTCCAAATTCATTTTAACATGTAGTTTTCTTGCACAAAATTAAGCATTTTAAATTAAGAGCCTGATTTCAAAACAGTATTAACTAGTTACCTGGGCATCTATCCTAAAGGACTACCTTAAACCGTATCTCAAAAAAAGTTTTTAAGTAATAGTAAAATAAAGGAAAATACCGCATGCTGTCCTATCTCTTACAGAAGTGGGAGAAGGGAGGAAATGTGAATGAAATTGTACTGTGAGAAAAGGCAGTCATGCAATTCATAAGTGAATGCTTCGCATAGAAGCAAGCACTCTTTCCCCAAAATATCAGAAGGGCATTAAGAGAAGCTATAGTTGCCCACACTGTTACATTATACTATAAATGATCCTTAATTCTGGGACTGAAAATTAAAAGTAAATCGGAACCCTGTGAGCTTATTCCGCCACAGTTTCACTGAGAATTGTTCACGTATACTAAAAGGCAGTAAACCAGCATCCTTCAATTGAAATAATTGGACCAATAAATAGGATTGTTTGGAGTAATGCTTATATAGGATGTCAGCTTTGTCCCTGAACAAAATCAAGTGAACATTTTTTAATATGTAAATTGTAAACACAGCACGATTTGAAATTAGTGCTGCTATGAGGCCTCCAATATAGTTAATGGGCCATTTACCACTTATTACAACTTGCCCGAATACTAAACAAAGCCACCGACATTGGCATGAAAGCCAAAGTTTACATTTTAGCTATATATGCAGATGATTTAAATGGTCAACATAATAGTTAGAAAAACTCACTCTCTGAAATAAACAATGAGTAACAAAAAAGGGCCAAACACAGCTTTTGCTTGTGGATTTATGATGGTAAAAACTTCATCCTTAAGAGTTAAAGCTGACTGGGATTTACTCTTAATGCGAGTGATGACACTGGTAACATGTAAAAATGGATTCCATTTTCTGGCATCTACCAAAAGGGTTTAACCATACTCTTTGCAGGGTGCCATGAAAATGTTTTATTCTTCTTCCCTTCTCCCACTATTACCAGAGAACTCAAATCTGATTCTATGTCCTTTATTAAAAAAAAAAAATTATAGTTGAGCTGAACCTGTGAAAGAATAAAGTGCTTTTAAACTCATGAACTAGTTTGACAATACCCTAATTGTGGTTAGACTACACAGGTAGAATAAGTTGGGGGACCACACCCAACAGGTTAAACCAAGCTTAAATTTATGTCCTGAATACTCTTGGGAGTTAATATGTAAACATTCTTCATTACATAAAGCCATAGATTCAAATTTAACAGCCTCAGTCCGTTCTATTCCATAGGAGGCGACGCTAATGAGCTAATCTATTGACACCCCTCTTTTCTGAAAGCCCCAGGGATGCGAACAATCACTTTATTGTACCAACTAGCTAGGGGAAGCTGTGTATGGAAAATGATTCTTCTGCACTTTTACATTTCAAGCACCCCAGACAGTTTCTCTGCTTGAGGCAGACACACACCTTTATGGGAAGTTATAAATAAGTTGCTCACATGGCCCTTACCTTTATGCTGGCCAACAATTCAGTTACTAAAAATGTAAAGCTACTTCCCCTTCACTTAAGGACGGGCGATTCTGCTCTACTCAATCTACCACAGACAACCAGGCTGCGCACTATTTATAGATTCTACTGGCTCTGAAACTCTTTGGAAGGGGAAAAAAGGCCATATTCCAATGACACAAAACCATTAATTTTAAGGCTGAAAAAAAATCTTTCAATATATGTTCATGTCTCAATTTTGACATCAATTGTGCCAATTGAGACTGCTTTTGCTCCTGTTATTCTTCATGCAATAATTTATGAAGGCACTTTAGTGTAGATCAATCTAGAATGTTCTAAACTTCCCCTGGGCTCCAAGAGAGAAAATGATGAGGTGTTAGTTTGGTGTGGCATGATTTCACTGGGAACGGGGAGCAGCCTCTATGTCTCCACACTCACAGTTTTACTTCAATATATCTACAGAGACGTTTTAAACGGAATTGTTTTCCCTTTTACTTAAAACACCCTCTATGTACTTTAATTTCTAAAGTTTCTCACAGTAGTAGATTTAGGAAAGCAATGCTATTGCTTGATTCCTCATATCTGGGACCAACAGTTCTCCAGTCACATGAAAGGAAAAGTCCACATTTTCCAATCTTCCTAATAAAAAAAATTCTAAAACCCTCTTTGCTATTTTCAGACCTCTGAGAGACAGTCACCAAACAAAACAGACTGCTAATCAAAAACATCCTAAATGTATTCTGAGATTTCTCATTGGGGACCTTATCTGCAGTGAAGCTTTCCAAGACCTAGGCCCTGCCTGATTTAGGGGTCAGACCTTTGAGGGTTGAAGTCATAGCAGAACTGCTGAAAGGGCCACCGTGCATCCCCTGATGACACCTGTCTGCCTGTACCAGTCTCTTCATTGCAGTGGTTACCATTCTGACCTAGGCCCTCACCTCTCATCTGGAACACTAAATTCCAGGCTCCCAAAACGTCTCCTCCTTATTCTAATCCACACTAACACTATTCACAGGTGGGTTTTCCTAAACCCTCAAGGCCAAACCCCCACTCCTGCCTATCAAATTAAGCACAAACTACTCCGTGTAAATATTCTAAACACCTCAGACCCTCTACAAGCCCACTTATTCAAGTACCTAAAAATCTGAACCACTCCATGTCCCTCAAACAGCTGTAGTATATTCAAAGACATACATCCTCTGGCTTTGCTCATGAGGTTCCGTCTACCTGAAGAGCCTCCAGCCATACCCACCCCACATCCATTTCCTGGGTTTGTAGAGACTAAGCATTCAAAAACATAGGTAAGAACAAGAACAGTTCCTGTTTAAAAAAAAAAAAAAAATTGGAGCATGAAAGGGTAATCACCTCCCTAAATGCATGCAAACTTGGTAGCTTGTTTTGCTATCCCATCTCAAATATTTCAAATCGGAGATTATTATGACTGTGTATTTTCAATTTTTGGCATACTCCATCAGCCATCCTTCCCCACTGGAACCCAAATTCTTGTTAAATGGCATAACAAAGGAAACTACTTTGAGTGACCACTTGCCTATTTTTTTAGTATCCAGAACTTAACACGTCAACTTGCCAACTACACAAAAGCCGGAAGCCAAGACAAACCCAAAGTCACGGTACAAACATGGCCCAGTCCTCTGTCCAGCAGGATGCTGGAGATGTGCTATCTGGAATCTGATTTAACTTGAGGAAAAAGTTGGGGCAAAGTATATGTGAAAAAATTAAACAGATTTTAACATAAAGGTGTTTAAAAATGCATCATAACTGTTATGGATTTCAAACAGTTTTAATAAAAACTAGAAAGTTTAAGCAAACATAAAAGATGACAGCTCTAAAAAGAATCAGGGCAAAGGCCAAGGGCGAGCATCTCTCTCGCACTAACAGCGTCCAGCCTGGGTAAAGTGACCTTGGTCTGGAAACTTATTTGCAGCAAGAGGGCTCTCAACCCCTCGAGTAACACGGTACCAGGGCAGAATCAGTACCATGGCAAAGCCTTTCCTCTGACTACACAGAAGTCATTTATCTCAAGTTTAAGAGCAGAACCTCCCTAAATAAAGACAGCAACGCAGGCCAAGAAGTATCTTCCTTTTGGGGAACTCGAGGTAGGGGGCTACCACACCCAAAATAATCAGTGAAGTGAGTAATGAGAGAGCTCACAGGTGAGAGCTAGATGAGCAGCCGATGGAGTCATCTATCTAGCAGACACCATTCCGACAGGATAATATTTTATCTTTGCCACAAAAATGGCATTTTGGGGATGCATTTTGGCTATACTGAATTTAAGCAGTAGAAGAGTCAACCGAGCCCTAAAATCATGGGGCTGATGTATCAGCTACGGGAATGAGCCATTCATTTGTCTACTTTAAAGCTCTTCGCTTTGCTTTGTGGTTCCTAAAATTATAAAGGCTTGTGGTTTTACACTTCGTGGGATTTCCTCAATCCTAGAGTCCCTGTCAACTCCCCACACCATTTTAGCTTCTTCACCTGCTCTTCGCATTCCTCAGCCTTGTCAAACTCAGCTTTTGGGCCTTGGGGCTAACAAGGGTCCAACAGCTGCAGGAGACAGAAGGGAAATGTTCTTTGGCAGTGAATGCTAATCTTTCTCTGCCTCTTGGTCCATTATGGCTCCCAAACTACGATCTTTCCAACCGCAGTCTTTCTGAGGTTTTGTAGTCCTAGAAGTGGCAGGATTATAAATTGCTAGACTAGAGAGTAAAGCAAATGAGTTTAGGGGTCCCAAGTCCTTCCCTTCCTTCTAGATACACTTCAAGAATCCATGCTGGGCAAGAAGAATGTAAAGCTCTAGTGAGAAAGATTCTTTCATGTTTCACACACAGATCCTTTATCCACGCATTCAACAAAACCTTGTACACGGCTCCCATGAGCTAAGAACTGTCCTAGGTACTTGACATACAGTTATAAGGAAGTATCCTGGAGCGTACATTTGCATTGGTAGGTGTGCACAGCAGACCAAGAATGTACATACATAAGAAAACAGTATATTGGTTAGAAAGGTGTATTTTGTTATGAGAAAAAATGTAAAGTAGAATAAGGATGTTGAGAATGTAGAGTTTGGGGATGAGCAGTTTCCAGTATTAAACAGTTGGCCTCATTTTGAAAGTGAGCTTTAAGCCAAGGTTTGAAGTTGTGAGCCAGCTGCTATGACCGGTATAATAATGACTCACCTTAGATGTCTACATCCTAATCCCTGAAATCTGTAAATATATTATGTTATGTTATATCACAAGGGGTATGTAAATTGCAAACGGAATTAAGTTTGCCCGTCAGATGACCTGAGGTGGATAGATTATCCTAGATTATCCAGGTGGGCCCAACAGAATCAGAAGAGCCCTTATAAACGGAAGTGGAAGGCTGGAGAGTCAGGTATCAGAATGACATCAGGTGAAAAAATCTGCACCCATCATCACTGGCTTTGAAGATGAAAGGGAGTCACCAAGCAAAAAATGTGTGCAGCCTCTGGAAGCCAGAAAGGCAAGGAAACAGGTTCTCCCATAGAGCCTCCAAGAAGGAATGCAGCCCTGCCAAGGATCACAGATAGCCCAGCAAGAGCGACTGCAGGGAACTGTGACCTTCAAAATTGCAAGGGAATAAATTTGTATCATTTTCAGCACCAAGTTCTTAGTTACTTGCTGCAGACGTAATAGTAAACAAATATATCCCCACAGGGATATCTGGAAGAGGAGCATTCCAGGCAGAGATCAGCCAGGGCAAAGCTGGAAGGGGCTCTAGAGAGATGAGTCTTAGAAGCGATAAGGTCAGGCCACAGTAGGGTCTTAGGGGCATAAATGGGAGGAACGAGTTTTCTTCAAAAATCTTAGGGTCCCTGGCTGGGTCTGAAAACTGAACTGACAAAGACAGGTGAACCAGAGAGAGGCATACTAATTTTATTTAATTTTTACATGTACGCGGGAGCCTTCACAAGAAAATGAAGACCCAAAGAGATGATTCAAGCAGGAAGCTTGTATATGCACCGTTTGGAAAACAAATTTCTGAAGAACTGACAAAACAAAAGGGTCTGGGCTAGGGATTGTAAAGTAAGTTTACTCAGGTTTGTTTGTACAGATTTCTTGGCCCTTAGTCCCATCCTCTCGTGATCAGAATGTCTTCCTTCCTCCTGGTACAAGGAGAGTACCTTTCGCCTGGGAGTTTTAAGCCCTGTTTCAGGGAAGAAGAGTGAGGGAGGGGGAGGCCAAAGGGACTTTCTGCTGCTGTTTTCTCTAACTCCTTCAGCTAAAGATATTCGATATGCCAAAGTGCCGTACCTTGGTGTACTGTGTCCTAAACCCCATCAGAGGCCACCGTAGGAAAGGAAATCACAGAAAGATTCTGAGCAAAAGAGTTTCTACTATGAAAGTCACTGTGTGGTTGTGTGGGAGGACTCGGCAACTTTGGACGCAGGAAGACCAGTGAAGAAACAACTGCAGTAAACAAGGGGTAGAACAAGAGTGACTCCGACCATGAGTGTATCAGAGGGGAAGAGGATATACATACCCAGAAGGAAACTTGTTACTAATATGCTCCTTTAATTACCTCAGTAAAAACTGTTTAGAGTCCAATTGCTAACACTCAAACAAACCACCAATGCATTTATTAATTTCTGAGCACTAAGAAAACAAGATAATTAAGCAAAGAAATAGCTTCTATAGAAAGCTGTATCAAAGGAAAAAAAATTTTTTGAAAACCAACATATAAAAACCTGAATTTATAGTAAACCAAGAATTCAGCAAGTGATTCATTTAATGGCAAATGTAATTTTTTTAAAAACCAAAGTAACTTAAAAGATTCAACTACTAAACAGAGTACAGTATTCAGAAATTGATTTTAATCTATGAAGCCCCATTAAATCTGCCAGAACGCAAAATAATAAATACGTCAAAGTCCCCCCAGACACTTAAAAACAAGATGAAAGTAATGAGTATAAGTTACATTTTGTGAAACCCAAGTAAACTTTAAAATCTGTATTATTCAACTGGACCCTTTATTCACCTCCACAGTAGTGATGATTAAGTCAGGGGTTAACTCAATCTTGGTTAGAGGCCTGAATACACTACCTTCTGGTGATGAATCATTCCAACCTCATTCTTTCACTCCAACATCAGTGGGCCTAATTAATTTCCATGTCATTATTTGGCTATAGAACCTAAAGAGGGAGATGAGTGTTAACAGGAATAAAATCAACTACTCCCACAGTTCTGTAGCAGAGTTCCTGTTTGGTAAAGGCAGATAAATTTGAATTGCTAAATTAAGACAGTTAAAGTAGTAATCAACATAGAAACTGGATTAGCTTCACATTCTACAAAAGTCACAGCTAAAGGGAACCCCCTCTGGGTAGTACAAATTGTGAAAGACTGAAAATCCTCAAATTAATCCCAGGAGTTGAGTGTTTTCACTAGGCAGGTTAAAAACATAGCTCCTCTGTAGGAGACAGACACTGGAACCCTGTCACTGTCAAGCTCCAAAACAGACAGAATGCCTAGTCTTACAGGGAATACAAAAGACAAGGAAGTTTTATGGTCACCAATACCAATTTTTAACTTACATGTGTAATAAAGGACCACAATGCTCCATTTGGCCACTAAGGTTACTTTATTCCTCACTGTCATTTAGCAGGAGTTACAGGAAGAAAACCAAAAATTATACTATAATAAAGTCAATAAAATAAAATGTAAGCAAAACAAGGTATTATTTAATTAATAATGTGAAGAGGGTACTGATATTTACGTTGAATTTCAGGGAAACTGAAAATAAAAAGAGGCTGCCCTGGGACACATAAAATCTTGTAATTAATTAATGCATCCTGAAGAGTAGAAAAGGCTCTCCCCGCCCACTGTAGGAGTGCAAACCTTGATCAACACAGACAGCTTCCTTCCTCTCTGCAATGTGATCATCTCAAATAGAAATGTGTTTTTCTTTTCAGTTTCTACTTAAAAGTCCTGAGATTCCCAAAAGATACATACTTTTTTATTTAGAAACATGACTAGGAATTTAGAATGGAAAGCTGGAAGTCTTAAAAAACAAGGTTCACACTAAGAACGACATTTTATTTTCTTTGGTCTACCTCTCCTCCTCCTTTCCCAAAAGACAACTTCCTTTAAACTTCATTCCAGATAGGAAAAAACACCTAGATACCATTGTATCTTCTTATGGTAATTAAGCTCCTGGTTATTTACCACTTTTCAAGAGGAAGGAGGGTGTGGAGAATTGGCATTCAATTAAAGTGTTATTTTTAGTCCTAGTGATTCCAGCTAGGGGAGGGGGCCTGAGGGAGAGGCTCAAGAGAAAATTTCTGGTTAATCTGCTGCCTAAGAAAGTGTTTAAGAGTTAACGCTGGAAAGGAGGGAGAAAGAGAGGGAGTTGATTCTTTACGTATGAGGAAAAGCCTTTCTTAGCCTCAGACCTTTGCTTGTTGCATCCACAGTAGGCACACACAGCTAATTTCAGACTTTGGATGTCTCTCAAATAGGGAAAGGAATCAAGACGCTCAGGTTCCCTGTCAATGACTGTCACGTCAACTTTCGACAGACTTCTCACTTTGAAAACTATCTTAGTATCACTAAGGTAAAGCACACTTCAAATAAATGCTTAAGGAATCTCTCAAAGTACATTGGGGCAAGGCCACCAATGTATAAGTGAAAAATGAAGCAAGGGTGTGAAATACATATATATATATGTAATACAGAACCTATTTATGTATGTACACACATATTTCCAAGAGTTAATGGGAAACAATACCCATCCCCCATAGGTTGAAGTGGAGAAAGGGGACCCATTTGTAATAATAGACCATATCTTAACATAGGAAGATTTTTCTTAAGACTCAAACCACAAAAGCATCTAGCCTTTGAATTATTTCCACATTGGTAAGAGGGAGAGGGGCTGAAGGAGTCTGTGTTCTTTAAGAGCTTTAATTATATACATATAATTTAGTTGGTAATATAGGAAAGCACTTTACAAATTCTGAAGTGCCAAGTGAATATTAGAGGCTATTATCATTATGAGACAAAGGAAGATGCCTCTTTGAGAATGTTACATAGAGAATCTGCTTAGCTGGCTTTTAGGTGATGGTTTAGCCTTTCCTCTTTCCCCATGTCTAAATGGACAACAAGGGTGCAGAGTTGTGTTGGGAGCTTCTTCACATGAAAAGAGAATACTGGGGACAGAAAGTGCAGTGTGCAGACTCCGCTCAGTCATGACTGTCAACTCCTGTGCAGGGTGCCTGAAGCAGATGCTGTTAAACTACATTTAGCACACAGTCTCAAATAGTGACTAAGGAGGACAAGAATTTTTACTTGAAGTGCTGCAATTTTTAACCCCAAACCTCCAAAGACTATTTAAATATGTAGAATACCAATAGTCTAAGTGTTTCACATCAGAATTTCGGCCTTGTCTATTTAAGTTTACCATACTTTAAAAAGTACACCACCACCACCCCCGCCCTCCCACACACGCACACAGTGCTCGTGTTCCATCCTCTCCAACTTAGTCTTGTCCTGCTCAGCTGCTCAGCCTCTTGGGATTTTAATATTTAAGATTAGAAACTGCTACACCTCACTGTTCCTTTTGCTAAGAACTCCAAGGATGATACAAGCATCTTCTACTTATATTTAGATTTATTAATTCAACAGAAGGAGAGAGTATAGTAGTCTCACTCATGATTGTACTCTTAAAACCTAGACTGGTGACACGCACGTTGAGATGTGTCATGTGGTGTCACTGCTTCTACAATTCACGCATCAGGCAGTCTCCTCCCATTTTTCTCCTATCATAATTTCAAAGTGACCTGAATTTAAACATTTATTTTCTAAGCCTGCACTTCAGTTTTAAGGTCATGTTAAATTAAAAGAGAGTAAAAATAAAGAAGGCATCCTCCTGAACTCTCTGAACCAAATCCTAGGATTTGATTATCTTTTGCTACAGGAAAGAGATTCAGATTATTTGACTGTCTCTTACAGATTTTAATGAAGCCTACTACTAAAAAGGGTAGGAAAAAACATTTACTGAGTCCTCATTCCAGGCAAGTCCTCAAGCTAGATATTTTACAAACAAAATCCCACTTAATCCTCTCATGTACCATGAGCTATATACAATATCTTCGATTTACAAATGAGTATTTCAGAACTTCAAGAGTACATACATCTACTAAGTAGAGAAACTGGGATATGAAACGAGTGCTAAGACTATCTGAAGCCTCCTAACTGACCTCTCCGTTTCCACTCTTGCTCCATCTCCATTCCACAGCTACAGGATCTACCCACAAAGCGGACAGCATCCCACAACCATTTCTCTTTTTAAGTTCTTTACTGACTCCATACTGCCTACAGGGCAATATGCCGCAGTGAGGCGTCTGACCCGACCTAGTTCCCACCCACCTCTCCACAGGGCGGGCCCAGCACTGCACACGGCGCACAGGAGGCTCTAACCAGCTCCCAGTGGTTCCTCCCAGGCCCAGGCTGCTTCCCAGTGTTATTCAGGCTCTTTTCTCCCCCTGCCACTGCCTCACTACCATTCTCCTCCTGGAAATGGAAACACCCTAAGCACTCCAAAGGAGGCACAATGCCTCCAGGAAGCCTTCTGTGAACCGCTTAGTTGGGCCTCTGTGCTCCTGTTGGCCCACACACTGACCTCTGTCACATCAGCCATAAACGTGCACAGAGGTCCATACAGGGACAGGGCATCAATGCCATGACTTGCAATTCAAGGTGGCAAGTAAGAGGGAAACAAAAAAATCCCACTTATTTAAGGGATTTTTCATGTGGTTTACATTCGCTGCCAAGTGGGAAACTTTCCACTGCAACTCTACCTGGAAGAGCCAAAGTCATCTCAGGTTATTAATAAAGAGGAAGGTAGCCTTATTAGTAAGTAGGCTGTCATCCCCCACTACTAACACACACACACACATCCCTTTTCAGATATACCTACTAATTCTTGTATTATCTGCTCAAGCTTCCAATTGAATCAGTATTTTTTTTAAAAATCCCAGCTACAAGCCTTTGTTGAAACTACATACGCCTCAGAAGGAAGGGCAGGAGGGAAAAATAGGTGGTCTATTGTTAACAAATCACAGTTTAAAACAAGCAAACTGGTCCTTACTGGTGTGGCTCAACAAGTAAGGAATCATCCCGCAAACCAGAAGGTCACAGGTTCAAAACCTGGTCAGGGCACGTGCCTGGGTTGAAGGCCAGGTCCCTGATTTGGGAGCATTCAAGAGGTGGCTGATTGATGTTTCTCTCTCACACTGATATTTCTCTCCCTCTCTCTCCCCCTCCTTTTCCCTCCCTCTAAAAGTAAGTAAATAAAATCTTTACAATAAAGAAACCTCACCACCAATGTGAAAAACCAACATCACACCAGGTGTTCACCTTCTCTCTCTGACAAACCAGCCAAGGTCTCTAGGAGCTGGAAGAAACTGCTCAGGACCAGAATAGTACTGTCTCTGATTCAGTGGACGTGACAGTAGGGACTTGTTAAGACACTAGCAAAACAAGGATGCCCCAAACATACTCGTTTCGCCACTCATGGACCTTCTCCAGAACAAACCTGCACTCAGAGAACTCAGACGCTTGCAAGGCAGTCTTTAAGAGCCTACAGTCAGGAATGATAATCTCTCTGGTTGACTTATGCTAACTACTGTGCTAAAGAAAAGATAAAAGGGCAGTCATTGCTGCCATGGAAACTACCACATCTAACTTAAACATATGAGCCCGGGCATACATTTGAGAAGAAATGAAGCATTTTGCTTCCCAATGTTTAAAATGCCAGAGAATAATAGGAGATTGTACACAGCTTTCGCATTCGGACATTAAACTATATTTCCACCTCATTATGAAAACTTGAAATTACAAAAAAGCACAAGCTTTAGTTTTTCTGATTTACGAATTAAAAGTTTCTTTGTATCCACTTCCTACTATGCCTTTATGCCATATAAAGACCAAACGTCTTTAAAAGGAGCCCTCAATGCCCTGATTAGTGTGACTCAGTTGGTTGGACATCATCCCCTGGAGCAAAAGGTTGGGGGTTCAATTTCTGGTCAAGGCACACACCTAGGTTGTGGGTTCCAGCCCCGGTCTGCACGGAAGGCAACAAATTGATGTTTCTGTCTCTCCCCACCCCTCTAAAATCAATAAACATATTTAAAAAATTTTTTAAACAAGCAACCCCTCAATACTGTAGACTTAACACATAAATTGCTTGGCAGTAAATAGACAGTAGCTTACCAATGACGGGACTTTAAGAAAGTGCCCACTATGTAACAGCCGATATACTAGTCTACAGCAGTTACAACTGCAATCTCTTTCAGGGCAGCCTAAAAGAAAATTTTGCCATCATCTACTACCTTTATCTCAAATGCATTTGGGTGGGAAAAAGGATCCTCAAGCCATTCTTGAGGCTATGGTGCCAAGCCCAATTTTTTTACTGTTTTTCTGTAAGGAGAGCAGAGATCTACACAAGTATACTTTTTTAGACATACTTTTAAAAGCTCCTTGACTTGATTTTGATTCTCTGGTTGAGAATCATCATATAACAAAAGCAGAATGGTTTTGAAATGTGATTTTTCAGTTCCCCCAGCACCCCCAAACCAAGCATATTTTTGTGAAATTTATTATTTGTCAGGCTAACACCCAGGATTCACAACACAGAGCTGGAGACTGCAGGACTTACAACTGAGCTGAGGAAATAGGATACTCTGTTTCATTCTCTATTTGGAGAGCAATGCTGGGAAAAGGAAATCCTCCAGGTAGAAGCAGGAGTAGTAAATTTGGACCAGACAAAACTCCCACTGCATTGCAACACTCACAGTGATTTTGCTGCTATCAGATCAAACAGGAACTATGCATCACGGGTCAAGGCACAGCAGTATTTCACCAAAGTAACTTCTAATCTTACTGAAAATGGCCCATACTCTTGACTTGCTAAAGAGTATGTAAAGAGTATGTAAAGACAGTTAGCCTCCTACATTAAGAAGTGACCAAAATGCAAACAAAGGAATCCTCTTATTTATCTGTCAAGGTTGGCTAAACATTAACGAATGCCTATTCAATATGGCCACCAGAACCGACAGCCAGGTGGCTGCTTTCAACATAATGGCATGGTGAACAAGACCCAACAGTGGCTCTGACCAGCAGGAAGAAAAGTTGGGGGGAAAGGAAGCATAAGGAGAGCGGAAGTCAAAAGTCTTCCTGGTATTATGCATTCAGATAAATGGCAAGAGTCTGATAACCACAGTTAATAAAGCCAAAATAAAATTTAAAAAATGGACTCCGCTTAAATGATCCATGCACAAAGTCGAAAAGAAATTACAGGATCACATTTGAGAGGAATAAGGTGCCAAAAAACAGTCTTCAGTAACCACATAATATCATGCACATGCCTCTTGGACAAAACAAAGAGACAGATGGAAACAAGCAGCCAAGCCATGAATGCTCCTCAAGATCTCCAGGCCAGAGTCACCACTGGAAGCCAGAGGGTGGCTTTCGTCTGCAAATGTGTTATTTGGTCTATCCAATGTCTTTCTTAAAAATTAGTAGTATTCAACATCTAGAAATTTACTAAGTTAGCAATTTCACATTTATTTAAAAAAACATTACTGGCCTCTCTTTTAAAAAATAAAAGATACAAGTGAAAAAACAGAGATTGACAACAGAGGCCACATTCCCACAGAGCTATTAGCCAGCAGGTTGCCCTTTAAATGGAGCACGTTCTCTGAAGTTCTCCTAATACCAGACTTACTCCTTTGCCTGAATGTCTTGGTTCCTACAAGGGCTAGATCTCAAGTGAAACATCATAGCCTAAACATGCTGAAGGGTGCATGGGTTTTCTTCCATGGTGGTAGAGAGGTTCAGAAGATCAGAGTACTGACATGTGAGTAGAGGGACAAACACAAGAATTCCTAGTGCAAAATGCGTGAAAATGTCATGGCAGGTATAGAACAGAGGTATAACTAATAATGGGCGAGAGTAGGGTGACGGGCGAGAGAAGTATAACTAATGATGGGCAGGAGTTTGACATATCATACTCATCTAAAATTCTTTTTAATCCTCACCCAAGGATACGTCTACTGTTTTTTGAGAGTGAGGAAGGGAGAGGTGAGGAAAGGGGGAGGGAGAGAGAAAAAAAAAAAAACATTGATGGGTTGCCTCCCATACATGCCCCAACTGGGGATGAACTCGCAACCTAGGTATGTGCCCTGACTGGGAACTGAACCCACAACCCGTCTGGTCTACGGGATGACTCTCCAACCAAAGGATCCACCCAGCCAGGGCTAATTTCAGGATCTTTAATTTTAAACCTAATCATCTATAAAACATTGCAAGGAATAACCATAATAAAGAATGAAGCAAAAGAACACCAGTTCTCTATTACTATATATCTTAATATGACTGCCACACACATTCAGTGCACTCTAAAGTGAGATGCATTTTGGCATAGAGTGCTACTCTGGATTGGGACTAGAAAGCAAGCCTGTCCGCAAAGAAGTACATCCTAACCCTTTGGGAGGCTAAGGAGAAAGTTAATTCGGACGCAGTGAATATTCTGATAGCAGAGAGAAGGGGAGGGAACTATCAAGCACTTTATCTCCAGGTTTGAGGAAATGGGGGAATGGGGCACCAGCACACAGAAAAATAAAGATCACTTTGCATTACAGCAGAAGCCCTTGAATTAATACACACAAACTTCAAGATCGAACTCTGTAAAAGCTGTCTCTCTTGACCGACTGAAAAGAGATTTTTAGTAGAACAAAGCTTAAATAGGGACCAAAGTGTAAAAAAAGAGGGCTTACTTCAGGCTTTTCCTGCTCCAGCTTCGCCAAGTAGGTCTCCATGAAAATCTGCTTTAAACGGATGGGGTGGGCTGTGGTGAGACAAAGCCAATCAATCCCTGGGCCTCAGGAAGCCAGGCCTGAAGACTGGCTGCTTTACCTGCACGTGAGAGCTCCGGCAGGGAGGTGGCTGATGAAGTGAACAGGTGGAGCGTGGGTGGAATGCATTGCTCCCAAGCCCCAAACCTGCTAGTTTGTTTCAGGTGTCAGTTTTCAAAGTACTGCAAAACTGTCCCTAGGTCCATTTGTCAATATCAGGGTAATTACAATTTGGTTACAATCCTCAGGTAATTAACTCACCATTCTTTGCAATTCTCTAGAAACAGATGTCTGACCCAAGAAGAAGCACCACCACCCAATGCCTAATACAGGCCCTTCCAAGAAGCTTCCGAAATGAAAAGGCTTTCAGCATTGCAAGTTTCAATAATTTCAGCTAGAGACTAGGAGAACAGGATACTTTTCACCTCTTCTTGTTAACTAAAAAGCCACAGCTAAAAATAAAAAGCCAGAACTCCAAAATTGAGGATTTTATAGGACATGTTAAATTATTCTTTATCAACTGCAAATCTTTAAGGTTGCAGAGTATTACTTTAATGATACTGATTTTTTTTAGAAACCATGGTAATTTTCCTTTAAAAAAATTTCTCATGAACTTCCAATCTCCATTAAAAAAAGGAGATATGGAGTCCTAAACATGTAAAATATACTGTTCATTCTGTGAAACCTTAGATTCGATTTAGGTAGATTCATCTTCCAGGATTGTATTATAATATGTAAACTGAGAACAAACCAACATTTGGCATTAAATAGCAGCACGTTATTATTATCACTTCATATTTGTTTACTAATCTGGTGCATGATATTCCAAAACAAAGTAGTCAAATAGGGGATTTACTGAAAACAATCTGAAATTCCCACATTTTATTTAAATATAAACACTGACAAGTATTTGTGGTCTCTCCTCGACACCTGACTATAATTAACCCTTATGGTAAGTTTTCAACCTAACAAATTTAGAAAATAAAAGGAAAGGCTTTCTACATACTAAATATCCATAATTTGACAAAAGTTTGTAAGTGACTGAGTCCTTATGCATCTCTGTGTTACCACTTTCTCATATTTTTGGTCCATTTACTATGCCCTTATAACAATTAGTTCTAGAATACATGAATATTAGATCAGAGGTACAGTTCTTACCTCACATCAAGGTTCCTAGAATATTCTTCAATCAAGGGCCAAGGTTACAGAAGTAAGTGCACTGGATCAGTATAAACTCCAATCAAAATTATATGTAACACACAACAGCTCCCAAGTATAGCTACTATTTACCATATCTAAAATATCAGAACAAAATGCATCCATTTGTATTAAAATGAAGGCTTCAGTTCAGTTCTTCAAATGAGTTAAAGAGATGGCCAGGTAAATCAAGGTCAAGAAAAAAATAGTTCTCGGTACTTCACAGCATGCAAGGTCAATCTGGAGTTCAAGCGTTCACACCAACCGAAGTCGGGGCTGGGAAAAGACCTCGAGGGGTAAATATCTCGTTCCCAGGTCCTAGTCTAATAGACAACTAATGAGAATACGGAAACAGAACAAAAGTAAAAGCCCACATGAAGTAAAGAAGCTGGCTGCCAGTCCTATCTGTATGTCTTAGTTGTTTTGTGACCTTTGACAAATTTTTAACCTCAGTAATGTCCCGTATTTATAAAGTATAGATTTTCCCACTCTGACCAGCAAACAGAGTTTTTATGAGTTTAAGTAAATAATAGATCAAAGAATAGCTTACAAAAATTGTAAGACACTATATAAAGTATTGTTTCTCAGGCACTAACCTTGAGAACAGTTTTCTGCTGTCACTGCCTCCTTCCAACAGTACACTTCTAGTTTATGCTAAGGTCAAGCTGCTACAATTAATGTAACTTGGGAAATTCATGTTCACAAAGAGACATATACACACTCCTGCACACAGGCTAGGCTGTATTTTCTTCACTCAGTCAAAAAGAGCGCCATTTTCTACCTTAAACTTACCTGTAAGCACTGAATACTCTTGTATTAAGTTCCAAGTACCGAAGAAAGAAACCACCAAAGCAGACAGAATAGCCTATGAGTCAAGTTTGTTCAACATAAAAATGTTTAGACAGACATCGTTGAAAAAAAAATACTGCTAAATAACTGATGATGATGTTCAGGTGCCAAGTTAAGAATCATATAAATATCCCATGGCAATTCATAAATAAAGTATATGGTAGGCATCTGCTCAGAGCCTAGCACAGTGTTTAACACAGGGTCATAATAGCATGGTCAACAAACTGAGCAACCTGCGATTAATATTAAATGTTTGGTATTCTTGAAAAAGTATGAGAGTCGGCCACTTTAAAGAGCTAGAACTGTGAACTAAAATTAAGCCTGAAGATGATTAGTAATGTATGTGCCATACGCACATACCACACGAAGAGTATAATCTGCTGATGAGGAAATCCTACTTGAATTTACTGATAAAGAAACTATTTACAAGCTTACAAAACAGGTTTGGGCACAAGAGAAAAGCGTAACTGAAGAAGGAAACTCCAGAGCACTGAAGGTGATTGGAAGGGTGGGAGGAAGACTAGGAAGAAAAGCAGGAGGCAGCCAAATTTCTTCCCTAGCATTGTACGTACCTTCTCAGCCCTTTTCTTCCTCCCTCGCTTCTCCTCTCAGCTACACAAAGGGCCCTCATCCTCTCTCCCATTTGAGAACTCAGCTAGGTTTCCAAATATCCCAAGATACTACCTTAAATATTTGGCTAGAGAGACAACTAACTCATTTTCTATGCTTCCAACAAAGTCATACCTCAAAAAAGCAGAAAATATCTAGAAATTTATGGCAATACTTGTGAAAGGTAGCCAACCTATATGCACTCTGGAGGATGGAGTCATCCCTCTCCCTGATGATCCATTTGGCAGAACTAGCCTTATCTCCTCTGTCAACCTTTACTGCTCAAGTAAAAACAGACAAAGTGCTCATAGAAAATGCTCAAAGTGCCAAGGAGGGGCAACAGCAAGACCTCAGCGTGTGACCTAGGAGCCATTTAAATGGAGTGACTACAAGCAAAAATAAAGAAGTTAAATTGCAGAAACACACACAACTTCAGACAGTAACACAAACCTGTACAATAATGGACAACTACAAAGTGGCCATGCCCCAACCTGAAAAGAATGAGGTTCGTTACTGAATAAAAGGCATCAGGAATCTTTTGATAAAGCTTTCAAATGAGGCATAAGTCACAACTAAAAAAAGGACATGGGAAAAAAGATATGCCTCAAAATATCAACACCCATAAAGGACAAAGAGAATCACAGTCGTTCTAATATATGCATGTCCTATGATATACGCTGTGCTAGATACACAAGATGACTCAGATAAGGAGTTCCCACTTAGTGTCTAGCAAAGAACAGAGCACAGGTAAAACCCCAACATGGGGCACAATCTGGTAAATGTGGAGAGGAGGGAGTATATCTGGGTGACAGAAAAAAAAAAAAATCAAAGGTTCAGAGAACACAGAAAGGGAATATGCACTAGGCTATCCACTGTCATATGTTCAAATAGGGGATGAACCATGCACGGATTCAACTATTGAATTAGTGCCATACTATGACAGTCCCCAGGACATGCACTCAGGAGAGACAGATACTAAACAGCAAAAAGGACAAACTAAATATTTTTAAAATTTAAAAAATAAAAATCTAAGAGAATTCCATGGGCAAGATGATCAAAAAAGGTCTCCCTGGAGAAGTGACATTTACACTGTGACCTAAAGATAAGGAACATGTTTAGATATACGTAATCCTTGGTCTTTGGAGGGAGGGGATGGTGCCACACCACATGCCAGGTGTTGCGGGGGTGGAAGGGAAGGTGAGGAAGGTACGACCTGTGCCCTGAGGAATCTCCTCCTACGGAGGCCGCCACATAGAGAAGGTGGAAGCCCCGTAAGCAGAATTTTACTGTATGGAACCTTAAGAACCTAGAGCAATCTTGAACCCCATCCAGCTTAACCCTTCCTTTTTTCAAATGAAGGAAATGAAGCCCAAAACTTGGCTCTGCATCATTAAACTAGGCGGCGACAAAGGAGGGCCCCAGCCTGGCGGTTCCCATTAATTACTCCACACTGCCCATTGGGCTTTTTGGGCTTTTTAATCAGAAAATTCATTTAGAAAATCAGAGCTCAGTAAATTAGCAACGTACAAGGAATACAGCACCTGCAGGGAGAATAGGCAGACTCAGGTTTAAGGGCCAAGCGCTTCACTAGACACTGTGAAGCAGTCTTCCCTGGTTCAGGACAAAATGAAAAAATGTGGAAAGTTTTTTGTAAAGTGAAATATATATTCAATTTCACTTTCGAAGTTATGAACATCCTACTTCTGTGTGCCTAGGCATCCAAGAAATGACAGTGATAATAGAGGTTCTGTCAGATGTTTTTAAATACCTTTCCTTGGTGAAAGAGTGGGCAAAGCTATCAGTTCCCTCTCCCCACATACATTTTTATTTTTTATTGTACTTTCCTGAGAAATGCAAATGTTGAGGAACAACTCTTGCAGAGAGAAGAGGGGAGAACATGGGGAACCACTAAGGAGTCATACCAGCACTGTTCATTAAGGCAAAAAATAATTTAAAAACTCCAGTCTTTATCAAGGAAGACAAACAGGAAGATATGAAGATAAATAAGCATATATTCACACAACCGAATATTATTCAGCAGCAACATAACAGGGTGCGTATATAGACCAAAGTATATTATAAACTGAGAATTTTAATGAATTCAATTCTGTGTCCTACAAGACAAAAAAAGACAATCTTTTAAGTTATTATAGCTGCCTTGGAAGTCAGTTATAGTCAAAAAGAAGTATTTATTTTTAATTACATATTTTCCAGTTCTTACATTATACTTTTTTACAAATAGTATGGAAATAAATATAACAAGGGGGCAAATGTCCTTCAAACTGGAGCTACTGTAACTCGTCCCTTGCTGCCTCATGTCTGGTTAACCCGAAACCCCCACTGCAGGCATTAATCAGCTGCATCACAGTAACCCGGACCTGTTCTGCCAATTAGTAGCTGCTCAAGGTCCAGGTCAACCTGTAACCAGACATCTCTATAGCATATGACTAGGTTCAGCCCGAGCAGAATAACAGGTTAAAACTGGAGCAGGAATACAATAGGAAAAATAGTTCATCGGTTTATGGAATTCTGCATAGAACTAACACAACACTGGGTCCCCCTAAAGGAGGCTTATCTCAACCTTTTCACTTAGCTTATTGTCCCCTCCCAAAAAGAAAGAGTAACTAAGAATTCCGGACACTTTATGTCCTGAAAGTCACCAGATGGGGTCACCCTGAACAGGAATCCTCTCAGAATGCTGACTGATCTACTGGAAAAACAGCCTGCCGGGTCTTCACTGATGCTAAGCTCTATTTTGGACACGAACTGTCTCAAGCTAGCTGAACTTGAGAGATTTCTAAATCTTTCCAAGGACATCAGAAACATTTGTGTCTACACCAGAGTATTTATCTCTGTTACTAAAGAAAAGTCACCTTCCAGAAGAACTGCTGTGAAAATGCACATCATGTGCACTCAAAGTAACATAGAAAAAGAAAAGTAGTTTAAAAACACACATATTTTTAAAAAATACCAAAAAAAAAAAAAACCCTCCAAAAACCAAGCACATATATACTTGGAAAGTCAAGGTGAACTTCAAGAAAATTAAAACCTTATTACCTAATTTTATCTAAATGATATAAGCAATAAAGATCTAATTTATATTGAGATGAATTACATATCTCAGACTATTCCAGGCAAGGAGCTCTGATAGAGGCTTATTTCATGCCAAGATTTATAAGAAATTAATGATTTAGAAATATACATGAACCCTGAACTACTAAAATGATGTCAGTCCAAAGGTGATTACTGACAGAAAAATAACAATTGGAGTTTTGAGGAAGAGAGAGTCTCTTTTTACCCTCCTTCCACCTCAGAAAAATACAGTTCCTAAAGTATATTAGCAGGAAACTTGCAGTGGTTTCAGTAACATAGTCTTTAGTGAGAAGGAACAAAAAGAAAGTCTTTTAAAAATCTAAGCCACTGAAATTTTTAAATGACACCCACATGACCCAGTTCACTTTTCTATTGAAAGAATTTTGATGTTATACGTATATCTATTTTTCTTTGGAAGCTTTTCATGTCTAATGTATTTTAAGAGGTATGCTTTTACTTAAGCATACAATGGAATAAAACATCATTGAAGACCTTGGCCCTCTAAACAATTTCTAATGGGAGAGACATAAATTCAAACTTGGAGGGAAAGGCAATATATAGATGGCACATGTGAGAAAAAATATGGGCATCTGACATGGAAGAAGGCATTGTGGGATGGGGTGAGAAAGACAATACCTATTATAAGTTTAATTTAGGGTGTGCCAGACAATGTGCTAAATTCTGCAAGTGGCACTATCCCCATGTGATCCTAACAACCTAAGGGAATGGGTCATTTTAGCCCCATTTCTCGGATGAAGAAATGGACTTAGAAAATATTAACTTTCCCAGAACCACAAAACTTGTAAAACCAGGTCTATCAGACTGTAAAGCACATGCTCATTGTATCATTTCAATAAAACAATTAACACACACCCAAAGCCAAACTTTACCACAGTCCTATTAAATAAAAATCTCTCATAAGGGCCCGGACACTGCTACTTTTTTTAAAGTACCCATTTGATTCCAGTGTGTAGCCAGGATTGAGAACCATTGCAAAGGCCTTTACAAAACAAGTGGAATATCAGCTGGGTGGTACAGAACAGACAAGAGTCAAATAATCAGAGCAGAAAAAGGCATCAGCTTTCAGGGGAAAGAAGGACTGTGACCATCAGCCAAGTCGTAAAGGCAGAGCCAGGCGAGAGCACACACAGGGGAAGTCTCGCAAGAGCACTGACTAAAACAGCAGAGAAAAGCTGACTGGGATTCTGCTGAGAGGGTAACACATAGGCCCGGAAACTTGTACTTTTTAGACTATAGTTAAGAAGGGGGATGAAATAATTTTTATTACTAAGGTGACAAAGAAATATAAATTTTAGGAAGATAAAAAAGTAACCACTGACTAATTTGAAGCCAATGAGCAGAGATACAAAATACAGAATGGGACAGATAACGGGAAGGGCTTGCTGAACAGTCAGAGCAGACTAGTTACAACCAGCTCCATAGTAACCCCTTCTAGTATTCACCACTCTAAGCCTGGAGTTCCTCATTTAGAAAATGCGAGAACTTCTGGTCAAGATGGCAGCGTAGAGAGACATGGTTCTCCTCTTTGCACAACCACAACAAAATTACAATTAAAATACAGAACGATCAGCACTTAGAACCGACAGAAATTGAGTTGAATGGGAAGTCTGACAACTATGGAATTAAACAAACCGCAGCATGCATCCAGGCCGGCAGGAGGGGCAGAGACACAGAACGGGTGGGTCCCACAATCACGTGTAGCAGATAAAAGTTCAGGAGGGATACCTTAGGAGCGAGCAGTGCAGCCCCATATGCCTGGCCCCCCAGCCCAGGGCTCCACCGCCAGGAAGATACGTCACCACAACTTCCGGCTGGAAACCAGAGGGGACTGAATTGGTGGAAGAAACTGCTGGAGCCCCAAGCAGTTCCTCTTAAAGTACCCACACACGGACTCAGCTACTCAGACTCACTCCCTCTGCACTCTGGCACTCGGGTGGCAGCTTGAGGGGCACCAGTGGCATGCAGGGGGAGGCTGAGGTGTCTGGCATCAGGGAGAACAGAGGCCATGGTCCGTCTTCTGGGCTCTCCCCCACAGAGCTGGCAGACTGGTGCCATATGTGAGACTCCATAGGATATGGCTAACCTGGCTAACATTATTGACCCACCTGGGAGATCCCCAGAGACTCTGCCCCACCCAATTTACGGTTCTTACAGCTGACTGGCCTGGGTACATCCCTCCCATTGATCTGCCCTACAGCAAAAAAGGCACACCTACAAAAGAAGGGTGTACTCATCTCCCACACAAAGGGCGTACCTCGAGGACCCAGCTTGGGTGCCAGGGGAGGCTGTGCCACTGGACCCTACAGAACACCTACTACATAAGGCCACTCTACCAAATCCTGAAGATCTAGCAACTAACTCTATCCTAATACACGGACACAAACAGAGGGAAGCAGCCAAAAAGAGGAGACAAAGAAATAGGTCCCAAATGAAAGAACAGATCAAAACTCCAGAAAAAGTACTAAATAAAATGGAGATAAGACATCTATCAGAGGCAGAGTTGAAAGCACTGGTTATAAGGATGCCCAAAGAATTTAGTGAGGACCTCAACAGCATAAAAAATATCCAGTCAGAAATGAAGGATACACTAAATTGAAATAAAGAACAATTTACAGGGAAACAAGAGTAGAGTGGATGAAGCTGAGAATCAAATCAATGATTTGGAACATAAGGAAGCAAAAAATAACCAATCAGAACAAGAAAAAGAGAGGGGATCCAAAAACACAAGGACAGTGTAAGCAGCCTGTGGGACAACTTCAAACGTTCCAACATTCGCTTCACTGCGGTGCCAGAAGGAGAAGAGAAAGAGCCAGAAACTGGAGATCTATTTAAAAAAATAATGAAAGAAAACTCCTTAATCTGGTGAAGGAAATAGACATGCAAGTCCAGGAAGCACGGACAGTCCCAAACAAGATGGATGCAAAGAGGCCCACGCCAAGACACGTCATAATTAAAATTCCAAAGGTTAAATATAAAGCGGTGGGAGGGCGAGTGTGGGAGAATGGGTAAGAGGTGAGAGGATTAAGAAGTATAAAGAGGTAGTTACAGAATATCCATGGGATATAAAGTATGGTATAGGAAATGGAGTAACCAAAGAACGTACACGTGACCCATGGACATGAAAAGGGGGCAAAATCAGGAGAACTATAATAGCATAATCAATAAAATATAATTAGAGGAAAATGAAAATGGAGAAAATAGTCACATCATCTTGCTAGGAATAAATGAGATAATCCAAATCAAATAGACTCATAGCTTCTGTATTCTAATAGAGTACAGTATAAAAAAAATAGTATCTCAATATTCTTCCCGTCAACCAGTACAACTTCAGATGGCCTTCATAGTTTTAAAGACCCAGTAAATGTATGAAAGAAGTTTGATCTGTCTGTTCAGTTTCTGTTTTTAATTAGAGTACTCTCTACATCGGTCCAAGCCAGTACTCAGGAGCTAGAGGTAGCCATGAAAAATATATCGAAATTTTTTCTAAATGGTAAGGTGGAATGTATACCCCAGAAAGTGAATGTCATTTCACAAACGGTTGGTACATTTACATAAGTGATATATTAAATGTATGTAATTTGTATAAAAACTTACATACAAAATTATATATTAAATGATACTCCGTATGTCCTCAAATGAATTCTTGGGTCCAGATAATATTTAGGAAACAAATTTAGTAACAGGATCAGTTAAACTTTCAATTATGAGTCAAAATAACTCACACAACATAAAATCTGACACCTGACAAATGATAAAAAAGCTTGGTAGTCTGCAAGATTTCCTACTTTACTTTCATTTTCATACCTTATTTTGTCTTAAGATGATTTCCCACGCACTTAGTAGGTAATCCTTTAGCTAAGTGATCTTTAAACTCACACTCTAATTGGCAAGAAATTTCTTCCTGAATAATTTGCTATACTACACAAACTGTCATGTCTGGTCATAAGGACGGAAACCTTAGTTGTTGCCTAAGGTATCTCTCCTTACTCAAGAAAATAAGCATTCTTAAAAAGAGGGGGGTGGGGGTGGGAGCAATCGACATGGAAAAAACAGAGCACGGTTGTAAAAAGAATTCACTTCTCATACATATCTTTTAAGCTTTTCCTAAGTATAGCTTACAAATGAGAAAAAGGTATTTGAAGTCGTTTTTAAAAGAGCTGTGTTCTTCTAACCCTCTCTCAGAGGTAAAAGACAAATTTGTAGTTCCTGAAACCGGTTTTCAAAAGGAAACAGCTATAATGCTTGGATAACCCATTAAGACATAAAATGACAGTTGCTGCTAAGAAGGGGGAAAACAAAAACAAAAACAAAAAAAAAGCTTTTTAGTAAATGATCAGTAAATGAGAAATTTTCTCTGAAATCATTCTTTGTCTAGAGAACCACTCTAAAAGAAATGAAGGGTCCTATTGCTGTTCTCTTGTGTGCTGGAAACAAGTAGATCTATCCGTTATAATGAAGGGAGGAATCAGAGAGGGGATTCTAAAATTAAAAAAACTTGTGGTGAAAAGGGTTCAGAGAGAAAGGGCACAAAAACGTCCTGAAATGCCTGCGGACCGGCACAGCCCCTGTTCCCATTCTGTGCCTGCACAGGTAAGGCAAAAAAATATAGTTTGGGCTTTGAAATGGATTTTCTAGTTAGGATTAATTACAGCCGTATCAGCTTCCCTGGGAGTTCACTTTCAAACAAAATGAGGCTACACTAAAAACCTGACTAAAGGAAATGAGATAATATCCATCTCAGGCTCCATGCCTTTCTCACAACTCAATTCACGAACACCTGTCGACCTCCACCTAAAGAAAGCCAAAAAAACTCACTGCATTCTCCTGAGAGAAGAAAGCTTATGGCTGAATCTCTGATGGTTACCCTGAAGAGACAGGAAAGCCACAGTTAAGTCAGGGCAGGGCCAATAATCATAAACTGACTAGCGTAATACAGTCATTGTTAGCCATTTATGCCAGGGCTTTGGTTTTATGTTTTACAAATTATGGTTCCACTGCTAATTTTCTAAGTTTGAAAACCAAGTCCTCACTGAGCAGCGGTTACTTGCAGATGTGTGCTCTGGGCGACTACACAAAGCAAAGGAAACAAAAAGTGCCCCAAACTTCACAACTCTCAGCATTTCTAACGCAAATATCACAGGTACTATGGTGCACACTTGAACTCTTGACGTTTTCCAAGTAACGGGGGCCCAGAAGGTCTCAGAGTTGCTCAGACAATTCAGCAGATGTTGGGGGAGGGGGGCACTGCAAGACCCTCCTGACTCCCATGGCAAAAGCACCATGTCCTCTAAATATATGTTCTGTGTAAGGGGCTTTTAAAGCATTGGCACAGTGCCTTTAAAAGCAGTCTGTGATGAGAGGTCAGAATATAAAATTGAAGAGATGAGAGAAAAAAATCAATTGTGTATCAACTGTCAAAACCCAACTTTAGAAAGTACAGTTGATTAGAAGCTGCTGACCAGGGTGAAAGGGAACAAAATCTCCACATTTGAAATGCCTAATCCCTGTGGTGGGAGCGAGGTGCCTTTGCCCAGGTGTAATGATCAGAAAACATTTCCTATCTGCACTGAAAAAGAAAAATTATGGATGGGAAATCCGGGTAGAAGAGATGAGTTTCTCTTCATCCCCAGAGGAGTCAAATACCTTTACTCCTGTTCTGGACTGAATGTGACCCAAAATTCATTTGTTGAACTCCTAAATACCAATGTTACTGTATTTGGAAATAGGGTCTTTAAGGAAGTAATTAAACATTAATGAGGTCATTAAGGGTGGGTCCCTAATCCAACCAGCACCTTATAAAATGAGAGGAAGAGGTCCCAGGGGAAAGGCCGGGCGAGGACACAATGAGAAGGCGGCCAGTGGTCTTCAAGCCAGGCAGGGAGGCCTTCCCACAAACCAGCTCTGCTAGCACCTTGACCTGGGACTTCCAGCCTCCAGGGCTGTGAGAGCATAAATATCTTATGTTTAAACCACCCAGTCTCTGGTATTTGGTTAGGTCAGCCTGAGAAGACCAATACAACCCCCCAAACCAATTCTTTCTTTCGGTTATGTTTTTCTTCCTAATGCTGTCAGCAACCTTTGCAGACTCTTGGGATTTGAATGGATTTCTATCTTCTGAACCATGTCTCCTCACTTTTGAACCCGTAACTGTGAATTTTTCCTTCACTACTGCCAGCATCCACATCCACCCTTCTGTCTCCTAATTCCCATGACAGCTGGGGAAGCCCTTACCACCATTTATATTATTTCTTATCTGTCTCCCCCACCACCACCACCTATACTTAACTCCAATCTAACTAACTTCAACTTCCCAAGAACATCTCATGCTAAAGTCTGCTCAAATACCATAAGCTGCGTATGTACAGACCTGCATCCGAGGGCCTTTTCGATTTTCTAATAATGTACTAGCCCTAAAGTTTTCTCACAACCTCATACAAAAAAACCTTGCACAAGGTCAAAATGACCCACAGCCATGCTGTGAATATCTCTTGCATTTTCTTACTTCCTTGCTTTTATTCTCAATGTTGCAACAACTTAGAATGTTCTCTCTGCTCTATTTCTTCTTTCTAAATGGTGCCTGGAAGAGAGAAGTTCCTGAAGAACACGTCCAATCACAAGGGGCGGTGGCAAAACACAAACACACTACTCACAATGCTCCTCTGCCACACAATGTGTTTTATTCAAAGAGGCTCGCTCTTAGCCCCACACCAAGGCATCATGAGCAAGAGCTGAAAGATAGTATCCTCTAGTAAAAGAGAAACAGGAGATGAAAATCACAAAATTCATCACACACCTATGCACTCCATACCATATCCAGATTAGGTCTGGTTTGAGAGTAGGCAGGAAAAAATTCATGAGGCTTCAACTGGTCCTTGAAAACACACTACATGCTCTACTTAGAGTCAGTGTTGCTTAACTTTTACAACAAGAAAAACTGCAGCTCCATATAAAGACGAAACAGGGCTATCGCACAGAAGTGAAATTCAGAAAATTTTCAGATCCTCACCTTCCCCTAAATGTTATCATCCTAAGCATCACATAAGGTGTAGAGAGCCTGAGGCATCCACAGAGTGACCTCCAAGTTCAATCATGCCTTCTCTCAAACCCACTGCTTTATTTCCAAAGCCACCACCTATATCCCAGCAATAAAACTTTTAATGGAATTGCTCAGATTTTCCCAATTTTCGATGACCCCCCCCCATCAGTTCTTCAGAGAATTTCGCAAGCCTCTTCCACCCTCTTTTTCTGAGGGCATAACTGAGCTTCAACACACACTCTAGATCCGTATTGATTTTGATCATGTTGGTGGGAAAAAAAAAAAAAGACAGCAATATATCATTACTTCCACAAACTGAATGCCTGTTAATTTTATATGCTCCCAAAATAGACTCTCTCCTACTCACCGGACTTACCACCTCCATACTTTGAAAACTGCTCTTTTCTCCACTCAGCAGTGACCCTCTCCCATTCCAATTCACACATGCACCCCTCACTAAAAAAACTTCACTTACCTTTAAGTCCCTGCTTCCCTTTAAAAGGAGTCCTCCAAGAGCTTTTTCCTGGTAACTTAGCATGAACTGTATCATATACTTTTAAGACCCCACCAATAATGACTTCACCTGTAAGTGGTAGTTTTTAATGCAGAGACCTAACTAGCATGGAGACTTAAATTAGAAGAGCCTTAGCTCTTTGGCTCCAACTCAAATCAAAGCACCCTGTAGTCAGCGACAACCAGATATACGACAGTGTCACGGACTAGCCCACCAAGAGCACTCGATAAGCCGGGTGAGCGGCTTTCCCATTCTGACCTAGCCGCGAACGTACAGTGCCATGACACCATGCAGATCCACAATCAGGGTTCAGAATCAGAGGCAAACTGAAAAGACAACATTGAGATACTTCAGTGACTGTTTCACGTTTTCTCTTTTCCTGGAACACCAAGTGCCCAAAAGGGCTGGGCAATCAGCTTCCCATCAAAAAGGGAAAAGAACCACCCACTTTCCAAGACAGATTGACTGTTAAACACATGTACAGCAGGCTGTACGCAGTCAGGCAGACTGTCCTGCCAGAGTTCTTAAACGCTTCTGAGGACAACAGTTTTTTTAAGAGGTGAGAAGATATGCTGTAATCCATACTGGACAGACAGCCCCCTTTCCCAAATTCAAGGCTTAATGAGAAAACCTTCCGTTTTAAAAATTCCTAGAATGTGTGAATTCCAAAATACCAACACTTTTCAGATCAAATAATTACATTAGTCAAACCAGACTAATTATTAAAATTACACAAAGCTTCTATAATCAATTCCTAGTGTTTTACAGAAATTATTCTAAAATTTATGTGGTTAAATGTAACTTAATCTTTTCAGAGACAGTACACCAAACCACTTGGCATTTTTCTCTAAAATCTTATAAGATGTCCTGACCAAATGAATAAAGGTAAAATATGGCAAAGTAAACATTAATATTTCCACCCTTTATCAGGAAAGTGATAAGCAAAGATTCAGAACCATATATGGTAGTTATATGTAGCTCCCAGAAAAATCAAATTTAACAAAAGCTAAGAAGATTAACATTTCTCTTTAATCAAAGTTTCTCCCTTATTTTGTCTCTCTCACAGACACACAGACTTCAAAACACACCTTATACACACCCTACAAATCAACAACTATCAAAAATACCCCACAGGATTAAAATAACATTATTGCTCTTTAAACATTAAAACGTATTTCTAAGCAGCAATATTTTCAAAGCCAACAACCCTGAAAACAAACTAAGCCCCTACCTTCACAGATCATAACAGTAACAGGCTCATGACTGAGTTAATTTATTTGGCTTATATTTTATAAAAAGATTCTCTAAGAGTTCAAGATCCTACCAGTGATAGTTTAGGACACTAACAGGACAATAGTTTAAGTACTGAACATTAACAGGTTCTAGTCACTCACAGCACATAAAATGATCCTAAAGAAAGTAGGACTCATAAAATACAGAACATCTTATGGTGGAATTTAAAAGCTCAAGATTCCATGTATTTAGGAAAGGACATTCCTTTGTTCATTACAAAGCTGACACAAAAACAAGACATTTAATGGCAATGTGTCTCCTCTTCGAATACTGATTTATTGCTACTTAGCGTTTCCAGGAAAGTATTTCCAAGAGTTAAGCAATAGTTTTTAATACTTACTCCTCTTCACAACCTGCTCTGTGGCACCACCACCTCCTTACAGATGGGGGGAAAATGCTTAAATGAATGCTTAATTGACTGACTTGATCTATTTTTTCCCACCAGGTTGTGGAATATCATAGGAAGTGTACTCATTTTATCCTTGGATTTTCTATCGAGTCTAAATTTTACAGGAAATGTAACTGTGAAGAGGAAAATACTTCAATCAAGGGAAGAATGATGAACTTTCTAGATCCTACTACAGAAGAAGTGCCTACTATAAAACACTGGTGGTAGAAGGGTGATAAAAGTAAAAGCATAATTCTGGTTCAATCCTTGGTCTCTGGGCTTTCACTGGGTTATTAAGGTTCCGGTATTTACAAACGGGGATGTCTATTACATATAAAAGCTTCTTTTCCAATAAGCTCTGGGTAACTTGCTATCTTCACTTTAAAAGCCTCTTCTTCACAATTACCATCCATTTAAAGGGTGATTTGACCCATACTCTGTCCTTTGAGACACTGCATAAAAAGGACTCACCTACTCAAAAATCAATCTTTTCAATTAGATGAATACTTAATGAAAGCTGAGATCATCTTGATGAAAACAAAATACTGCCGAAAGGCAAAAACAGCTGCACACTCTAACGGTAAACCCACAAAGTTGGCCAGATTATAATTCTGCTATCTATTATGGTCCAAAGACCTGTGAGTTACTGCACTTGGTATGATTTTCTGTAAGTTAAGTATTCAGGGTTTACTATCCTCAGGACGCCTTGACAGTATCGTTGTCAAAATTTATGTACAGATTTGGTTCCCTGAACAAGACGGTATCCTCTCGATTCTATAATTAAGTCTCTTCAAAACAAAGAGTAATATCCCAAATATGTGAAAGGTATTCTGATAAAAACTGCCCTTGCCTATGTCTTATGTATCAGTTCCCTAGTGATTCAATATCATGACCATAAAATACAATAAAGGGAAAAATTTAGGTTTGCTTATCCACTCACTTAAACCCTATTCTCTTCATGGCCAATAGGAAGGATGCACTTGATAGAGAGCAAACCGTAAAGGATGAGAAATGGGATGATGATAAGCAAAACTGGTTGATGCCTACAGGGATGTCCAACCTTTTGGTGTCTCTGGGTCACACTGGAAGAAGAACTGTTGTCTTGGACCACACATTAGATATACAAACACTAACGAAAACTGCTGGGCAAAAAAAAAAAAAAAAAAGGTTTTAAGTAAACTTACGATTTTGCATTGGGTTGCATTCACAGACATCCTGGGCCACACGTGGCCTATGGGCCGTGGGTTTGACACCCCTGATATGCACAAGTATGACACAGTAGATAATTTATCTAAGTGGACATCAGCTGAATTAACCTGACCTTCATGTTTCAATGTCCTGATTTATATTTTCCAGTGGATACAATCTACCCAGCTTTGTCCCAAGCTGCTAACAATAGGATTTGAACAGCTTAAATTCTGAAGAAAAGATGAGCCAAAATCCAATATAAGTCCTACTTTCTGTTTAAACCCAAAAATGAACATCTATCCCCTCTGTTAAGTAAAACAAACCATAAGCATTTTTTTTAAATGCAAGCAACAAAAGCACTTCAAAAGAGAGCTATTTTCTAAAAATAATTAAATTATATCTTAAAACATAGACCAAAGTAAATGTATGATCCCTAAGTCCCTAATACATCACAGGAGTAGTGTGATATAAACATACACTAAGTGAAGAACTGTGTAAGTCATCTTCATGTCATAAGGCCCGTCTCATGTAATGCATACTTAAATGAGCCCCGAATGCCAGCACTGGAATTGGAAAACTGGAAGTTAGGGTGCTTGGTGGGGGGAAAAGATAATGACTAAAAGAACTAATAGAAGATAGGGGATATGACAAGATGAAAGGGGATAATGTGTAGAATTTAGGACTGCCATAATGAATATAATGATTGAATAAAAAGTGTGGGCTAAGAACTCATGGACCATGTTCAAGGAAAAAATATTTGGCTAGCTCATAAAGTGAACACTGCGCTTGGGAAAGAATGGAGAACTTCACCTGAAAGTTTCTAAACTCTGTTCTGCAGGGAGCCACTCAAGGTGTCAGGCAGGAGTGGCAGAGCCAGAGCTCTCCTTTATCTGTCTCCTACATACAAGGCTCTAACTCAAATGTGTCTAAATCCTACAAGGTTATTTTTATCCAAGGAGATAGTTCATGAAAAGCAATGCAAAGAAAGTTACAAAGGCCAAACAGTACTCCAACTGATCCACAATTTAGGTCTACTATCTGGACACAGATCATTCTCGTACCCTTAAAATTGTGCACTCCAGAGCCAGAAGGCATGAGTTCTAATTCTAATTATGTCTGGGCTGTTTACCTAAACTTCTCTGGGCTGCAGTTTCTTATCTGTAAAACAGGGGAAATTTTACTACCTACACTTCAGAGTTCTAAGAACTTGAGATCAGTGCCCAGCCCAAAGAAAAAGCTTCCTAGTGATGCTAACACAGCCACTTCTATGTCATGTCCTTTGGACATCTGATTGATGTTATTATAACATTGCATATAAAATGAAAGAATATTGATTCAGTAGCTTGTGTGTGGGGGGAGGAAGGCAGACTGAAGAGTCTGATGTTTCTGTTCCTAACCTTCCAAAATCACAAGCTAAAGGCTGTATCTCAGTGCATGCTTCTCCTTTTCAATATGCCTTGTCCATTTTTCCCCTAAATGGCTTAAAATGGTTAAATGGTTCCCAGGCATACATATGAAGTTAAAATTCATTATCTTAAAAAACTGCTTTAGGAAACCCAGCAATAAAATCTGCCATCATCCTTTTTTTTTATAAATAGATATAATTACAACCTAACAGGTATCATTTAATCAAGACCTAACAAGTAGGTTTTTAAAGCCAAAACTTGATCATTTTCTTCCTTGATAGGTGCACAGAATTTTCTCCCAGGTGGTGGTCATGTAAAGTGAAGAGTAGAACTATTAAAAACTTTATCATAATGGCTTTCTAAAGTGCTAATTATTACCCAATGATGACAGGCAATCTCAGAGAGCCCTAACATAATCTCATAGCAGCTTTTAAAAGTTTTTTCACTTCCATCTCCAAACAACTGCCCACAAAAAGCCCAAAATAAAAAGTAACATATTTAACTCTCACCTACTACTTCTAAGCAAGAAAACAAAGCCACTGGTAACAGCATCCAGCCCTTCCCCTGGTTTTAACATCAGCAAATCGGATCCTTAAAGGAGAAAAGCAATCCTGTGTTTTTCTCCTGTTCCACATAGGTATAAGAAAACAGACACCTTGAGAATGATGTGCTCTCCTGTGACACTGAGGGTCAAGGCAAAACTAGAAGCCAGGTCTCCTGCAGTACAAAACAAAATTTTGTACTCTATCATCCTCCTCCCCACCATCCAAGTGGGGAAAACAAAATAATCTAGCGGGCCTACATTCCCCAGTCTGATCACTGTGTCTCTCACGTTTAATTACAGTATCTATCCCTACTTCCAGCTAAATAAGATTAATTCTTAGTCACTGATGCTTAATAGTAACTCCTGTAACTCCAGGCAGCCAACACCCCAGTTTGAAAGGGATGCAGATCACTAATTAAGTGCATCATGTATTGAGAGCCTATAATTGCCTCACCACACCCAAGTCCCTTCTGGCTAGACAGACTAAGTTTCTTTACAGACCTAGTACACCAAGCAAGAGACACACCGTTGGGCAAGAAATCTATTTAGAATTCGAGAACCCTGAAAGGGCTCTATTTATCACTGAAAAGAGAAATCTAAGCTCTTTAATTTCCCATTCTCTTTGCTTTCCCAAAAGCTGTGAGAGGTCTCCCAAATGAGTCTAAGCCAAGACATTGCCTTTAACTTAGTTGTTCAAGGGGGGAGGAGGAAGGTTCTGTGGTGCACAAAACAGATCTGCTCTTTCTGCAAAATTTGAAGGATTCTAAATATTGTAGAAATAAAGCCTTAAAGTCAAATAATTCCTTATAAAAGAATCATATTAACATTACCAAGTATCTTCAGTTTTCCAAAGGATTCTGATTCAGAAATGAGAAATAGCTACTGTTGTTGAGAGTTTTGCTATAGCATCCTAATCAACCTTTCATCCTAGGTATCATCATTATTCCCATTTTAGGTCAAAAGCTTTAAAGCTTGGTGTCTGGGTGACTTGAATAAGAACCCTGAATTCTTAACCTCAGGTGTAATAATGACATTCTAAAACAGAAGAGTTCCTATTCCTTCCTCCCAGCTTATCTAACACTGGCAGGTGTCACCAGGTTGTCAGCTCATGCAAGGGCCACTTCACAACCCCACCTGGTGCAGCAAAGAGCAGCTCAGCTACAGCGGAACGAGCAGATGTCAGCACGCTTCGACGCTAACCTGCAACCTTGGGTATACGTCCTCCCCCAGCCCTTTTCTTCCATTCAAGGACGACCCGAAATGGACCGCAGCCCCATTTGCTTTCTTAAAACACTAATGCAATTTTAAAAAGGCTTTCAAAGGCTCTAGGTCATCGTCCTCATCGTCACTGTTAACTTGCTGTGACCTAGGTAGTATGGGAATGGAAAGTTACTTCTGATTACTTGGAATCCCCCTCAGCAAATGCATCTAAAAATTAGAAAAAGTCAACTTATTTAAAATAAGTTACACTGAAAGCATAAAACTGAAGCTTAAATTTAGTTTGGGGAAGCAAATAATGTTTGAAGTTCTTATCTAAACAATTGCTTAGATCTACTTTCGTTTGATATGGCTACCTTGAAGGGCAATGGATATGCTTTATAAATCTCCTCAGAGTATATGAGTCTTATTTATGAAACAGAAGCCACCAGAAAACTGGCATTAACATCCTCTTCCTGTTCACCAAAGCAAGTACACCTCATTTGGGATTTTCAGATCAGGGATATATTAGACACATATATCAATATTTATAGGGAGACCCAATTTTAAACCTAAATATTGTGAATTTCATAGCAATCCTTCCTTCCTTCCATTTTCACTTTTCATTTCAATTTGGAATTATTTATCAGATGCAGCTGCCCTCCAGACTTTATTTCTCAAAACAGCCCTTTGCCTTTAAAGATATCCTTACCCAGAGACACTTGAAACTATGAAATATAAACACGCACACACACACACACACACACAAAAGCGTGCTGCTAGAAATCATCTCAGATTTTATATATATCTGTATCTATAGATTTAGAAACAAATACTGATTGCTACCATATTTCTTTTAAATGAGGCAAAAATTTTCTCAGTTTGAAGATTTCATTTTTAAGCCACGGAGATTTCCCAAATTAAAGAGGTAATTGTTTCTTATCTTGAATTTTGTTTGAAAGGAATAAAAGTTTTTGCTATCGTTCACTCAATAAATATTAAGCTATGGTGTACAAGGAACTATCACAATATAAAAGTCTCTTTGCCCTCAAGGACTTCAGAGTTCTCAGAGAAGCAAGCTTCCTGCAACCTGAAAGTCCAAAAAAATCAATAATCCTCACCCGCCACACACCAGAGGTAACCTAGCAAAGGGATTTTAGTTTTAAATACAAATCGCTATCACTGAGAATGCAAGATGCCACTGGTCTACGTATGTCTCAACCAGGTCAGGAAATATAAAGCTCTCAATATTTAAGAACATAATGCTCGGAAATTTGTTATCCAAATCAAATGCAGAAAATATCTAAATGAGCAAATTTGAAACCTGAAAAATTAACTTTATCAGAATATTAAATATGCCATCACATACAGAGAAATAAATGGGTACCCACTCTCACCACCAACCCCATTTTGCATTTTAAAGGGAAGAAGGGGCTACGGTAGCATTTTCTTCTCCCAGCAACCTGGAATGGACAAGTGGAGCCCTGCCTGACAAAGGTGGTTTGGATGCTACCTCACCTTCTTCCTCCTTACTCACCTAATCCTATGACTAATTAGAGGGGGATATAAATGCAGTGGAAAATTTTTTTGTTGTTTTTTTTAAGTGCAGGTGTGTTCAACAGCCGATAAAAGAGGTTAGGATTCTATATACACCCACAGTACCATTTAGTCGATTTCTATTTAAGAAACAAACTAGGACAATGAAACCAACACAGGAAAAAGAAAATGCTTAGGTGAACTACTCGGAGGTGCATTTTTAGCTCATGTGACCTTCCAAAGTGCTCCAAATGTGTGTATGCAGATGTGTGGGCATGCGTGTACTTATAGAAAGTGAAGTGTTGAGAGCACTATGAAAAATACATGAATAAATCACAGAATGCTAGTGCTATAAGTAACTTCTGAGAGCTAGTGCACAGCCTCGATTTTTAGGTAAGCAAAGTAAAACCTAAGATTTGGACCAAGGTAAAACTTGCTAGGGACAGTACCTGGTCCCGGCACTCGAGTCTTCAACATCCAGCATGATCTCAGTTATTAAATTTACACTGGAAGCCATTAGTCCAAGCAGTTCTCAAAGTGGGATCTGGGAACTCCTGAAGGTATCTAAGGCCTTTTCATAAATCCAAAAGGTCAAAAGAGCATCTTTTTTCTCTCTTTCTCTCATAGCACACCTTGTAGCTTTCCAAAGGTTATATGATCTGTGATGGCTGCTCCGGCATTCTGCCTGGTGCAACATGAGAATACAGCTGACTTCTATTAAACCAGATATTAAAGAAGTGGAAAAAAATGTAAAACCATGCACTCTAAGCACTATTTCTTTTTGTTTTAGAAAACCACACACAGCCTTCATTCTTTAAATGTTATTTTTGTTAATATGCTATCGGTTTATTATTTTTTAACTAAACAAATTATTTTTAATTTCTAGCTCATTAAATATTGATAAACATACTTTGGTTTAGAAAATGCTTTAGAGTCTTATAGCCATCCTATAAAGGGTACATAGAAAGCCAAGTGGTGGTTTTTCATTTGGTGAATTCTACCAGTCAGATGCTAAATAACATTGTTTTTTTCCTGAAGACCTGCCCCTTCATTCTCAGGGCTGCTTAGCAACCTATGTCCTTTATTTCAGCTTTCCTCACATCAAGCCATCCTACAAAGTTGTCCTCAATCTGGCTTAAGTTTTCTTTCTAATACTCCCAATACTCCAAAGGTTTTGCAATGTCTTTCACCATACAGAAATGGAAAACATTCTTTTCTGGGCTTTGAGGCCCTCTAGAAACCTAACCATCCTCTAATAGTCAAAACCATTTCCTCAAGATGCTAGGGAGGACATCATGCTTAACTCCCCTTTTTCTCCTAGTGGAGCGTGACGGAAGGGGTAGGGCGGGGGGGAGGGGAGTTCTCCCTCTCCTTCTATAAAACCTCCTCAATAGTACATGCTCAACTACGTGGTTTCATGAACATTTTCCCAACTGCGCAGCAGCCCTTACCAAACCCCATAATCAACTTATCCCATTTCCTGCCTTTGGGCTGCCACCTAGATTTAACTTAAACATAACATCCATATCCTACTGCTTCTGAGCTCCCAAAGACACGGCAGAAGGCTTGCTCAACACAGACACTGAACACTAATAAACGGTTTAGATGTAGAGACTATTGAGAATCTATTAAAATGCTCTGAAAAATACAAAGGGAGTTATCTTTTGAAGTAATTAGTAATTATGTGTTAATATTTTAAAAATTAAAAATATATCTGTGATGCTAACTGCTAAACCTTATGAAGTAAGAAGAACTCTAATTCTTCCAACACACACCCCTGAAGTTAACAGATTCATTAACAATCTGAACATTTTCAAAGAATACAAATGTGTACGAGTACAAATGAGAAAAGCAAGTACAAAGAGACAGATCTTTCTATAACGTTCTTTGCACCTTGCTTTTTACATTTAAATATCAGCACATAGAGAATTCTTTATTTATAGATGACTATATAATAGATATGCCCAAATTCATTTAACCAAACCGCTACTGATAAACATCCAAAGTTTTAATATTTCCAAAAAATGCCTGCAATAAATACCTTATACGAGAGAGGAAAAATATAAATTTAAAGATAGAAATTGCTGGTTCGTAATCTATTTGCATTTTTAATTACGCTAGTTGCTGCCAAAAAGCCCTCTAAAAATTTAGCAATTTATAGTCCCATCAAGGCATTGCCTGCATTTTAAAAAATAAAACAGAAATAATGCAGCAGAGTAGAGAGGAGAGGGGAGGGGAATGGGGGAAGAAAAGGCACCTCAGAAACCAGCCATACGTCTGGGTCAACCACCGGCTGTCACTAGTCCTAAGACATTAAAGCAGCACATCTTTAGCATCAGTTCTACGTTTATGAAATGAGGGTGTTGGTCAACACTGTGGGTAAGGCCTCCTCCAGCGCGAACATCCCGATATCCCTGAATTCGCCGTATATGAGAAATGCACATTAAATATAAAAACAAAATAATTATTCTTTTAGGCTGCCCAGAAGTAACCTAGTGTTAGAAAGTCAAACTGCTGTACTGGGAAAGAAAATGTTCTGACATACTCCTACCAGGAATGTGAAAATGGAAGTGAAACTGAGACTACAGGAAATGACCACCTAAGAGGGAAGATAAAAAAACATTTTAAAAATAAACAAACAAAGGACTATTTTAATCATTGGGGGGGTTTCCTAGTTTAAGACAAGTTGCCTCTCAGTAGAAGAAATATAGCTAAGCGGCTATTACAAGCGAGGACCACAGCGCCCTGATGTAACTAATTAATAAAAACTCACAAACGTCCCTTTTCAAGTTTACCATTTGAAAGAGTGGATGTTAACAGGAGATACGATTTGCTAAGCTGAATAAAAGCCTTCATTAACAAGAAGTGACAGGATCACAACCCCGCTGCTGATAAAATGCCAACACATCCAAGGCCTTCAATGAAGGGCGGCCCATTTAACATATTGCAGTTTTAAAATGAGTCGCTTTAGAACAAACGGTTCTATGTCAAGGCAGGCCTATGACACACTGATGGAGCTGCTGCTCTACCCTGGATTGTGTGTGTGTGAGTAGGAACCAGGCATAAACCACGGGAGTATACTGTCGGCACAACGACCCTTCTTAAGGTTCCCTTTCTGTGATCAGAGCATCCGCCTTAGATCTCAACTTCTCTACCTGCTTTAAAAAATACTCAGTGTTGAGCAGAAAGCAGCCATTCTTCTCACAGCTAGACATGGTATCACGCTGCTGTTAAATGACTGGCCTGGAGGTCATCCCTGGAGCCTGCCTCCTTAACGCTGGCAAACACTGCCACTTCAGTCCAGTCTCGAAGCAACATTTTTTGTTAATATAGCATACTTTGAAGCTTATAAAACAGGTCGTAAGTGCATGTAAAAGCACAGTCTCCATCTAAGCAAAGTGATTACAGAAGCATCATGCCAGATCTTTTCCTGCGTGGCCACATAAATTGTTAAACTCACCAGGTAGGAGACTGCAAATAGATACGGTCATGTCTTAAATTTTCACACGGATGGATGGAGAGAAACAGCACTGTTAATACAAAAGACATCTTAAAATATTAACTACTATCAGCATTTAATTACTAATGCATAATAATAATTAATGTCCATAAAACACATCAAAATGCCCAGTTTATAAATTAAGAATTGTGACTAGTTCTAACTGGTCAAATGTGTGTATTATACATGGCAACTTCACAGCAACCAGAGTACCAAGGCTGAGTATACCATTGGAAAAAAAAATTCATATGCAGTATTTACCTTTGGCACATATGATTTTGTAACTTTCATTTTGATTTTAGAGAAACAGGGCCTAAGTTCAAGAAATAAAGCTGCAACACAGGATCACTGATATCAAAGAGCTTCCAACGTCATTGAAAACATTTAAGAAGTGTCCTAAAAATGCAAACTAATCTGAAAAACCATGAAGGCAAGACCAGAAACTCAAGTCAAAGGGAAGTCATTACCCCAGCCCTGGGTTGCCTCACCACGGCCCTGACTCTCATCCCTGCTGTCCAAGCAAAGCAGGAAGTGACGTGAGAATTCTCCTCTGCCAAACTAAAGCATGCTGTATATCTCTCCAGGTCACCCCTTTCCAAGCATGGAGGTTATCGAGCATATTTTAAGTGGCTTCATTCAACACCTAAGGAAAAAGGAAGTTGAGAGCTAAAAGCTGTCAGGAAACAAGATCCAATTAGAAAAATGCTATATCTAAGTTAAACAATTCTAGATGACTAAACTAAAGGGCATTCAAAGTTCTGATTACCGTGTAATATTAAAAACAAGAAAAAAACACCTGTTTTAGCCACCACAGTCCACCTCTCTGAAGAAACTAACGAAGAAAGAATATGGGGCAGGGCAAAAGTAGATTTACAGTACTGCGTATGAGAAACAGACTATTCTTATTCTTATTATTTTTTAATTATTGTATTATTTTCCATACAAACAGCTGTAAGCCTGCTTCTGCCCTACCCTTTATACTCCAGTTAGTAGAGTGATCTAATAATAAGCAACAGAGACAGTATTTTAAAATCCCACATTATAAATTCACTGCACTGTTTGTTTCATTCTGATGATCTGCGTGAATAAGGAAATAAGCCACATGGAGAATTCGCTTCCTCCTCCTTTTCTGTAACCTTTTTTTTTTTTTTCTTCCTTGTTTCTTTGATAACTAATTTTCCAGACACTATCAATCTCTTACAAACAGACAAAACCCTTTAAGATGAAGGGACTGTCCAAAAGTCATTTGGGCCATTAAAAAAAAATTTTTTTTTAATAAATAAATGTCATCCAACATTTCTACAAAGAAAACTGCCTAAGCCTTTCCCATCCCAACAAATGTTTTAAAGACAGACCCAAATTAATATGGTATTTATTTTTACTTTAAATTTAAATGAATACTTGGAAGAACAAAGCAATGTGAAGAAATGGAATGGGCTGCCAAGATCTGCCAGAGGGGGTCTATAAAAGGTTATTCATAAACTAACCAAATAATTCAATTGATGACAAACTATAATTCTGGGTGGCTTGGTAAAGTCCTCTACACCAAGCAAAAAGCTTAAAAGGCATTCCTCCTTAGTGTTTACCACCTCAATCAATACGCTGGAAAATGCTATCAAAAAATAGAAATTATATCTCAAAATCAGAAAAAGACGGCACATTTCAAAACCCAAAATGAAAAGAATAAAAGATGCAGATCACACTACTGGGTCATCTATCCACACTGCTAACCTCCAGATGCAAATAAACCTTCCTCAATTGATAGCAACTTTTAAGTACTGTGTTATCTCGCTTTTCCTCTACATGACTTGTATTTTAAACTTTAAATTCAAATGAATTAAACAAATATTTCCTGACTTTATACTACAAACAAGTAGTACACTGGATGCAAGAGATAAACATAATAAACAAGATGGGTGTCCCTTTTCTAGGGAAGAACAAGAAGACTGTCGTGAATCTGTATTCTTCCTCATCCACCCTCCAACCAATTTGTATGACAGTTAAGTTGGAGAAACAAAATGAATCAATAACAATCTTTACTGGGTGGATATTTTATTGATTCAAGCTTGGACATCATATATCCTTTTAAGTACCTGACCTGCAACTTTTTTCTCAGAACAAAAACCGTGTTATTTCTAAAAGCCCACCAGATTTGGAACATAACAGTTTCAGAAACTCAACAAGTTTAAGGAACAGCCCTTATAGACTCTCTACTACAATGAAGTAGGGTTATCTAAATGTCACTTCACCAGGAATAGAACATGTAGTATTTTGATCTTTTTTTCTTGATTTTAACAGCATCCTAAAATAAGACTGAAAACAATGTCTTCATTCTCTCACTTATAGAAAGTAACCAATCCAGCCTTGGCCGGCAGGGCTCAGCTGGTTGGACCATCGTCCCCATAAAACGAAAGGCTGTGAGTTCAATCCCCAGTCACGGCACATACCTGGTTTAACGCCCCCTGGTTGGGGTGTGTACAGGACGCAACCGATCAATGTTTTTCTTTCTTTTTCTTTCTCTCTCTCTCTTTCTCCCCCCTTTCTCCTCTCCCTTCCTCTCACTCTAAAAGCAATGAAAAAAATGTCATCAGGTGAGGATTAAAAGAAAGAAAATAACCAATCCATACTTCATATGCTTCCAAAAAGTAATTGTGCAAGTCTACACTGCCAGCTGGCAATAGGAGGATAGAAGACACCAGTCTGTGATGGAATCCTTCCAGAAGTCACCTAGTCACAAACCTAAACCTAAAATAAGACAAAGTCAGAATCCTGGCCCTGGGGAAACAGGTGGTAGGCATTCTGCTGGGAGTGCTACAGGGACCTGAGTGACGCTTTCCAAACAAAAGCCTGTTTACAAGAGCTCCACCACTGAGGAGCCCAACCATGAGGCCTGGAGTTGAGATGCAGTTGCGGAGCTGTCTCTTGGTCTGTCTCTGGCCTCGGCCACCTTGAACTACAACCAGAAGAGCCAGAGATAGAAAGAACATCATTCCGGAGTCCAGGGCAAAAGGTACTGAACTAGGGGGTCACAGACCCAGGTCCTACTTTCCCACTCAGGCAGCTGAATCTTTGGGCAAAAAACTACCTGACCCCTGAGCCTCATTTCCTCTCCTATAAACTCATTATCCCAGGGGGTCCTGGCAAAGTCCTAGAAGAACAGAAACACTGGCTGTCACCGTTTCTAGAGTAAATGCTGCTTGTCTCCTGGTTCCGCCATTTCAGAAGGTGTACCACCTTCAATTATTGATTCCACCTGTTTTTCTTTCCGAATAGCCAGGTTTTTCAGCAACTAAAACAGGGAGCTTCCTGCGGCCCCCTCCCAATACACTGCCACTGTGACTGTCCAATACAAAACCTCTTACTCTAGTTGCAGTCTTATGAGACAATAATTTCGAAGTTACTTTAGAAGTTGTACTTTTCTTCTCTGGATCACAAATCTATGTTATTCACCATGAAATCAAAGTTTGACCCTTACTGTCTATAAAACAACCCCGGCAGATTAGCCGAACTTCTAAAATTCCAAGGATACATATTATTCCCAAAGAGCTGAGTTCCACCTGAGGGGTTGAGCCTCTCCATCAACCCAAGGAGATAAAGCAGGCATATAGGATGGTCACTCACCTTTCAGAAGGAAGAAATAAAAGTAATGTAAATGTGACTAATGCAGAAAAGCAACAGGCAGACCTGAAAACACCAAGAACTGGCATGAGAAAGCTACAGTCAGGAAGCAGCACCCTTGAGAATCCGTGTTCCTGGTAGATGTGGTCTTAGGCAGAAGGAAGACTCAGCGGCAGCTGCGGACCAGTGCTCCTAAAAGCATTCCAGTTTCTGATCTGTTACTTCCTTCCTGCTACAGAACTATGCTAAGAGGGAAGGAGCCAAAGAAACGTTACTATCTTTATGACTTTTTTCTAGGTGTTTTGAAAAATGTTATACCCAGAGGAGGTTCCTGGGACATCAGGCTGTCAAGAGAATAAAATTATGGGTGAAGAGTTGGGAGCTTCATGTAGTTCCACATATGTGCCTGGGATCTGTTCTTCCTAGAACAGCAGAATTAAGACAATCGCAGTGGCGGTTCTCTCCAGACACAACTTAAAATTTGACAGGTTCTGCATTGCATAAACATTCTTCACCTGTGACAGGCTTCTGGCAAACCAGGAAGTAGTTATTCCTACTACAAAAGAATCAAAAGAAACAAAATGACGTGAGAGGAAGGGGGAGGAGAGAGACACAGAAACTAAGCAAATAAATACACACACAAAAATGACCAAGAGAAGCCACACACTCCTGTCCCCAAAGCAATATGCAGGGACCTGGTCACATTTCTAATGCCCAGAGTACAGACATTATGTCCGTTTTCTCAATTCTTCAAATGCTATTAAGCTCCTAGGCGTTGGGGGGAAGGGAAGAAAGCTGTGACATCTTTAAAATTATCATTTTCTACCTCAAATCCTTAAGTGGACAGACCAAGGAATATATGAAGACACAACAGCTTTAAAAACTTCTCTGAACTTCTCTCAGTATCTAGCTCTCAGTAATAATGTGTGATGAAACAATCTTCCTGGCTCCTCAGCATAGACCCAATACAAACAACCTGAAGCCATTTTTTAAGATCCTTTAACAAAGCTAAAAGAAAAAAAACTTAAGATGAACTTGGAAAAGGTCTAGACTCTATGTTAACTACCAGCCCTCAAATACCAAAGCCTTTCTTATCACACAGCAGAAGCTCCATGACAACAGTTCCCAACCTTTAGGGAGATAAAACAATAGGCCTGTTTTTTATCAATTCCCAATTCTCCACCCCTACTCAACGGTGAAGATATCCTGGAAGCCCCTCAGCCAGATGCTCCAGGGCACATCAAAATAAGCAACGCATTCTTCTAAAAGAACCATGTAATCAGGGAAGATGCTTGATACCAAGAGTTTAAGTGCCTCTTAAAAATAAGTTCAAAATATGCCAACAATATTTTTTTAGAAAAATACAGTTAACTCAAAGTAAGTTTTTATTTTTTAAACAAGCATACCCCTTTACTAACACCCTAAATATAAAAAAAATTTTTTTTTTAAATTTAGCTGGGCTGGAGACTGCACCAATTTTTTAAACTGCCAGCATTAAACTCCTATTCTTCTGAAGGGCGTTGCTAAGATGTTCAATACAGGGCACATTCTAAATCCTCATTATGACTGGCCTAGCATAAAGGCATTGTTCCATCCTCAAAAGCTGTATTAGTGCTGGGTTGATAAAACAGACCTTCCTATCTGTTTGCCAAGCTGAACAAAAAGTTAACTAGAAATATAAGTGCTGGAAGTCACCAAAAGGAAGACTCTACACTGACATTTTCTACCTACTTAGCATTCATCTGTATTCATCTCACTAGACATTAACACATACCAAAGTTGCTCTCTGCTATTCAAATTGTGCTATTATGCTCAGGAGTAGATTAATAATATCCACCTTCCTTATTGGAAAGTAAAATTACAGCATTGGTCCAAACATGACATGTGGAGCCTTTTTCTACTTCTGGTGCATCAGCCTGCTCTACTGCACAGGTGGGCGAACGCTCTGCTGAAGGTGCCCTGCTGTTTCCGGAGAGACGGAGGTAAGACTAAAGACCGAAAAAAATAATAATAATAATAAGGGGGAAGAGGAGAGAGAAACAACACATATAAACCTCACACCTGGTAACCTCTCCTATCAGTTTTGTTTTTTTTTTTTAAACAGCAACCTGAAGGGAGAATGTCTTTTCTAAGCTGACAGTATCAGCAATGAGGGTAGCAGGTGGGCCACTGGCCTCTTTGAAACAGCTAATAACATCCTGTTAGTTTTCACAGCACCAAGCAACTTCTGCTGACCCCAAAGCATCTCAACAAATTCAAGCAAGCAACTGGCAGGAAGAAATCCCTGTTCCCAATGGGGACAGGTCTAACATCCCTGGGGAGGGGAAAAAATAAGATAACCTGATGGAAACACATCCCCTACAGAAAAGGGAAACTGTCTTGCAACCAGGGGATAAGGAAGGAGAGGTCCAAGACAAGACTTCTCTAACTGAACGAAGTAAAGGAGACTACAAAATCTACATTTATAAGGAGCAATCTAACACTACTCAAACATGTGCAAACACGAAGAAAAGCAAAAGAATATGATGTCTTTAGAAGGACTGCCTTCATCCTTAAATTTCAGTAAACTTTTTAACTCTCATGGCTTTCAGAAATACAGCATTAGAGTCTCAAACTCAAATACCCACAAAGGTCTGGCAGTAATTCATTCTGAAGTAAAACAAACCATGCTCCCTGTAAGTGGTGCAGGTGATGAAGATGGGCTCCATGTCACTCCTCCCCTCCAACTTTTGAAGAGACATAAAATATGGCTCTGGTATTTCCCTACACCTAAATCAGCAATCCACTATTTTTTAAAAAACACAGTTTAGGCCAAATAAAATAGCCAAACAAACAACACGCAGCCCACGGGCCACCATTTGGGATCTATGATCAAAACTATTTGTCCATTTATATCTGTTTCTCCCCTTCGTCCTCTAAGAGCAACAATTCACTTGGTCACAGAAAACAGAGTAGTCCCTCTTTATACACAGGGGATACATTCCAAGAATCTCCAGTGGATGCCTGAAACCACAGACATCACAGAACCCTATAAATACAGTGTTTTTCCCACACATATGCATAGGACAATTATAACAATATACTGTTAATAAACATTACGTGAATGTGGTCTCTTACACTTTCACCTGTTCGTACTGTACCCACCCTTCTGATGATGATGATGTGATATAATAAAATGCTTTATTAAGTCAAGAACTTTCACCTTTTCACTTATAGGTAGCGCGTTAGGACTTCTCTTTGGCATGTCCTAATTGCCAGCGTCACTACTCTTGTGTTTGGGGACCATTATTAAGATAACGATTAATTGAACACAAGGACTGCAGCACTGACACCACAGGTCTGATCACCAGGTTGCTACTTACTGACTACCGGGCAGGGAGTGTATACAGCATGGAGACGCTGGGCGAAGGGATGATTCACATTCGAAGCGGGATGGCGTGAGATTTCATCATGCTACGCAGAACAGCGTGCAACTTAAAGCTTATGAACAGTTTATTTCTGGAAATTTCCATTTAATGTTTTCAGACCATGGGTAACTGAAACCTCAGAAAGCAAACCCGCAGCTAAGGGCACTGTATTCCTCAGTGAGTAAAATGTAACGCAATGCTTAAGAGCCCATGAAAAAGTGCAAGCCAAATAAGAAAATAAAGGGACAAGTGAGTAGGCTGCACATGACCCAGAATTGCCAGGCTAGAAGTGGAACTAGCACAGTGCTCAGAAATATAGACAGGTGACTACAGGATAGAGGGCTAGCACAGAGAAGACAGGAAGGCTGTGGGTAGTTCAGGTTTCTTGCAGAGACAATGGCAGGGAAAAGATGAAAGTCTAGGACACCTATGACCTGATATTTGGAAAAATTTTATGAGTCATTCACAGTCATAGGCCAGAAAGGATCCCAAGGGTTTAAACAAAATACACCAGCAACCAGTATGTAGCACCTAGGGTAAGCAGACTCATACAGAAATAGGTCTTACCTGGGAATAGGTTATAAAAACTTGTTCACTCTAGAATAAACTTTCAATATTTAGAATGTTCTGGATAGATCTTCAATAAAGGTGGGTGATGCTCACGTCACCAGAGGTACCTCCAATAGAAAAGCAGCATCAGTGAAATAGAAAAATCTCACTTTTGAAAAGTAGCTCAGAAGAAACTCAAGATCAAGTACAATCAGTTCCTGGAATATTTTCCTCACCTTACCCAATTCGCTAAATTTATTTTCAAATATATTGTGATTTATTTGCTTTGAGAAATATCTCTTGTGCTTCTGATATGCACAAACGATGCCTAAAGAACAAAAAGGTGTTAAATTAAACATCCTTTAAAAACTAAACAAGTGAGCAATTTACAATAATCTACTTGACAGGACATCCATCAATGACTTTTCACTTGGGGTGGTTAGAAGGTATTGAAGCAAGCACAAAAAATAATGTATTTCTGTGTAAACTCCCTATTGTGATATATAGGAATAAATCCTTAATAAGAGAGTAAACAAAATTCAAATCAGGAAAATACAGACTGATTAATGTAAATGCTTAAACTGAAAAGTTTAATTTCTCATTAAAAAAAGATGAAAAATTTAAATTAAGACATTTATATTCCTGGAATGTTAGCTGGCTAAATTCTCATAATTTCGTATGTACTCTTTAGCATTATTAGTATTTTCAAGAAAAAATGCATTTTAAACTTTCATTCCAAATTCATCATTATAGATATACCAATATTTATAATTATTTCCATACTGAAATGTTCAAAGTCACATTTCTCCCAAAACCTCCCTGTAGTATGGGAATTTCCTCTTTCCCCTGTCAGAAATATAAATCATATGATGATATGTGACAAAGAATTACTAAAAATGACAGTTCATAAAACACACTGAAGGCCAAATATATAAAACGCTATCAATTTGGACCACCTATTACCACGTCCCAATTCAGTAAACACTGTCATTCCACTGCCAAAAATCTCCACATATGCTCATCTTCACCTGTCCGTGAGATGTGGAGGGTACTGTTTCACACTCTAAGAAAGGTTAAGAAACCAAGGACACAGGTAACTGAGCCAAAATTGGACGACGGAAACTTCAGACTAGCGGCCCAGTGTTTTCCACCTGGCTCTGCTAAATTAAGAATTTCAGCCTAAGTGACAAAACCTACTGAGGCAAGACAACTCAGTAGCTGAACTGGCAGCACTGTGCTCACAAGAAGACCTTACATGTGTAATATTTGTTTGCAAAATCAGAATGGATTTTAAAACAAACTTCAAGGAGACAAGGAAGCTTAGGAATCTGTCTTGGAGGAACACAAAAGGCCCACGTCGCCAACACTTCGGCAGACAAGAGCTAACCTGAATGACTTCACCCTGCTGCCACCAGGGTAGGGAGAGAACTCCAATTTCCAAAGTCTTATTTCTCAAATAAAACCTCATCTTAACACTCTTTACTCCAGAGGGCAAGATGGTAAAAATTGTATGAAAATTTCTGGGCATGTGCATTTCCCTAGGGAGAAAAGGTCCACAGCTTTCTTCAGATGCTCAGAGCTCCTCAAAGTTAACCAGAAATTTCAATTTTACAGCAATTTCACAATAAGGAAATACAGAAAAGCTAAGAATTCCAAAACAACTATTGCCTCTATTCTTACAAGGAGATAAAATTAGTCAAGAAAACATCGGCTGAAGCTAGAAATGAGCTTGACCACTGCTAACTATAAAAGTAAAAGGAAATAAAATCTCACCCTGAAAGAAGCTAATTGGTTTGATATTTATGAAAAGAGAAATTTTTATGATATTCCATTAATATAGTCTTTTAAGTTGCTGAAATAATCTCCAGTGATGGACAGCTCACAACAAAAATTCTGCTGGAAAAGAAAAGCTAGTCATGTAACATAAATTTTCGTTTTATGAAACGAAATGAGACTCTTTTTTAAGTCAAGGGGGAAAGTCTCATACGAATCTATCATTGTTAGATTAGACAAGAGACAAATATGAAGAAATCTCAACCTAGGAGTTCAAAATTCATCTGATCTAAAGCAAAACCTTCAACATGTTTTTTAAAAACCTATCATTTTACTGTAACTGTCTCACGATAAATATATCTAGAGAAAATTGTCAACTTTTTCAAATAAAGAACTTCTAAAAGTGGGAAAGAGGGTCTTGCCTGTTAAATCTTATTTGCTATTCATTTTATCTGAAACTGACTTAACGGAAATCAGTAACATAGACAAGTACAAGGAAAGTGCAAGTTTAAAAAAAAAATGGTAACTTACAATTAGTAAGACAACCTTCAAAATGGTTTGGTTTTAATTCCATGCAACCTAGTCCTATGATCTTCTTGGTTATTTTACCTATTCTACTCCTTCCCAAATTACCTGCCCTTCTCTACATGAATTTGATACAAAACCTAACCACCAAAAAGCTGAGAAAATAAACAACACCTTTATGAAAAACAGGTATTTTTCCACAGACCAGTCTCTGAAAACAGCACTGGTATTAAAGGCGCGGACGCCTATAGGAAGGCACCTAGCACAACGCTTCTCACAGGAGTTACCTTTTGTTTTGTTTTATACAACAGAATTACAAGGCTAAAAAGTCATCTTCCCTTTAAAAAAAATTCTCCTGTGACATCATTAAAGTTAAAATGGTATACATGCCCGCTAAAAGCCAAATTTGTTTATTTCTTATTAGTGAAAAATTCCATAAATATTCCATAAAACCTCTATAAAATTTGACTGCACTAGTTCCTATTTTTAGTTCAGATTCTAAAAGTTACCAATCCTATTTAAAGCACAATAAAACAAGCATCTTTTAACACACAAAAGCCTTAAAACAAAATACTGTTTTTCAAGCTTAGCAAATTTATATTACTTGAATTCAAGAAAGAAAAAGCAAGCAGCACTGCAAATACTAGTATCCGGAAACACATAAATAAATAGACAATAAATGTACTACCCAATATGTTACATATAAAACGATGAGTTTGGCATTAAAGTACACAACGTGTGGGTTCTGTAAGTAACCAGAACCAGTGAAGACTTCCACGTCTGTAAAATGAAACTGGACAAAATGAATATTCTATACATCTAAAGTCCTCCATAGTGTTAATTCAGGAGTTGGGTGTGGCATCACCAGTGCATAAAGCCTTCCATTTCAAACTGCTTTATAATGTTTCAGCATAGAGCAACGATACTTGCACCTGAATATTAACAAGCAAGAAGCCCTCTGACAAGGATAAGCAAAATCAAAGTACAGGGTCCTCTTATCCAAAAAGTTAAGAATTTCAAAGAGGGTGGAGTTATGGTTATACAGGTCTCATGCTCTAAAGGGACCCTGCTTCCGACCAAGTACCCCTGCTACAAAACACACACATACACTCACCCCTAATATTGGCCTGTCCAGCTGAGTATCCAAAGAATCAGGAAAAGGTGGGGTGGACAATTACAGCAGGTTTTCTACAGGGTGGCACACCATCCGGCCCCCCAGTGCTATAAAAAAAATAGTAATAACCTGACCAGGCTAAGTACTGTGGGTCTCTAGCAACCCTTACTTACAAATCAACATTACTTGTGACAAAGACGGCAATAACAATGTGAAGATGTAGTGGATTTAACACAACTTCAAATGAGAGCAAAACAACAGACCCTACCACACAGACCAAGAGATCAAAATGGCGAATGGTAAAGTCAGTCTTGATAAGATGCTATTTCAGAGCATCCAGTCCTTTGCGGGGAAAAAACACGAAGAATGGTAATTTGCCACTGGGGTGTTCGTGTACTGTCCTAACACCAGAAAAGTATCACAGGGTTTGTTTGTTTGTTTGTTTGTTGTTTTTTTAACTCTCCACGAGAAAGAGGAAAGGTTGATTCCAGCTTATAAATCAGGATATTCTCCTGGATTGCTCTGTTGTGTCCTTAAAGAGAGCCTGGGACTTGCTTCTAGGAGAGAAGAGAAAGAGAGGTGGAGAGGGCAGTATTTTTCGAAATCATAATCATGTTAGCAAGAAAAGCACTGAAGGCTACAATGGCTGAAAGTGGTAACAAGGATTCAGCCAAGAACATCTGTCTGTGTACAAAGAACCAAAAGACTGGATTAACAAACGGGGTGGTAGAAATGGCACTAAGAGCCTTACTCTTACAACCCACTGGGAGCTGGGTCTTAAAAGCACCAAAATTCAGACAGAGAATGAATCTCTGGTGAAGAAGCATTACCCAGACCAAACCAACGAAAAAACCCAAAACTAGAAAAGAAATTCTAATAAGGCATCCTGAGCCTAGGGGAAAAAAGTAAAATAGGGTTCCTCAGTAAGTAACGGAGGTGCCTGGGTGACACTGACCAGTTTTGGGTACCTGTTCTATTGGAGAAGGATTTCCGAAAAACGAGAATTCTGTTGAACCATGAAGAAAGAGTGTGTGCATCTTAAAACTGCTGACCTGAGATGACTGCTAAGAGCAAACATTACACAGTGGAGGAAACACCTAAAGACAGGGAGTGAGGGGGGCCTTAAATGCCTAAGGCTGTGTCTTTGGAGGGGAAAGGAAAAACCTTATTTCCTGAAAGGCTGCAGCACAGTTACCCAAATAGGTTATATGGGGCCAGTATTGACCCCACAAACACAAAAATAGTCTCTCAAAAAGGAAAACAGACAAACAAAAAACCCAAAACAGGAGAACCCTAGAATTGGATGTAATGTGTTTCTTCATAATCTAATTTCTTCTACCCCAGCCCAGCCATTATCTTCCAGCTGTTTTTTTCTTGCTCCCTCTTCCCCTCTCCACCCCTATTTCCATGAGCACTTTCTCTTGGTATGACACACACACACACACACACACACACACACACACACACACACACACACACACCCCTGAGCAGTGTTAAATCAACATTTCTACAAACCTCTTATAAATAGACCCAAAACAAATGCAGTGCCATTCCAGTCCACCCAACAAAAACAGTCATCATGTCTAGACCCAAAGGTCCACATGACAAAGTAGATCTAGGAAAGCTTTTCTAGCCGCTCACCAAAATGGAGACTCCAGGCCAGCTTCCGCAAAAAAAAAAAAAAAGAAAAAAAAAAGCTATCATAGCACAATAAAAAATTCAAACAACTCTGGAAAATGATTCTTGACAAAACTGTCTTCAAGGGCAACTAAGCAGTATTTCAAACAAACCAATTTTTTTTTTACTTAGGACATGGGGAACACCCCACCTGGTATTTGAGTGGTTTTAAATGGACTTATTTGCTCTAAAGTCTAGGGGCTGAGCTACAATTTTTTAAAAGACAGAATTATTATTGGTAGGTACATCAAAAACTTAAGTTTCAAAAAACCTCTTTGTCCTTGTCGGAAGTATTTCTACCTGGTATTGTTAAGCACCATTCTTTGGGGAGGGAATAAGGCAGATAAACAGCCGGTAACCAATCCTCTTTTCCTCACATTTTCAGCAAAGATGAACATGATCTTTCAAAATGCTATTTTAAATGACCATCTGGACAACTACAAGTCTTAGCTCACATCGAGGTTTCCAGCTCCAGCCCTCTAGGATAAGACAGTAGGCTTTTAAGGAACCGGTTTGGAAAGGCTGCTTGCTGGTCACTATCACGACCACTGGTGGAGCACCTGCTGGTGAACCGATGGCTGGTCCTCGAGGGACTCCACCAATGTCACCAGTGCACGCATACACGTTGGAGCACGGGCCGCAGCTGGCCAGCGCTACCCGTGGAGCTGGAAGAGCAGCTGCTGCAACCTCCACGAGCCAGCCAAAGCCGCCAGAGCCTGCCTCGCCCCAGCCGCTCCATGATCCCTGCTCAGTGCGCTACTAGGTGCGCAAACCAGGAAGCGACCTCAGCAAGCGACCTCGCGTGGCTGTGCCCGGCCTCACCTAACACCCAGCAAGCGGGAGAGAAGCCCAGCAGATCCTCTTTGCTCCACCACGGGCGGCCACAGTCCCATTCCACCTCCTCACAGTGCTTGGCCGCTCAAAGTCTCGAGACGCCCTGGGAGCTCCAAGGTCCACGCGGGAGGAGGCGCTGTACCAAGTGGGCATGCCACCAGACACCACCTGGCTGGAGGGCACACAACCTCCCACAAGGCGGGGTTGCCTGTCCACCACACGAATCCTGCCCTTTTTCTGGAAAAGCCCCCTTCCCTCCCGCTTCCCTTCCAATACACTCACCTGCGTCTGGGGGGAGTTCTTCTCGTGGTACCGCGGTACCGGGTACGTCCACGCCAGCGCAAGCTACCCTACCCGGCGCAACCGGCCCCACTCAGCTCCCGCCGCCCCCAACCTGCCTGTGCCGACTGGAGGGGCGGTGCCACCTCGCGAGGCGCACAATTCCCTGTACTCCCTCCGCAAGGGGCTGAGCTCTAGGAACTTCGTCTGCACAACCTCCGTCGCCACCACCAGCGTTCCCGCCCAGAGCCCGGACTCCGCACGGCGCACGCACAACCCCTAGGCACGGCGTCCTAAACAGACCTGGAGCAAGACGCAGCACGCCCACCCTCCCAGCCCCCAACCCTCAGGCCCCCCGCACTTGCCTGCTACGACTCTCGGAGCTGCAGCTGCTACGGCTCACTGCTGGTAGTCAGCACAGCCACGGAGGAGTCACTCCGGGCAGACTCCGCGGAGAGGCGGCGGCGGCGGTGGCGGAGGTGGTGTCCCTGTCCCCAGTCCCCTATCTTGCGGTGGCGGGAAGGCAGACTGGAACCCGGCAGAACCCCCGCCCCACCCGCGGCTCACCGGGGGACCAGGTTCCTCACCCTGCTGGCAGCTGCCTCAGTGACGCCCAGGCGCCGGCGTTCCCACTGTTTGTAGCGGGGCGGGGAGGAGGGGCTTGCTTGGAAGACTGCCAGGAGGCGGGGCCGGCGAAGCGAGTTCGCAGGCGGCGAGTTCGGTGGCGCGAGCCCTGCCCGGCTGCCCGGCAAGTAGGTGCCTGGAAGAAGACACCCGGCCGCGGCTGTTTGTCTCCGACCCTCCTGGCTTCTGATTTCCAGCAAGCTCACTGACTGGGTTCCCCTGGCAGCGCGAAGAGCGTTGCACACCCAGAAGAAGCAGATTCCGGGTTCAAGTTTGTAAATCCCGTCTCTGGGTGCTAACAGAGAGCCAGAGCGATTCTCACGGGGGTTACTTTGATATATATGTATTATACATATATATACATACATATATATGTGTATATATACACACACACATATACATACGTATATATAAATACATATTGCGAGCAGAGTTAAAAAGCTCTTTTTCCTACTACTTTACAGCCGAAGGGGCCTGTCCCTCGGTTAAACCCCCGCTGCCCATCTCTGCCTCTTCAGATGTCATCTGACGTTCAAATAAGCCCTGAATACCTGTGCGTGGTGCTATACTCTGCTTCATGCGCAAAATAGGAAACCCTGCACTTGGTTATACACCTACTGTTCACTGCATCCTCCCAACGCCCCCCACTGAAGCTAGGAAATGGGCAACTCTTCATTGAGCGGACGTCCCATCGCTGCCTTGCCGTGGCCCGCCCCCACACCCGGGTCAATCGCTTTTCCCCGGAAAAACCTGTGCCTGTCCTCAGACTCAGCGCCACGACTGAGAGTTAAAACCAACCCGAGCCACGAGGTGGGAGCACGTTTTTACACCTGCTCAACCGCTTAATTACAAGAGCACCTGTCCTCTTGAGCGGTTTGGGTTCTTTGTTTTTATTGCAAAAGCTTCTGTCTTAACCCTTCCCCCTAAAAAAATACATTATAAAATGTCACCTCTCATACCTACCTGAAGACAACGCAGGAGGTAAGAGAAACTGAGCAGTGGGCGACTGAGTCGCCGCAAGAACGTGACCGAGGTTACAGCTTCAAGGGCATGATGCGGGTTTGATGCAGCAAGGTCCGCTAAGGGCGCCCAGCGCTCCCCGCCCCCATGCGACGGGCGGAGCTGGGGAAGAAGGCGGGGGACTCCTCTAATCCAGGGCGGGGGCTGGGAAGGAGGCTATAATTGCCCCCTTGTCAAGTCATGCATAGTAAAGTCGGGGGTGGGGGGGCTCAACTAACAAACAAATGAAGACAGACCATCCCTCAATTTGGGGAATGTAGACTAGGGACATCAAAAATAGCTGATTGAGTCTATATCAGCATTTCTGTTCTCACCTCAAATCTACTTACAATTAAATGACCTTAATTGACTTTGTAGGGGTTCCTGGGATATCTGCTCAAAGAGCCTGCGCCTGTATGACCTTCCCCTAAAAAGTTAATTATAATATTATCCCAGGCAGGCAGGATTGCTTAAAAAAAGAAAAAGAAAGAAAGAAATGCAAGTTTCCAAACATTAGGCAAATATGGTGGGCCTACCAAATTTGCCAAGCCAAGCCTAAACCTCTTAGAATGCCCTACCACCCTACTTCCTAAAGCTAACTTCTCCAAGTTCTGGGAGACCTCTCTCTTCAGTTTCACATGTCTTCCAAAACACTCCTACCTGTAAATGTTGAATTATCATGGAGAACTCCAGAGCAAGTTAGCTTGATAAAGTGGGGTGCCCACGAGGGAAGGGGAGTCCAGGAGTGCCAGGTGTAAGACAAACTCAGGGAATGAGAGCAATAACTAAGACAGATAGTTAATTTTTTAAAATCCTCTAAAAGGCAACTTTTAAACATTCAACTTCTTTGGGTTTTGCAGATTTATTTGTTCAGATGCTGAGAAATATTTTAGATGTCCTATTTAAGAAGCCATTTTACCAAGGAAGTCTTACGAGACCAAACAGATTTCTAACCCTTCCATTCCCCAAAACAGGCACACTATTTCCCTACCCTTTAAAAACCGATTCCAGTTAGAAAAATAATTTATTTGGTTACTATTGTCTGCTCTGCACCCCTCCCCCCATTCTAAGCCTGTATTTTGTAGATCGATGTGTAGGCCTAAAAAAAAATAAACCACCTCCATCTCCCTCCCACTCCCAACATACAGAGGATGAGTGTCATAATAAGAGTGTGGGGAAGGGCTGAAGGTATAGAATCTTAACCAACAGGAGTGTTTGTATATGAGTAGGGGAAGGAAGAAAACCCATGCATTTCAGAAAGTACAGGGACATTCATCGCGGTGAGCAGTGTTAAGAGTGAATACTAAATGACTGACTATTTCTCTCACTCTCGCCACCATAAAGCCAGCTTGGTAATTACCAGAGAAAATACCCAGTCTCTACATTAGTTTCGCTAACTCCTGCTTGAAAATGGAAAACGGGGAACATATCCAACCTCCAATTTACCACAGTTGTATAGCTCTCATGTTAATTCTTTACAGACGTGAAATAGGTGGGTCTGTAGCAACGTGCTGGGCATAAATTAAGCAACAATGGCCACGCGAGGTCCCATTCTCCGCGGAGCTACCGTAGTGGGCACTGCCACCTAGGCATTCCCAGCCCCCAACGCCCCGCAGATGGCAGAGTCAAATGTGGAGTAGGCTGGCCGCGCGTTGGCTTTTCCAACCCGAAGGATGGGTGCGGTGAAGACCAGCAGAAAAATAACAATCCCAGGCGGCTTTGTACCCTTTTCCCATCCTCTTCCTCTCAAGCACCACACGGGCGCTCTCACGCACACACTTACCCACACTCTCTCGTGCCAATAATTTAAACTTCTCTCAGGCAAAGGCAGCACCTCGTTCACTGCCACCACCACCCCCTCCGCCCTCCCCATCCTGCGAACATCCTCCCGCTTCCCCACATCTACCCCGGATTTTCTTTTTCCCACTAGAAAGCCAGCTGGTTTCTCCTAAACCCTTGGAAATCACAAAAGTTAAAATGAAGTATGTGTCTTCCCAGCGTTCATCTTTCTCCCGGCGTCAGTTTAACAATAGCTATTCGAGTAAGGGTGGGGGTAGAGGGGTAAGGAACGGAATGAGAGCTACGTGGCTGAGCTGGCTCCTAGGGTGGCTGCGAAGGGACTCCCCCTCGCCCCAAAGGCGAAGTCAGCCGCGTAGGACCAAGGACAGGGCTTGGAATACACTTCCCAGCGCCTACCACTGCGAGGCTCCCAGGCAGCCGCCACTCCACAGACACAGCTCCAAGGATCTTATTTACTCTTTTCTGAACAAAGGGAATCTCATATCCGGCAGAGGCTTTAGAATTCGGCCCTAAATTGGCTATCTTCTTTTAAAACTGAATCAAGGTAATTGGCTCCCATGATTTGGAGCCTGCACACTTAGCAATGACGAGTTTTCACAGTTTCTACCCGCCCCAGCCCCAGCCCCAGCCCCAGCCCAGTCCCAGCCCTAAGGCGGCATGTACTTTTTCAGACAACTACAACTCGCTGTCTGGTACTGAATATAAAATCCATCTGGTAATCCCATCACCCCAGCACATGCTATCTGGTTAATGCAATTAAGTCTGTTTTTTTCGCTGGTCTAATCTGTAAGTCCAGGCTTCTAATTATCCTTAACGGCACTAAAGCCTCTCCAGTCCTTCCGTTGCTTTGCGAAAGTAGAGGCATGCATCCCCCAAAACCCAAGTTTTCCCTCTCTTCCCACGAAATGAACTTCCAACCTCAACCCCGAAGCTCACTCAACATCTAGACTTCCACTGTACCCCTGCTCTACCCTGGCCACATTCACCACTTAAGTTTCTGCCACTGACATTTGCAAATATTCAGTATGTCAAGCATGCTTCCACCGTCTCTTAAGTCTAGCTCTCTAGAATTAAAAAGCAGAGCAGTAGCTTTGAAATGAGACAAACATGTGCAATTAACTTCATATTCTCTATTCCGCTCACTTACAGGTTTTCTGGGTTTGCCAGCGCATCGCTGAAACTAATGATTAAAGAAACCAAACCGAAACTTACCTTTCTCCCTTAAGGTTTTTGTGTATGTGTGTTTTTAAAGTAACGGTGCAGTTCTCCCAATAAGGATGAGCAAGAAGCTGCTGGATAGTTCTCTTAAGACAGCACGAAACCTAAACTGTGCTCGGCTTAAAAGAAGCAAATCAAAAGAAATGCTTTCGACCCCAAAGTCCAACGCTAAAAGAAATGGCGAAAAATAATATTAAAGGGGAGGGGAAACTTAAAAAAAAAAGAGTTTAAAAAGACGGATAGACTACCCTCCTATTGCCGTTCAACTAAACAAAAAGGGGCAAGAAAAACAAACGAAGGAACAAAGAAAAGAGACGAAAGAACGTTTTTTCAAAAAGACGATGTCTTTCTCCTTGTTGCTTTTTAGTAGGTCGCTACAGGAGTAAGCTGCTGCATCTCTAACTGAGAACAGAAATAACCCGGGAGGACGTCTTAAAAGGGAGGTGGACTGGACCACAGATTTATAGCACCGTATCACCAACCCCTTCTCTGCCTCCGCACTGCCGTGTGTGCAGCTGCTCTGCCAGGCTCCTATCCCGGGCAGCACGCGCGGAAGTATACGCCGAGTCGTGCCACAACGCAACTTGCTCATCTCTCCAGGACCCTGATTGGTCTAGTCTCTTCCATTGAGGCTGCCCAGGCGAGGCCCCTTGATATGATTGGTTAGGAGCTTGTGTCACTCTCGAGGGCTCAATGGAGTCCCGTTTCAAGGTAAGTTGTGCGGGGCGGTACACACTGGCGGCGAAGGGAAATGCAAGAAGCAAAGAGAGATGGGGAGAGAGCAACGTGGGAGGGTTGGAACTGTACTATCAGAGTTTGCGATATGGCACGATCTCCTTTCCTTCTAAATCGTTCTGCTTCCGAAAAACTCGTTTCCTTTGCCATCACTGCCTCATCTGTGGCACGTTTCTTGGTAGCATTAAACTCTGTCCGGTATGTATGAGTCTTTGAGAGCTCCCTCTCTTTGATCTGAGTGAAAGGGATGAAGGTACATCCATTACTTGCCCGCATGCTTTTCTAGATTTGTGTTAATTTTATGTCTTTCTTTAAGATATGCATATTACAACTCTCTTGTTTATTAAAAATTTTAAAGCATCCTTTTTAGGATAAGGATGAAGTCAGAAATGCTTTTAAACAAAGTGCACGGTTTTAATTAGCTTCACTTCATATTAGCATAGAACAGTGTAGGGTAAACACCCTGTCCAGTAAGAGAGGTACTGAGCTAAGGTCCTTCACTTTGAGGTGTATGATACCTCTCAAAAAGAGCAGCTGTGTATAAAATTAGAACGAGGCACTCCTGCATTTGCTGGTGGTACACTTCTTGTGTACCACCACATGTATTGCTGAAAGTATAGACACCCAAGCCTTTATCTGGGTTCTTGCTCCGAGGATTTAGAAAGTTTCACCAGAAGACCAGGTGCTTCCAAAGCTTCTGCTTTATAAATTAAGAATACTTTATTGAAGCCCATATTTTGATAACATTCTGATACAGTTAATAACATGATGATGAAAGAAAGTTTTATTCATGGCATTTTTTCTTCCTCCAAGTGAAAGTGTAGTTCTCAGGATCAACTTGATCTCTAAGTAAAGACAATATTCACTTGATCTCGGTTCTTTTCCAGCTTGAACTTCTCCTTTCAGTCTTGAAAGATAGCTCCAGCTTCCTAGACAGTACTTAGGTTTCTCATGCAATGTAACATCTCATATCTAGGAGCTCAAGCCTTTCTAAAAGGAATTCCTTTACCTGTTTATTTACTAGTAGTCGCTATCTTTGAGAATGCCTGAAAGAAGAATCATAGGTAAGGTAAGAGTTAGAGATTGCAGCAGGATTGAATGGGATGGAGGGAAAAGGGACAGAGAGTCACAAAGTAAAATAACTGGAAAGTGAGGGCTGAAGTAGATCAGTTCCTTGAGAGTGTCCTTGAGTGTCGATAAATGATTAATGGTAAAGAACAGAAGACCTGTTTATCTCCCAAAGAGAGAGAGAGCATAGTATATCTGAGTTGTATTACTTTGCATGGTAATAACTGGAGGTGGGAAAAGAAGGCCTGAATCTGTGTTATCTTATAACTAGCATTTATAATTATCATGTCATAATCCCTGCCCCCACTTTTTATATAGCATCAGGCTTGTGTTCCTAATTTCAACGTAAAACTATTCTCTAGACCTGCATGAAATTCATGAGAAGAAAAGCAGTTTGAAGAAATGGAGTCTGTGGGCTGAGGGAAGGACAAATGAAGGGAAAAAGAAAGACTGCATATTTTCTAGAATAGTTTAATCACTGTATGAATAAATAGTTGGAAGAATGGGTTTGTTGTCATCCTCTTTCAACCCATCCCTTCATCCAGCTCAATACAGAAAAATACAAGTAGGGTAAAAGTAAAATACTCTTTAATCAGACTTATCTATGGAGTGACTTGTCTTTTCTCCTTGTTAACATGCTCTTAAGTTAATATTGAATTAGTTGCATGTGCTTGTGCAGTATTCTTAGCACTTTGAAGAAAATCTTTACCATTAATTTACAATTACATAAATGTGTTCTAACTCAGTGGAAACTAATACTTAGTTTTATCTTTCGGTGCATGTTTGTATACACAACAAAGATTTTGTAGATTACAGTGGTATATTTTCCAAAGGATTGGGGGAGGGTGGATTTGGAAAGCTGGGTGTGGTGTGGAGCGATAAAAATCTAGCATGTGTGTTATGTAGTTTTAAAAATACATGGAAAATGGTTAATTGGCACATCCATATGCAAAATTCTAAATTCTGTGGATTCATCATCTGTGCTTTTATCAGTTTGGGCAGAGGAGCAAATATTTTTCAAAATGTCATTTTCAATGTATTGTTTATTTCTCTGTAGGTAAAATTGAGTTAAATGGTTTTAGAAATTGAAAATATCTTAAAATACTATTTTGCTTCCTCAATAAAGTTTTTAAATTTAAAAACTTTTAAATGGCTAGATAGACCATAAGTAACATTGTTTTATTCAACTTTTAAAAATAACTGAATACAGCCACTTTAAAAGACATGCTATCTATAAATTTCACTTTGAAATTCATGTTGTCATAGCCTGAAATATTAATATTCTATTTTGAAATTTATAAAGACTATGGGTAAACATCACATTCCACATTAAACAATTGTAATCAACCCCTCTTTGTTCACAGTCATGTAAAGAGTTATCCACAGCATCATAACTTGCATTAGAAAAGCATTTAAAAGCAGTATCAGTTATGATTGTCATGTTAGCTCTGTTATATCTTCAAAGTCTTTGGCAAAAATTTAAGCTGCAGCAGAGAAGGGAGAGATCTAAAGAGTCATGGAGAGCTTGGAGAAAAAGTTTGATGTGGAGAAAGTTGCCAAAAGAATGGTTCTCAAAGCTGCAAAAGTATAAGTGGAATCGTTTTACAAAGTTTGTTTATAAAAGACCAGTCATTCACAGAAATACTCATAAGGTATTGTGAGCAATGTCTTTTAGAATAAATAACCGCCTTACATTAGCAGTGGTGTGATTTTAGCATTTTATGATACAGGGAACTGTAAACCACTATTGTAACTTTTTTAATAAAGTAAATAAAGCGGAGAATATATTTAAATGAGTCTTCAAGGTGAGGCTTAGAGGAATAGTTCCAAACATATAATCTCAGGTGAATAAAAATATTTTTCTCTGTGTTAGTTTTTTGGACTGTTGGGGTCTGTGGCTCATAATGTTGGAAATGGGACAGTGTAATGCCTGTGTGAGAAATATGGGTATTATACAGCTTGATGATTACGTTTTTATTTATTATTCTTAAAGAAGTATGTTAACTTTCCTTCCACAGTTTAGAAAACACAACAAGTTACCGAGAAATTTGACAGCAACTTGCGTTTAGAACGTGGCAGGCGGGCAAGAGAATAAGGCAGGAATTAGCACCATGGACAGAGACTAGCCGACTCTGAACAAAGGTTTGCAAAGCCTGATAGTGTTTTCTGTCCCTCCCTGGAGACGCGGAAACTGCAATTCTTGGGAACGTTTCATTACACAGGCTTTAAGAATGGGTCTGTCCTACTCCAAAGAAACACCTTTATTTTGAATCAGGCTGGCTTTTGCTAGGACCCGGCCATCGTGACAACCCGCCAGGAGGGTAAAGCCCTGAACTCGCTGATCACCCTTCACTGCCCTCTTTTCATCCGCTCCCTTGCCCTGGTGAGACTGCCTGTCATCAGAATAGTCAGGCAAAATAAATGCAAATCCAGGTAGTCGTCCTAAAGTCTGCTGAAGCTACTCCAGAGTTTGTAATCCTCGAAATTCCCAGCGAGAATAGTAACAAAAATGCCTATCCGCTCACCCTTGCTCCCCTCCCCCAATTCTTTTCCCGGCTCCCACCACCTCATGGCAAAGGGGCAAAGCCTTTTATCTGAAGGTTGTGTGACCTCCGAGACTATTTTGTAAAAGACTCTTTATATTGCAAACATTTTCCATTAGGGACAGTGCCAAGGGGCGGCAATGAGCAGGATCACACCCATACTTTACTTTCTCTTTACATTTTGTCTTTAAACTCCTGTTTGTGGGAAAAGACTAAAAATAGCAGACTCAGGGACAATTCCCCCTAAAGCCTGAAGTTGCAGTGTACACTTAAAGACACGTGAATTGTTTATTTAAATATTTTTTAAATAATCTAGTTTCCCCGGGAATCTTTGCAACCAGGCTAGATTGTCTCCCACTCCCCTACCCCACCTCCTCACATACCTCCCCCCCCCCTCACCCTGGGCAAAATTTGTATGATGTTCATTCTCTTTCAGGTGATTTGCCTGCAGATACTCAGACTAAGAGCTGTTGCACGTGCCCCAGAGTCTCTCAAAAAATGTATTTGCAGCTTCAGATTGACGATCATTTTTGTAAACGCTTCTATAAACGTCCTCAAATTTCTTTTGCTCCCCTCTTTTACTCCGTATCAACTTTTAGCCAGATAAACTCAAGTCCTCCAGAGCATGCAAATAGAGATGTAGGCGACCAGGTGAGGTAAGAAAAACTGGAGGTGAGACAGGGCAAATAAGAGCTTTGTGTCCCTTTCTTTCAGGGATGCTAACAGCCTTCTCTGAGCTTCCCCCCGGAGCCCACACATCTCATGTAAAATTAATACAAGTAATTAAAAATAGCAGTTTCCAAAGTTAAAGGAAACCATCTGTCTCAGCTGGTGGCAATCAGTCATTTCGCTGGCCCCTTTACCCGGACCTGGAAAGAAACGGTTTTTCTGCTTCCGATGCTCGGAGGCTCTTTCTTATATTGAAGATTTATGTTTCCACTTGTGTGCGATGCACGTCTAATTTGAAATAATAAAGCCGAGCTGAGCAACCAGTCAATCAGAGCTATCAACTGTGCTCGGCAAGCAGCCCTGCCCCCACCTCCCTCTGGTCTCTAACCTCTCCCTCCTCCCCCTCCTTTCTCCTCCCTCCTGTGCTCTTTCACACACTAAAATCCCCCGCCAACACACACGCACACACGCGCGCGCGCGCGCGTGTTTAGATCAAACCCTTGCCCACAGAGCAAGTGACCGCACCGGGGCACGGTGACAAAGGCGGAGTTTGTATCAGAAGAAGACTGAGGCCCGGGGAGACACAGCGGCTAGAAAAACAGCTGTCTTATCAGCCCGCTGCAGAGATGAAGATGGCTCGAGAGGTCCTCAACAGATAATCACTTGAATAGGTTTGCAATGCGCCAAACTTCACGCTTGATAAGGCCAACCCAATGTAGAGAGCAGCCCAGATCCTGCTCCATTCTATTTTATCTGGGCTGTAAATTAAGAAATTGAAATTCAGGTGGCAGAGGCAGCAGTCTGCTGATAGACCGCTAAAGTAAACTGTCATTAAAATGCTTTCGGTCGGCAGAGAGGGGGCGCCTGGAATGGGAATTTTTTTTTTAATGGGGGGAGTGGAGCAGTGAGAGAAGAAGCCCACCGGTTCTAAAAATTAGTCGTGCAGGGGAATCTGTGAGAAAGTGCAGCAAAGGGACACAGCATTTTGGCAATGATTCATAATCATAGCTACGATGCATAAACAATTTGAGAGGTATAAAGTTGTGTGAAGTTTGGCATAATAGAGATTAAGGAACAATTTAAACCAATTTGACAGAAAATAGAATCCTGTCTTCATCAGAGCATGGGCTAGAGGAAGCTCTCTGACAACAGTATTAAGAAACCGATTCCAAAGGGACTTTAAAATTTTCCCTTTGTTGTAAGAAAATCAGATCAAACAGATACAGAGGAGTTACCATCAACTTGAGGTTAACTTGACATTTGTTGAAGTGATAGAGCCACCAGAGAAATTTCAGGGTGATTTCAGAATGGCCTAAGAAGTTGTAAACCACAGAAAAGAATCTGCTTAGCTACTTACAGGAATAAGAATTATGTATCACTCCTCCCCCTTTACCCAGGTAATTACTATGGGCTAGCTAATTCAGGAAACAAAAATTCCACATTATTTTGGCACCACTTGGTCCTTACAGCACACTTTATATCACACTCTTCTGTTGGCTTTTATGAATATGAGGCATGAAATTCTATGTATTATTTGAATAAATGTTTCACAAAAAGCTTTCAATGTACAATGATCAGAATATAGCCAGTGACCTTCTTGTCTTGATTCACTAATGACTTTGCACTGTACCTGGTTCTTTCTACAGTTGAGTAGAACGTAAATATACTGATGTGCATTTATGAGAGTGCATAAGTATGAGAGGATGCATTCCATTTTCCATAACATCATTTATATTCTAAGTTTTAGCAACATCTCTAAAAAGGTACCTTCAGATGATAACACATAGTTAATGCAGCTTTAGAAAATCAATCAGTTTTTACTTTGTTTAACCCCAAAATGTTGATCGATGTCAGAGTGCACTTAATTGACAATAGAAAGACTGCTCAAAACACAGTAGGATGAGAAAGAATTATAAATGAATTGTAAGGAAAAATGATGAAAAAAAATGTAAGATGCAGTCTATGTTTCAACAGTTACTAAACTATAGTGCTCTATTAAAAAACAATTCATTTAAACTTTGAAGTTGCCGTCTGATTCCTCACATGGAGGCAAATATATATGTCATAACATTTCAAACACATTTATGTTGAATACATTATGTAAAAATCCTTCATGTCTTGTAACACAGAGAACAGGTCGTTGCTTTTTTTTTTAATTCAAGTACATGGATGAATGAGTGCTGTATGTATTCTTTAATAAGAGAGAAATTTATTTTTATGTAAGTTAACTTTTCCCTTCCATACCACCACTTGCCATAATATTTTCATATTGGTTTAAATAATGGCTACTTTATAAGCATTTGAAGAAGTATTCTTTTAGTGAATTGTAGCCTTTTAGGCTTTATTAGACTATTATCTTCGGTTAATCAGATATTCTTCTGCTTGTTACAAATACTCAAACAAGTTTGAATTGCCAGCTGTAATGAGTCTCTTAAGCTATGATTTTTATTTTTGTTTTCCATGATTAAATTGAAAATCTGCATGCGATGGACAGCTTAAACTCTTCTTTATCGAAACAGGTAGGACTTTTTTTAAAAAATGAGAATTCTCATAAGGGTTAAAAGATGCACTCTCACTAGGTTTGACATGTGAGAAGAATTTTATAAATTTAAATAATAACACCTCAAAACTAAAAGATAAATTTTTAAATAAAAATTTCATTGAACAGAAAAACATTGTATCATGAATTTATTCTAAAAACCACTCCTAATTTTTGGCACAAATGATATATTTGATTTCTAAAGGCATAGCAATTCATTATGAATGATGAAAAATAAAAAAATCCAAAAGTGCAAATTTTATTTTTAAAAGGATTCTCCATTATTAATTCCTCTTTGGAAATGGGATAGTAGATTTTTAAGGCAAACAGTCTCTCTATGATGTATAAAGGCAAAAATATTTGAAGCTTTGGAAATATCTAAAAGTTGTAATATTTTTGTTAAAAACTGATTATAATTCTATTACCAAAAAAAAAAAAATCAGACTACTTATTGTGTCCTTTCAGATGTAACATTTATCTTCAGGTGAGGGTCAAACGAGGGATATTTTATCAGCTCCTCTTTCTAAATATTTATTCCTGATCTTTGACAACAATCCATTTCAGTCTGATTCAGCCATCTTGAGTACCTATTATGTGCCAGAATAACACAATTAGATTAGAGACTAAATGCCTAAAGGAAATCAAATCACTTTTTAGGAAATCCCAGTAAAAGGAAAATATGGGAGATTCAACTCAAATTAATGTGTTGTATAAAATATTTTCACAGTGTATCTGGAATTTGTTGTTGTTATTTACCTTCCTAAAGTTTTGTATACGATCTCTTTATAAGTTTTTAAATGGTATAGCTTGTCAAAGATTAGTCCTTTAAATAGAAACTGAAGTATTACTCTCCCAGGAGCTACAGTTTTGCAAATTATTAGGAGCTTGGGTTTTCACTTCAGACACATCCAGATTTGAACCTGACTGCATCATTGCGGAGCCTTAGACAAGTTACTCTATTTCCTATAAGCCACGATTTCCTGATCTATGAAATAGTGATAATGCTTAATTTAGAATCACTATGAAGCTAAATGTAATTGTGACTATAAAATAATCAGACTTCCTTGGGATGGAGGAAGCAGTGGATACATGGTAACTACGATTATGAGAACAAAAATGATGATGGAACACATTTTATTTGATGAAGCCAGAATTAGAATTTCTGTTTTCATATGCTGTCTCAAATATTTTCATTTGCTTTCATTAACATCCTACCTGATAAATCTTATAATAAATATCTTCTCACATTTCTAATTGCAACCAAGTTTAAAAGGCCTCAAAAGGCATAAAATTTTCTCTCTGCCCTATGTGGCTTCAATATATTCCCCAACACAATTTCATGATTCACCCATAAAAAGTTGTGGGTCTTCAAGAAGCAACTTAGTATGAGATCCCATTTGATTGATACAATAATAAAAACACCTTAGAATTTTATAGTACCTTTTATCACAAAAAGCTCAATGCACTTTTACATATTTATCATTGTAACCCAGGAGAGAGGAAGGACATAAATGGTTTCTCATTTTCAGGGGCATAACAGAGGCATTAGGAATTTAGGTAACATTTGTAAGATTAATAAGATTAGAGATGTTTTCCTGAATGTTAGCCTTTCTGCAATGTGTTACTCTCTTTGGCATTAATTATGACCATTGTCACTTTAGTTAGGCTCAAAATTTTAGTGTTTGGCATTAAGTGTAGGTTATCATTTAGTTAATTAAATGATAATTGAAATTAAGTTGAGTCCAATATATATTATTCATGTCTAATCAAATTAAAACATTATGACTTTACGCCAAAAGACACTTTTATTATTCAATACACATACACACACACACACACACACACACACACACTTATTTACAAAGGTGTATTAACTCTAAGGCAAGCTTGTTTTGAAGTTACTGTTCCTTCATGGCCTTGAAAGAAATCAGCTTCAATCTCCTTATCATTCACCTCTCCCCAGGCTCATTCCCTCTCTCCACATATATTTTTATAGGCTATTATATTTATTCCATTTACATAGGCTAACAGTACTTTATGCTCTAGCTTTCTATTGCTTTGGTTGTCTGTGTTTGAAAAATCTATCAAAATAAATATCCAGAGGAACATAGAAGTAGACCGTGTAAAGGACACAAGAGAATATGCTTTTTATAATAGTTTTTTGTTTGTTTTGAATGAAACAAAATGGAGAAATAATGTCCACTTGACTTTGGAAAACATACAATACCAAAAGAATACTAAAACTTGCTTATGGTTTATAGTTTTGCAGTTCCCTCCTGGGCTTACTTTGCTATGGGTTAATATAGCTGCAGCTATAGATGTGGACTCTCAGTCAGTGAATGGAATGGAAGGAAAGAAAATGGATAAAAGAGTGAACCTTAATGGGTTACAATGGAAAAACAGACAACGTTTTTATTTTAAAGTTCAGGAGGCATCTCTCTGTATCCTAACTGTATCTTGTATTTGATAAGATTGACCCACCCAAAGTCAAGCGCAGTCATGTGACTGCCGGACTTGTATGAGGAAGTGTTAAGTAGCACCAAGAAGACAAACACATGCACCACGCTGAATAGCCAGAGCTGTTCTGTATTGCCATTTCACCCCAAACCCTTCAACCCTCCGTGCTGATGTCACTACATGGAAAATCTACTCTGAATGAGTATATTTATGTGCATTTTAAGACTGAAAATACTGTTTAATAGAAATAATGTTCTGTTCCTTTGGTCAGTGTCATTCTGGTGTGAGATATTAGAGAATATGGTAGTTTGAAATGTCAGTTTTTGTAAACATGAATTGGAAGATGTAATATAAATGAATGGTGTTACAGACTGTTTAAGCTGTTTGAGTAACAAATAGACATTTCCTTGAATTATTTTGACACAATTTACTGTGAAATTTCTTTTTTTCTCTTGCTGATACTTCTAGATTCTTTGTGCAGACAATAAAAAGAAAAGCCTTTCTTTTCTGTCAGTGCTCATTATTTAACTGTAGAACACTGATGTTTTCTAGAATACTAATATTTCCTAGATGTAAAATGAATATTAAAAGAGAGGCGTGTCTCCATATTAGTCATATCAAAAGGATACATGAAAATTTGAGCCTCTTTACAAGGTTTTTATAAAAGAGGAAAATATTAATATATATTATGGTGTTTTAGTCCCTAGCTTTAAATGGCATTGATATGTCTCTTTTATTGGGTGTGGGTGTGTGTGTGTGTGTGTGTGTGTGTGTGTGTGTGTTCAGAGCACATGAGATGAGGGTCAGAGGTGGTAACTCTAAGACTCTGGTGAGACCAGGCCCACTATAGTGGAGGAAAAAGGCTGGAAAGCCATAGGCTACCCAGTTGGCTAGGTACTGTGGAGTCACATCACGGGGGGCTTTGAAAACCAGCAAAGAAAAGTACTGACATAAAACTACTGCATGTAGGATATATTTATTGACAAGTGTTAATTTTGGACATGCCAGGCAGGGAAAGACTTAAAGATACAGGAATCAGAATCAAGACATAAGAAGAATTAAGAAGCTTTTTGTCTAAACTCTGAGACTCCTCCAAATGACATGGCAAGGTCAGGGGATAAATGGAGAGGGAGGCAGACTGACGTATAGAAGAGGAGTTTACACTGACACTAATGAAAGTATTTAATGGTCAAAAAGTGATAGGATTCTGAACAGATAATACTGTGGAGCCAACCCCCCACCCCAAGGCTGTGAGGAAGCAAAGGAGCCAGAGTCTGTCAGGCTGCAGTTTGCTTAGCTGTGGACGTCTCTAAGGTACCTTGGTGTCTCAGGTGCTGGCGAGGGGACTTTAGCAACGCTGGCTAGGGAAAGGCATGTGGCACTGAGCTAAGAAGATTCCTAGGCTTGGAGAAAGGAGACCTGAGTCCCAGTATTGTTTCTCCCACAAATTAGCTGATTCCCTTCAGCAAGTCATTGCCTAAACCTGATGATTCCCCAGAAGACTGGGTAATAATGATGATAATAATAGGTAACAAGTATTGAGTATATACTGTGTGCTAGGCAGCATTCTAGTGCTTTGCATGCATTAAATCATTTAACCCTCTCAACAATCCTATCATTTTAAAGATGAGGAAACTGAGGAAGGTAAGTAACTTACCAAGATCATACAACTAGAAATGGACAGAGCTGGAATTTGACCCAGCGTAGTCCATTTCTAGGGCCCAAATCTTTAACCACTAGTTAGTAGAAGACCTCTAAGGTATGTTCTAGATGCAAAATTCAGTAAAATTCTGAAGAAATACAAAAGAAATTAAAGATGACATAGACTTGAAAGAGAAATAAAGCATAAGAAAAAGATATTACAATTAACACACACAAACTATTTTTTATAATGAAACTAATCATACTCATGCCTTGCCATGCTATCTGTTGTTAGCAAATGGCAGAGAGAGAAAAATGATTGTTAAACAATTTGCTTCTTTAAAATGATTCTGGTCAAATGCAATAGGATTTTGAGAAATATCGTATATGATATCCTATGAGATTCTAGCCTCCATGTAATATTATTTTGGGTTTGAGGAAATTTAATTATTTAGTTTTTGTAAATTCTAATTTTCAGAAGTCTACTCCATAACCATATAGTAAACAGTTATAAAACCATGAAAACAAATAGCATACATTTGGATTTTAATGACATAAAAAGATCTTTACGAGACGTCATTGACACTACTCGGCACCCTGTACAGGATCCCAACTAGAACAGTATGCAGTGGCTACGTTGAGGTAATGGGAGTTGGACTTACACTTTTTTTCTTTATGTTTTCTGCATTATCCAGCTTGTAAAAATTCTGGGCATGCATTGTTTTTTATAACTCAGAAAAACGGGTAGGTTTGTGTTGGGGAAAATAAACTCTACAACTCAGGAGCTCAACTCCAGTCCCGTTAGCCAGCAGGTGGGAGCAGGTGGGAGCTGCTAGTGGTGAGCGCCAGTGACCTCTTCAAAGACAACTTCAATTTTCAGAGAGGACAGAGTAGCAGCCCTGGAGCTTTAGAGTTTATGACAAAAACTGCATTTACTTACAAAAACAAATCTTGAGACTTAATACTTAGGAAAAATAAATCTAATAGAGCCAAATGACAAAAATCTCAGAAACTGCTTTACCAGTTTCTTAGGAGAATATAATATCAGATGCAACTTTCCTATCTAATTAGAATAGCCCCATATTACTTATACATAAGAATATCAGCCATTTCTTTTACTTACTGCCTGTCTATATTATAGCTAAGGGATATTCTTTTCTCTTTCATTTAATTAACCATTTCTTCTTCCCTAGTATATTCTTTCCCACAGTTGCTAGAGAATCTCATAAAAGGAAACTTCATTCCCAACTAGCAAAGCCCTTAAAGTGATTTGTTTATACTTCTATGTCACTTAATAAATGAAAATCATAACACAGTAAATAATTATAATGAGATTAAACAAAACCTGGCTTCCTGACAGGTACCATTTAGTGAATTACTATTTCAATGCCCTAAACAGTCACCTGAGTTAATTCAATTTTCATATTGTTTAATTTTTGCCTTTAAAATCACTCTTTAGAGAATGAGAAACTGGCTCACTGTGTCAACTTTATAGGATCGTAGAGTCTGAACATCCTCACTTATTTACTTTTACCATTTAAAAATATTCTAATATTATGACCAAGAATCTAACATGAGCTACATGCAAATATTATTGTTATTGTAAAATAAATTTATATTTTATATTACTGTACAATAAATATATGTTAATAATATATTAATATAACAAATTTATGTTATCATATATGAATATTATGGTTAAACATGTAGTAGTGGTAGAACTAGAAAAGGAGGTACTAAGAATATCAAAATAAAGGAAATTTATTTGTAAACATGTGTTTTAACATGGCTGTTACTATCTTTTAAGCTCTATAAGCTGTGAGTATATATTATCTTTTAAATATGAGTTATGATCATTTTGAAAAAAAAGTTATTTGTCATAAGCACAGGACATAAAGTGCCGCTGCCCCCGCTCATGCACTCATTTGACTCAAGGCGCAGTCTTGAATAATTTTAAACCAAACATGACTGCGGCAATCAATTTTCATCCAATTTATTGGGCATGAGTTAAAGCCAATTAAAAAACCATTTTTGGTGCAATTCAAGGGGAAAAATGTATAAACCCATGAAAAACAGATTTCAGTCCTAGACATGAGTCATCACTATTCTAAATAATGGTGTCAGCCCTAAATCAGAAAGAACAAGTCCTAAAATTGCACATTCTGCAGTGGAACCTGCATTTATCAGCAATGATTTTATACAATTATAAATATTTTTAAATAAGAAATTGACCTGGAAGAAAAAGCATGCTCTTCTAACATTGCCTCATTTCTGAGTATTTTTTAGCCATGAAATTAAAAGGTAGTTTATGGAAGGCAGCTCCTGAGTTTCTGAATTAAGAACTGAGGTAGAAAGTCATCTGTGACCTTTATATAAAGAAAGCAAATCATTTTACCTGTAATTTTAAAGTATCTTTTACCTATTAGACCACATCTTCTTTCACATGAATACAGTGGCTTTCTCTTAAGGCCATAAAATGGAACACTCCTTGTGCATGCTGGCTAATATTAGGGTAATCAAAGCAGCAAAATGGAAGCTTCTGGGTTAGAAATTACAGTCATAAAATAGTGCCACACATTTTTAATTTGTATACTAAAAAGGTCTTTTCTAGTTCCGGGCTGTAGCAATTCAGTGTATTCAAGCAGACCTGTTCTGGTTCGGCCTCTCCCATGTCCCTGGTGTATGACTTTAGGCACACTGCCCGACCTCTCCAATCCTCAGCTTTCTCATTGGTAAAATAAGCATAAAAATAATAAAAGACACCTTTTAGGGATGTTGTGAGTGTGAAGTGAAAAAAATATTTATCAAGTGCTTAAGGGAGTGCCCAACACAGTGAATCTTCAGCGAATGATAGAACTGGTGAGAAGAAAGCCCAGTGGTTCTCACACATAGCTCTGCATCAATGTCTGAACCTATCTGTGCAGGTTTCTTCTTTTAAAGTATGAATGCCTGGTCTCTACCCCTAGAGATTACTTAAGTAATTCTGAGGTGAGGTCTAAGCATATGTGATTATAAAAACATCTGTGGGTGATTCTGATGAACCACTGTCTTAAAGCAAAAAATAGTACAGATTTTTCAGTTGCTCAGTTAACGAGGAGTTAAACTCTGGCTTGAACTATTTTGGTTTGGCACTCTGCTGAACAGATTAATTGGAATAATTGTCTAATTTGTACTTTGTATTATGCTGAAAGAGATTTAACTGGGAGACTTTTAAAAGATTTTATTTACACTCATCTATCTATGAGGTCACAGAGTAAGCGTGACTTTCCACAATTTTCTGCTATTATAATAAAAGAAGAGACATGTGAGATAACCCCGGGAAATTACAGAGTCATTTCTAATGGCATGGATATATTTTAGTGTTTACTATATATCTTGTGGCTTTTATTTCTATTTAATAAACATAGGCAGATAAGCCAATACTACGAAATCAATTTTTTTCATTTTATTTTCCTGTTAAGTTGGTTCATTTCTAACAGTCCTATTTCAAGATAAGTAAGCAGTCTGTTCAGTGATAGAGATCAAGGAGTGCCGCACAGTTAGGAAAAGCAACCATCAGAAAAATACATCCGTACTTTGGACTGACGTGACCCCCTGCTAGGCACTCACCATAACTGTTCAACAAAAATGACTGCATTTTCCCTGGGACCAACTTTTACATATTAAATGAAACCACTACACTCCTTAATATCTTCCCTTGTCATGGAAGTCTGGCAGTTACATGACTGGGCTTGACTTTGAGTGGGTCAGTCTTATCACATTCTAAGATACATGTGGGGTACTGCCATGCTGCCAGAGTGGTTTACACACTTTCCCTGGATCTAAGGATGCAAATTGCATAGACTACCTAAGAGCTCAGTGGGATAAAATACTTATTTTCCAGGAACATTTTCCCTTTCAGGGTTTAGAAATGACTTTATAGTCTACATATAGTTCAAAATCATGTATTGGGGAGCTATTGATAGATCAAGATGTTGATCAAAGAGTTGGTAGAAGCATATTCTAGTTTTAAAACTGTTTGAGAACATTTATGTTTTGATATGATATATATAAAATGAAATCACAGCATTTATTTTTCGTACTAAATGAAATGGTAGTATTTATTTTTCTCACTTCAAGGGATTAATGTGAAACCAAAATAAAATTACATATATGAAAACTGGAAAAAATTTATTGTGGTATAGGAATAGAGAGGAAAGTAATTACCGATAATATTACTTATTAATGTACACAACTTTCTTGCAAACTATCCAAAAGCTTTTCAGGAACATGTTTCCTTTTCTTATTAAATAAGTTATTTCTTTTTTCCTTTTTCAATATGATTCCCCAAAGGTTTCAAAATCAAGTTGAAAGATAACAACTCTATGTTAAAACTTCAAAAAGTGAGACTGCCTAAAGCCTGCGAAACTCTCATGGAACATGAAAATCAGCAGAAAAAGTGAAACCTTTTATGGTTTATAAAAATAATTTGTTTGTTTATAAAAATAATGTTTAACGTAACCCTAGTCTTAGACAATTGGTTTCCAAACCATGGCTCTTTGAAATTTTGAAAGAGAGAGCCCTTTCAGAATTTTTCATCTAAGCAGCAGAGAACTGCTTCCTCACAGCTGGAAGTTGAACAGCTGTTGACTCTGGCACTCTTCTGTCCCCCTGGGTGAGAGTTCAAGGACCTTCATTGTGCCATCAGGAAGACAGTCAGCAATGTATTTGGTCAGAAACATGTTCCAGCACAACCCAATTCCATAGGACTAGGAACCCGATAACTCAGAGCTCCTGTGTCACCCGAATGGGAGAAGATATTTTCTCAGGGAAAAGCAACCTCCATAAGAATGTGCTTTCTGACCCAAGGTCAGGTCACAAAGCTCGCGTGATGATAAGGATTCCATGAAGGACTTTTGACGTTAGCCTCACGATTTGGTATCCTTTTAGAATTTATCAGTATCTCCCCATTCATCCCCAACCCTCACCCTCTTTTTTTTTTCTTTTTTTTAATATTACATAAGACATTTCCCTTTCATTTAGGGAGCATTTTTTTACCCGTCCCCTGAGGACAAGCCTATTGATTTTAGAGAGAGGCGAGGGGAGGGAGAGAGAAACATCGATTGGTTGCCTCTGTACACGCCCCTATCAGGACCAACGGAACCTTTAACCTAGTACATACCCTGACTGGGGATGGAACTTGTGACCTTTCAGTTCCGGCATAATGCTCCAACCAACTGAGCCACAACCAGCCAGGGGAAGGGTGTATTTCTGAGTCTTTCTTAGTGGATCCTAATTAGCTAATTCCTTTCTGAATTTACAGGAAGAAGAACAAGCGAAAAAGAATATTTCGGAATAGCTGCCATTGCAGTACTATTTATTGTATCCACTAGAGGACTCTGCTGTGAATGGCTGAAAGTATCTATCCTCCCATTCCTGTGGCCTCTGGCATTTGATGCTCAACTAACTCTTGAGTTGGGCCACTGGCTACATATCAGTGTTAGAATGAAAACATTCCCCCTACTTTAACACCTCCTGCTAGTTCAATAAAGTGATGTTTAAATAACTGAACTGGCTTCAATGAACTGTACGTGCCATTTTTTCCTGCTTCTTAGCTAGATAAAATGGAGATAATTATGAAGTGGATGAGCAGGTTTAATGAAAGCCAGTTTCTTTTGGTATACTCCTGAAGCAGCAATCATCATCTGTTTGGCTTTTGAAGAGCAACAATTATAATCACTTAAACCCCCAAGGGGAACAAAAATAGAATTTACATTAGCATATAAAATATACAGCTGGATTGGGCAAGCCTATAAAATTCTGGGGAAATCATTCTAATCTGAATGCTATTCAAACTCACAAGTAAAATGAGTTCAAGAGAATTTTACATGCTTCCTTCCTATAAAATAATACATATAACAATGTTGAGAGGGTTTTCCTAAAAATGAACACAAGGAAAGAAAAAACTGTTGCCAGGAGAGAATCCCAGCAGGAATGAGCTAAACTGTATTGTCAAGATATCAGAGAGCAAAATGCATAATGATATTCACATGAAGTACTAATCACTCGGAAGTGAAGATTTTTCATGCATTTGGGAGTTTAAGAAAGGAAATAGGGTGGTTTCCAGTCTGATCAATGATGAAACTTAATCATAAATAAGTAAAATTTCAGATTAATAGTACTTTCCTCCTCCCATGTAAATGTGAAAGCAATACAAAGGAAAGTGAAATCCCTTAAGTTGATACCCTATTGTTATGAAACAGAACTCTTTTTTTCTCTTTTAAAACATTTTCATATCATTTCCTCTCAAATAACCTCTTTCTTACACCTCCTATTCTAATTCCAGCCCAGATCACAGGCAATCTCCCTCATCATTTATGTTATTTAATTACTTTTGCTTTTGTGTGCCTTCCACAGTTTGCAAGATACTTTTTTTTCCTTTGCTGGAGCATAGAATAAAAATGGAGTCTTTGCTTTATCCATTATGCTACCAGCAGCAAAACACTAACATAATCAATACTATTAAAGGCTTTCCCAGCTGTGCACATTTGTCAAAGACAGTGTATCTGAGAAATTACACTAATGAATCTTGAAAAATTCAGCATCCTATAGAGAAAACTTGCACTCCCTAATCATAAGTACATATCAGTATGTAAAAACTAGGAAAAATATATACTTCATCTTTTTTTCTAGTATTCGAAGGTCACTATTACTGTTTTTAAAATGAAAAAAAAGGTCAATATGCAAAACTTCACCTCCACGGAGAAGCACTTTCTGAATATCCACACTAAAGCCAACTACGGGTACATTGGCGATAGCTTCCTCTGTGTTCCTAAAAGCACTTTGTACATCCATGCCTCTGATAGTAACTATCTCACTGTATTAGAACCATTGGTTGACATGTCTGTCTCTACAGCCTGTGCATTGCTTGGCAGCAAAGCCAACCTTCCAGGGTGTATTCCCATGCTCTGAGCACAGTGCCTAGGGCCTACTAAGCATCCAGTTTGTTGTGTGACATATATCATTAATTTGTATTCCAAAACATATCGACATGTTACGATATCTACCATAAGAATCAAAATATATTAGCTACCATCTCTGCCATAATATCAAATTTAATGGCCATAAATTAAGCACTGAGAAATTAGAAATTTGAGAGTGTAAATTTCTATAGCATTCTTTCATTATTCTTAACAAAGGATTGTGGTAAATTTTTAGATTAATTAAATATTTATCAGGTGTCTCATGGTTAATTATTTTTACTGGAAACACTCAAAAAGCTGAGTTCTCAGTTCTTATTGGTAATGACCTCAGGTTTCATTAGCCATCTATATTTTAATTAAAACCATTAACACTGCCTTCTCAGCCTTTGTCAATGACTGTCAGGTGTGGTGGTATCTAGCTTGTACTATTCTGTCCTTTCCTGTCAACCCTTCATGCTCCGACAGGCTTTTAAAGTCCATAACATATAACTCATATAACTTTACTTTAAACACAAAATGTAACGACTTCATGTTTAAAAGAATTTAAAGGGATAATTTAAAGGGACACGTACAGCGTGAAGGATTCCAGGACCTAGGCAGGAACTATCTTAAAGTCCTTTTATTCTTTTCTTTATTTAAATGTAGTCTACATTTTCCTCCTAATTTTTCAGGTGAAATTATCATTTTGTATGAAGTTATGAGACAGCAATAGCGGAGAGGTAGAAGAAACTAGACTCCACAGGCCTATACTAAAATACTCTTAAATTTGTAATTAGTGATAAATACAGTTAATATTTTTATCATTAGACAAAATTCAGTTTTGAGGCATTAATTATCCCATAAATTTAAAATCAAAAACTGCTGTAATAACTTTTTTGCTTCATACTAATATAACCATAACATTTTGTATATGTATATGTACCTATATGTATTATTTACAGATGCAAACTTGTACACTCTGATGAATTTGAAGGGCGAGAAAATTGTCTAGATCTAGTTCTAGGTTTTATATTATAATAGTATAATATAAATTTCTAAAGCAAGAATAAAGTAGAAAATTAAACAAATATTTTATTAACTATGATAAAACTGAGCCCAAATTTTATTTAAAATGAGGCAATAACTAGAATTGGGTTTGTGGGGGTGGGGGAGAGGAGAATAAAAATCCGAGGGTCTTTCAAGGCATGGTTTCCAAGGTCAAAGTGGAGTTATATGACTAACTGCTACAATATTGTGAGGCTGAAACACTCAAGCTTCACAATTCTTCCCTTTAAACATGGTTCTTAAAGGTCCAAAATTATCAGACTTTTAATAAAAGCTATTGGCAGGCACTCTCATAGTAATGGGGTTTAAATATGATAGATCTGGATGATTTCACTTTATAAAAATCTGAAACTTACAAAATGGTTGAATCAATTTTTAAAAAGTTCTTCACTTAACAGGAGCATTAATTCAAATGTTCTTTTATTGTGTGCACTCTCCGCATATGTTTTTTAAAAAGTAACCCAATTTAAGAAAAGGTTTACACAAAACAACTCAGAAGCCCATTTATTGCATGAAGTGCAGATAGCAGACAGAATAATTCTGAGTGCTTTCATTTCTTAGCTGAAAGTGAAAAATTGAGCAGTTTTCTACTGAATGGATATGATGTTTTTAAACTTTTTTATTGGTACTTAGGGGGACCTGAATGGATTATCTTGATAAAATCTTAACCTCTCCATTTTTGCAGATCCAAGTTAATAACAAACCCAATCTCTCAGGTTTAAAGATAAAATAAAAAAAGAGCAAAATTAGAACTTTTCAAAGGCAAATAATGTTTTTCCCCCCAGTATTTAAGAGTGTATCAGCTTTACTATTTAAAAAGCCATTATATAATGGGGCCCCATTTATTTTCTGTATTACTTTCTATCTTTACATTTCTTTAGTTCACCAAATAAGGGCAGTTTAAGAAATGGAGGTCCCTTAATGACTGAATAATTAGGGTAGAAGTTAATTGATAGGAAGCATATCAAGATAAATCCTAACTAGAAAATGAATATATGGTGCCCTGGCTGGTGTGGTTTAGTAGTTTGGGTGTCGTACTGCAAACTGAAAGGTCACCAGTTCCATTCCCTGGTCAGGACACATGTCTGGGTTGTGGGCCAGGGCCCCGGTTGCGCACATAAAAGAGGAAACAGATTGATGTTTCTCTGGCATATCAGTGTTTCTCTTTCTCACCCCCACCTTCCTCTTTCTCTAAAAGTAAATAAGTAAAATCAAGGAAGGAAGGAAGGAAGGAAGGAAGGAAGGGAAAAAGTAAGAAAATAAATATATGGCAAAAAGGGTCAGCAATGATTTGCTACCTATAAAATCATATAACACTTCATTACTTTAGCAAATGTTATTGTAATAGAATTTTTTAAGTCTTTAAAATAAAAAATTGAATTCCACTTAAGCTGGTAAAATTTTAAAAAAATCACTCTGCTTATTTGATTTTAAATTCCTTTATAAGGAAAACTGGGTTTCCAGTTAGGTTTTCTGTTTATTAAATATTTTTGTTGGTATTTATTTGAAAATACTTTTGTCATTATAACTGACTTAATCTTCCTCTGTTTTTGTTATTTGTGGGGGGGGGGGGTGCATAGGCTGGAGAATACAATAAATTCTTCATTATTATTGCCCGAGGAGAGAAACAAACAGCCCAGTGCTCCTAAGGTATCCAAACCCAATTTGGGGGTATAGTTAAGAATACTTCAGTAAGATTTTCCTTCAAAAATGTTTTATTGAAGAAAGTGCCAAGATTAAGAGGTAATCATTCGCATCTTTGGAATTTGTATAGATTTTGTGGGTTTTATGTGGAGAGTCTCTTTAAATTTAGTAAATTATTTCATATCTTCTATTAGTTGATTCTCATTTTGTTTGATTTTTGAGCCAAGTTTAGAGTCAGGGTTTGATTCAAATCCTCACTTCATGGTTTATTCTGTTTCTAAAGCACCCTAAACCTCCCACCTACAGTGTTTTGAAGATTAACTAAGATAATATATGTAAAGCGCGTACATATATGACTAGGTTCATGACTGGATCATGGCAGGTAGACAACAAATGTTAACTATTAAAGTTAACTTCTTAGCTATTTTAGATTGTGTATTTGATATAGGATACACAGTAAGTGTAATACTAATTAGAAATAACAAATGGAGGTTATTTTTTAATTTTTTAAATCATAGTATCACTTCCAAATTCCTGTTTTACTCTTTTGCTGTAGGCACATTTCATCTTCTAGACAGTACAAGGGGAAAAACCTGCAATGGAGATTTTAAAATCTCCATCAGAAGATCCTGACTGCCATCCATCCCAGTTCCTAGATCTCATCCATTTTTCTCCTTCGTGTAGATTATCTATTCACTTAAAGTGAGTCAGTGTTACGGGAAGCAATGACTGTTTCTATGTGAGTGCTGCTTAGTGGAAAACACTTTGAATTTTGTTCTTATAAACATTATAAACTTTCTGTTATTTCTAAAGTTTATTCTAATGGACTGAGGTTTAGGGAAAATATCAGAACATGGCCACTGTATTTCTAATGTGCCAATAGTATTATAATTAGAACACTGAAGAAAGAAATGGATTACCACATTCTGATATAAAGAAATTTCCCTATTGAGAATATTTAGCAAACCTAAATTGCCACTGAATTATGGTATTAGTGAGGGAAAGTGCCAGGAATATACGGCATTAGTCTAAGCACTTGTATAGGAAATTAAACATAGGCACTATTATTAATTATCATTTAGAAGACAACTTTCAATTATCCAACTTATTTTAAGTAATTTTTACAATCTCCTTGAACAGAAACAGTATTTTCAACTGGTAGGTAAAAAGCTACAGTAAAGCTGAGGGCTTGTTTGAGATAATGAGTATGATAAAATAACTCTAATGGGTTTTTACTCAATTGAAGTATCAAAGTAATCTCATTTTTTTTATGTACAGGCCATAGATGTAAATTAAGTAGTTATGACAGTTAAGTAGTATAGTCCAAAATAAATTTTATAGTTAAAAACATAATTAGTTGACTAATATCACTACATAAGAAAAACAAACTTCCCAATTGAAATTCTTACCACTAAGAATATATAAAATATTATATTCTAATCTAAACTATCTGATATTCTTTTTCAAAGTGTTACTGAACTGATTCCTCTTGTACCAACAGATTAGCAGTTTAGTTAGCCACTTTAAGTTCTTGAAAACTGTTTTAAGGAAGGTGACTGCAAATAGCAAGAGTAAAAGCAATAGTGATGACTTTGGAAGCCAACTGCATACAATGTCATTTTCCTGTGGTAGCTGATGGCAAATTATAGTAACTTCATGTGGAAAAGATCAAAAAGAGTCACTTGTTAAAATAAGTTACTAAAGTACATGTCCAACAAAATAGTTTAATCTTTACTGCTATTAATCAGTTAAAAAGGTTATTTTCTGTGATTCTTATGATCAGAAGATGTTTATAATAATTCACAAAGTCTTTATTTCAGAAGAGATTTTCAGAATATAAGCACCTGCAATTATATATGCACAATATAAATGAAAAAAAGAATGGTTTCAACAAAACATGAAACCAATTTCTTTCAGGGGTGCTTTTTCGTTTTCACCTCATCCTTCAAATGAGAAAACTTAGATGACTTTGCTATCAGAGCATGTGCAGGTCCATTCCAATATAGAGCATCCCAGTCATCTCCATGGCAACAGCCCCTGACAAGTTAAAAGGCAACTAGATTCACAAACAGAAAAAAATTAAGACTGATGAGCACTGTTTTTTGTTTGTTTGTTTTGTTTTGTTTTGTAGTGCAGAGCTGGCCAATTTAAAATTTTCCAGAAGAAAGGTTGAGCCATTTACTAAACTTGGAATTGTTAACTTTACCACAAATGTTAAATTGGGTACCTATTTTCAGAAAGTGAATGAGATAAAGGGGCATAACTCAGAAATCCTTCCCTGGAATATACTTTCCATTTAAAAACAAATGAAAGGAATTAGGAAAGAAAGTTGAGAAAGGACCTTTAAATGAACTTGTACACTTCAGTGTAGGAAGTGGGCATGAGGGAGGAGAGAGGAGAGAAGTAAGTAAATTCCTGTCTCCAGCCTCAAACCTTTCAAGACCACAACTTTCCAAATGTATTGTTTGATGATCATTTACCATTCAAAATTTGTCTAAAAATGATGACTTCTAACGTTGCTACCTGAGGAAGTGTGAGGAAGAAAGAGGTCTAACAGTGCAGGTGAGGGCAGAGAGAGAGTTTTAGTGACTTAGGGTGACCCTATTCTTCCTTTTCTCCTTGAGGATTTTGATCAGGAATGACCCTGCTACTGTGCTGAGTTCAGGAAGTCAGAGCACGGTCCTTTGAACGTACACAATAACCTTCTTCCCTTGCCTCCCTCCCCTGCACATCGAACCTGCACACTGCCAACTCTCACCCACTTTAAATGCATCATACCTATTACCGTTCCAAGAGTATCAAACAGATATAGACAGAACATGTCTACTGATTATAGTAAAGACAAAAACAAAATCAGAACTACTGTTTTTTGTTTGTTTGCTTCACCGCCCCCTCCTCCCGGTCCTTTGTGTGTGATGACTCCCCTTCAAACCACCCATAGACAAGCAGACGAGAAGAAATGGTAATTTTTGGTTTAAAAGTTCACTTACCACGGCAACCTCATATTGCTTTGTCATGCTTTTTGCACTTAATTTTTCAAAACTGCTTGTGCAGGGCGCAGAACTGGGAAGGCAGGACTAAAGTATCTCTAGTAATCATAACAAAAAGGAGAGAACATTCACCGATTCAGAATTACATTAAAATGCACAAACCCCAGAGCCAGACGCCGCGGTTCAGACCTTACCGGGGAGGGGGTGGGGTGTTAAAAGCTTGGCTAACAAAACAAAAGGTGAAGGGAGAGTTGAGTGGTTGGAAGGGAAATTGATCCAAGCCGCCTTTTGACTGAGGACGGGCTTAAAACCACCACCACCATCACCCCCCGCCCCCAGCGCCCCCACGATTACCCGAGTGACTGCACTTGCCTCCAGCCAGTTCAACTTCAGGAGAAGAATGCCCCATCTAAGTTCACTAGCCCTGCCACAGTCTTCCACTGCCTGATGGGTTCGTTCAGGAGAACACTCCCAGAGGCATCCATCCGCTTGAGGTCCGGGCTTTGGCTCCCGCTGCGGGGCTGCCGCGAGCAGCTGCTGAGATCGTCGCCGTCACGTTCCAGCCTCATTCGCGCTGCACAATAGCCGCGGCTGGTGCACCTCATTAAGCCAGCCCGAGAGCCCCGGGAGCAGGGCAAGCAGTGTGGACAGCGCTGCCCCTTTGTAATGACTGTGTGATGGATGCGACCGAAGGGTGGGGTCTGGGTGGGTCAAAACTGTTAATGACAGTATGTATCATTCTGTCTGTCCTCCGAGAGAAAGCCCCCTGCCCGCCCCCTAAGTGAACCTCTTTTCCTCTTCCTCTCTCTCCCTCTCTCTCCCCCCTTCTCTCCCCACCCCCATCTCTCTCTCTCTCACCCACACACACGTTACTTCCCCTTTCCCCAACTCCCTAGGTCATTTTATGCAGTAAGCGTTCCAAAAAGTAGAAAGCCACCGTGTCATTTCCACCTGAACAGATTATGGATAGCGAATTTATCTAAACACTTAAGGGAAAAGATCCGAAAATCGACAATACTGGCGTAAGTGGGGAGAGAAGGGCGGCTGGTGTGGTTGTGGGAGCGAGCGGGACGTCTACTGGACGATAGTTCACAACTACCCAGCAACTCGCACCGCCGACCCTGCGGCTGGGAGAGGGGCCCGGGGCCACCTGGGGAGCGGGCAGCAGGGCGAGGGAGGGCGGGTAAAACCGGCGAGAAGCCCCGGCCGGGGAGGAGAGTGCAGGAGGGGCCCCTGCACCAGGACCTGGCGCTGCCGATGGGAGAAGCGCCCTGCACTCAGCCCGAAAGCCCAGCCCGCCGCGTGCTGGGGCGAATGCCCGGGTCCGACGGCCGAATCTGGTCGGCGCGGGGCTCTGTCCCCGCCTGCTGGGCGCCCCTCGGACCAACGCCCCCGTCCCGCTTGGCGGTTCCGGGCTGAGCCCTCGGAGAAGCGCCACCCCCGCAGGTGTGCAGCTAAGTCACCACTTTCTAGACTCGACCTTCGCCTTTCCTCCCCCCTCGCTACAGACACGCACACACCCCCAGTCTCTGCTCCCGAACTAGCGCAAGCCAAGGCCGCCCCTGGAAGGTAGAAAGCACAGGAAAACACCTCTCCTTCCGTCTCTCCGCAGAGTCTTGGCTGTTTGGTTCGCTTCCTCCCCATTGCCCTGTGGAAAACATCCGCGAATACTTTTTATTTGGCCCTCAATTTTGTTAATGGTCGGAAGGACCCAGTTCGCAGGCACTGATTGATTTTTCAAGTATAGGAAAGCCTTTCAGGGCACTTTATTTCCCTACGTGGACAAATAGACTATTATTTTACACTCAACTTTCCATTTCCAACTTACTGTGATGCTGTACACTCTTGATGTGGCTACAAAGCACCTGTTCCGAACATCCTGAGCGATTTGCTCCAGAACCGCGTGGGAGATATTTATTTGTTTTATTAGAGTTTATGGAGCACCACATCTCTGACACTATGTAATCGACTTCTATAGTCTCATCATTGATGCCTTATAGCAGCTAAAAGAAATCAAGAAGCAGAGGGAAACTGAACGTTTGTGTCTAATGAAGCATCTCCCTCTTTTTATGTCAGCTATTTATTTATAATTTAAAATTTGTGCATACGTTGTGCAGCCTAATCTAGGCGGTGGGAGAGCACTGAAGGTTTTTATATCACTCCTCAGAGCTTCTGATCCATAGAGTAAGGTAAAAGAACTGGAAGCTCTTAATTGGTTCTATTGAAAATCCACTTTGAGTAGATGGGAAGATCTTGTGAGAAGACTTTCAGGATAGAAAGGGAAGGTCTTTACAAACCTTCAAGGGCACGGAAGACTCCCTCTTTTTTTTTTTTTTAACCAATTACTTATCACAACTTTTTAAACTTTGTGATATGAAGGCAGTACCATACTTATGTTCCTATATCTCCTATAATTAAATAAAAGGGGAAGTTTGGAGAGGAGGAAAGACTAGTTGGAATTAGAAATCCAAATTAATTAACTGATTGACTTATTGACTAACAGTAACACCAACTTAAAGTGTGCTTAGAAGAAAGCCTTAGATATATGTGTCTTAATGAGTAAGAATAAGAATTACATATAGTTAACAAAATGATTGTTTTTATATAAATAACTCTTATAAGAGTGTGAAAAACTAATTTTTTAAAAAAACAGTTCTTATATTGTTTTACTGATAAGTTGCATAATGAAAAAAACTGCTCATGAAACAGTTGTGAATGGAGACAGTCAAATGTTTTTGTCATATGTTAAGTGCAAGTGTAATGGTAAACAATAAAAGTTGATATTGTTATTAAATCTCTCCATTTCCTCAAGACCTAGGCGGGAAGGATGCTAAATACTTTTCTCTGAACATATTCGCCTGGTTGAAAACTACAAGGACATTTTTTAAAGAATAGCTCATTAGCTGGCTGGGTAAGTCACTCTCCACACCCAACCCCATGACCTTTTCAGCAGTTTCGAAGACATTTGGAAAAGATACACTTTACTACCTTCACTCTTTCTGCAGCTCTGATCTAGAACTACAACTATTAGGAGAGGAAATATGGAAGGAATGGGAATGCTAACTAGTGGAATAAAGGTGTTTTCCTTGCCACTTGGAAAAACAGATTTAAAAAATGACCAATAAATTTGGAAATTGGGTTTTTTTAACAAATGACAATTATTAAATGTGATAAAAACAGCTCCAGTAAGTCTATGCATTAAATGTATTATTAACCTTGTGAAACATAAGATTTTGCACCTGGGAGAAGTTAACACAGTTGGAGATTATTAAGACATATTGACTCACTCAGCATTACTGAGAACTTGCAACTAGTGTGGAACACAATTGTACTGAATTAGCAAGAATTATATACCTATATGTAAATCGAACTTTTCTAGGAGGGAAACGTATATCAAGCCCAAGGAAAAACTGTAGATATATTTTTAAAGATCTACCATACTGAAAAAATGTTAATCCTACAAAAATTTCTTAGCCCATCCCACAATAACCTATATAACAGAGTTAGCACGCTCTGAAAAGAAGGTGTTTCATACCTGAAGAAGGTAATATGTCTATTTTGTATTTTTATTAATATAATTATAGGCCTAATTTATATCAGGCCCTGCTCTATGTGACAGGGGAAAATAATCAATAAAAGCAAACCAAGTCTGGAAAACATATAAGACTGGTATTAAATAAGCCATTTACCATCTGTAAATCTCCCACCAGTGAGTAAATGTTGAGAGTTATGCTAAGGCTTCAATGATTAATGGAACATTGTGGTTCATACCAAGTGATCTTGGCTCTCTCTTTTTAGGAACAAGTTTTGTTAAAAGGGAGAACAAGACCATTGGGTAAGAATCCAACGGATTCTTTGTTCCAGTTCCTTTTAAGAGCGAGCCCAATATTCGGTCTTTGGAAAAGCATTGTTTTCTTGCTGATTTGATTTCTTTGCCCATGTTAGATAGCAGGGTTTCTGGAGTCATATAAAAATTGGTTTCAATGCTTATAAGCTTAATTACTTGGACAATTCTCTTCGCCACTCTAGACCACACCTCCTTCTTTCATAAAATTAAAAGGACCATCTTCTGTTGTGATGATTTAATGATACAAAATGTGAAATTATACTTCCTAGTAAAATGTGAGCCCTGTTGAGACCGACATTGTAACTAGGGTCATTCAACATGAATTCTCAAACCCCTCCCTCCTAGTCTTATTCTAATTCAATGTCTAGAAGTTGAATATTTGATTTCCCAATTTTCCTTTCAGCTATTAGTGGCTGTTTGACATTTCTGGCCAATTAAATGAAAATACATATTTGCTAGAGGAGTCTTCTGGAAAAACATTTTGCTTTCTTAAGGAAAGAGGAATTGACACAGCTACCACCAGTTTTTGCCCTTTGCCCTACCTCCTTCTGGATATTGGGTGATGCCTGCAGGTGGAGTAGCCATCTTTCAAGTGTGACGCAATTAAGCTAAAGTCAGTCCCTGAAACATAGAGTAAAGGAAAGAGGGGAAGAACCTGGGCTCCTGATGCCATATTTGAGCTGCTCCATTAGTTCTGCACTGCCTACTTTTGGATTTCATGTTTTATAGGAAAAAAACAAACAAACCCTTCTCCATTTAAACTATGTTTAGCTGAATATTCTGTAACTTGAAGCTTTTGTAACTGACGGCTCTGCCATTGTTGTTGTAGTTTCCTGCTTATAAATGTAATCTGCCTCGATTATTCATATGACCCTGGGTGCCAACCATTTAAAAGAATTCCAGGTAAAAGATTTTTCTGAAACTCCACCCATAGCCAGGTCACTGGTACTGATGTGTGGGGGGCATTATTTACTCAAATCATTGAACCAGGAGTGGATTTCTAAAGACCATTTATTTGAGAGAGGCCTACAGCTGACAATTCTTTTCGAGGAATGCCCACAGTTATCCTATAATAGGCTGAAACTAAAATTCATCTAGTACAAATATCTTCCCCCTTCCCTTTTATTATGAAATTACTCTTTGCTTTTGTTTTCATAAACATGTAGGCATAGTCACCTTGGAATGTATATTCAGAAACATTCAGAATATTCACCTTGGAAGACTATAAACACTTATTTAATTGATGACCCTAGTTTTCTGCCATAGCCAGAACATTCTTAGATGCCCTTTTAGGAATTAGGTTCAGAATCTGAATCACAACTTTAAGTAATGCCAGCAATGTCAATAAATATGTTCTCTGAAGATTGGATTTGATTTTGGAAAATATCCAAAAAGTTGTTGAGAGTCAAATCCAGTAAATTAAATAAGCAATCATTTACAAATGGGATAATACACATTTTTTGTTGTTAATGTTAACAAATAATTAGATGTGTACCCAAAATAATCAGATCTAAGCAGGTCTAAAAATGAGTTGTAGGAACGATAGCATTGTTCAAATAAACATACGTCTTCCCAAGGTGACTGCGTCAGAGGTCCACACACTTGGTCATGTGTGTTAACTAAACTCATCCATCTTATAGCTATGTTCAGTTGCAGGTTTTTTTGTTTGTTTTTTTTAAGTAAAATAGATTTTCTTTTCACCTTTCCCTTTCCACTCTGTTATAAATTTCCTATGCTGAAACAAGCTCAGCGTTCAATTGATTCAAAGCCGTCTTTGTAGTACCATCACTTTACTATACTTCATTTCTTAAAAAGTACAAATAGCAAGACAAAATAGTGTCACTAATAAGACAGTAACATTTTGGATCAAACAATTTAATTTGTAATCCAGCCTTACTACTTAACTAGTTGTGTGATTTGAGTAATTATTTAATCATTAAACCTATTTTAATCTCTAAACTCTAGAAAAAAACAGTACCTATCTTAGTTGTGAATATTAGATAACATAGTGCAAATGGGCTTTATGTGTAATGCTTGGAATATAGTAAGTGAACAACAAGCATCACTTAGGATGATACCGTGTTAAGCAAATAATAAAGTATTTGAAATACTTAAACTGTAAAGAATATTTGGGCATCTATAGAATTTGCTATCAAGAACTACGACTCTATAACTCTACTTTTCAACAGTTTTCAAGGCATTCTGGAAAATACACATTTTTACTAAGTTCACTTTTTTCTGACCTCCCTTTCTGCTCCTCCAACTTAGAACAACATCTATCAGGCGAGAGGTTAACAACAACAATGGTTGAGAAGCACTATTACACTTCATTATGCTGCCTCAATTATTTTTTTCTTGTTGAATTTACTCACACAACGCAATCTACTGAATAAACGTTTCTGTGAGAATAAGACTCAGAGGTATCATGCTTTGTACACAGTAAGTATGTAATGATGAGCTTGGGTCCTGCTCATTTACCTTTAATGCCCCATTCCCCATTGGAGCATTTAACTCCACCCTCATTTACATGACACCTATCTCAGGATAGAACCTAATATGGATCTCTGTGTTTGAAGTTTTCAGCTTAGCATTGATTCAGTCTAAAGGTTTCTCTACTTTGGCCATCTTTTTTCTAGTAAGACATCTGCTTTGTTCTCCTTTGTCTTTGCCAATGGGTATTAGTAGATCCTTATACAATTAACTGATGGGTATGTCCATGCACAGATCATCATTCATCACCTATCCTGCTTTTCAATTTCCTTGTGATGTTAAACAACCATCTGCCTGCCTGAGTATTTATTTATTTTTATTTTTTTTATTTTTTTTGCTACAGGATTGACTTGTAAACTGTGCTGTGTCCTATCTGTTCCACTCCCTGAGGAGAGGGAAAACTTTCTTTGGAATGCCTGTGTTTAGGATAATTCACGTCTTGCCTTGTTTCTATGTTCAGACACCCTGTCTTTTCGTGTACTACACGTTCTCTCATTGCAGCTGTCTTACCTACCATCCAGGTCTTAGAATGAACGTTGTGTGGAGGGATGAAAGTGACTGAAACATGAGTCACTTGCCTGGTCCTGGAAAGGCAGTGTAGTATAGGGATCCAGAGAAGAGTGTCTTTTCCTTTTTTAAAAAATTCTATGATTCTGTGAGACAAAGTTACTCAGAAGGAGCAGTAAGATGCTGACAGGGGCAAGACAGCTACCTTATGTTTTGCCTAAGGCCTGCCCTGTATGCACAGACACTCAGAAACATGGTCAAGGGAGGAAAATTGTGCCATGTTTTCACCTTTTATTTACTGTACCAGTTGTCTGTTGCTGGTGTTAAAAATTACTACAAACTTGTGGCTTAAAGCAACACAATAGAACAACATAAAACTTCGCAGGTTACAAGTCTGAAGTGGATCTTACTGAGTATAATCAAAGTGTCCAGAGGCCTGGGTTTCTTCTGGCAGCTCCAGGGAAGGATCTGTTTCTGACTTTTCCAGCTTCTAGAGGCTGCGTGTGCACATTGGTTGGTGGCCCCTTTCCTTCTGCAAAGCCAGGGATAGTGGGCAGTCTTTTTTTCAGGTTGCCTCACTCTGACACTGACTCTCTGGTCTTCCTTTCACTTCTAGGTACTGTTATAATTACATTGGGCCCACCTGGATAATCCAGAATACTCTCCCCACCGCAAAGTCACCTGATTAACAAACTTAATTCCCTTTTTTTCTTTTTTTAAGAATTTATTGATTTATTTTTAGAGAGAGGGGAAGGGAGGAAGAAAGAGAGGGAAACATGGATTCTTTGACTCTCGCACGCCCCCAACTGGGCACCTGGCCTGCAACCCAGGCATGTGCCCTGACTGGGAATCAAACCAGCGACCCTTTGTTTTGCAGGCCAGTGGCTCAATCCACGGAACCAGAACAGAATGAAGAAACAAATTTTTTTTAAATGAGGAGAGGCTTAAGAGCCTCTGGGACAAATTTAAATGTTCCAACATCTGAATCATAGGGGTGCCAGAAGGAGAAGAAAAAGAGCAAGACATTGAAAACATATTTGAAAAAATAATGAAGGAGAACTTCCCCAGTCCGGCAAAGGAAATAGACTTTCAGGAAGCCCAGGAAGCTCAGAGTCCCAAAGAAGTTGGACCCAAGGAAGCACGCATCAAGGCACATCATAATTAAATTACCCAAGGTTAAAGATAAGGAGAGAACCTTAAAAGCAGCAAGTCAGCGAAAAGGAGACAGTTACCTACAAAGGAGTTCCCATAAGACTGTCAGCTGATTTCTCAAAAGAAACCTTACAGGCAAGAGGGGGCTAGAAAGAAGTATTCAAAGTCATGAAAGGCAAGGACATACATCCAAGATTACTCTATCCAGCAAAGCTATCATTTAGAATGGAAAGGCAGATAAAGTGCATCCCAGATAAGATAAGATAAGGGAGTTCATCATCTCCAAGTCCTTATTATATGAAATGTTAAAGGACTTATCTAAGAAAAAGAAGATCAAAACAAAACTATAAACAGGAAAATTACAACAAACTCATAACAATCAACAACTGAACCTAAAACAAAAACAAAAACAAACTAAGCAAACAACTAGAACAGGAACAGAATCACAGAAATGGAGATCACATGAAGGGTTATCAGTGGGGAGGAGGAGGGAGGAGAATGAGGGAAAAGGTACCGGGAATAAGAAGCACAAATGGTAGGTACAAAACAGACAGGGAGAGGTTAAGAATAGTATAGGAAATGGAGAAACCAAAGAACTTATATGTATAAGACATGAATGAACTAAGGGCTGGGGAATGCTGGTGGGAGTTGGGGCGGTACAGGGCGGAGGGGAATAAAAGGGAGAAAAAAAATGGGACAACTCTTAGAGCATAATCAATAAAATATACTTTAAAAAACAATCTTAATTCCCTTTGCCATAAAATGTATTTGTAAATTATGGGGTTTAGGACATGGACATCTCGGGTTGGGGCCTTAGTCTGCCTACCCTATCAGTTTAGTGAGGAAAAGAATTTCTCATAGTGAATAAGTGTTAAAGAACACTTATTCTTTAGTATTAACAAATAAAAATATGCCAGGCTCTTCGACTTTAGGAAATTCATGTAATGAACTGAAAATTTTAAGGAGATTGAGAAGGAAGTTGTTATGCAGTGTCTGGTATAAAAGTATCTTTTAAAAAGCATATGTGGTTCTGTAGTTCATGTTTTGTATTATTTTTAACGGGAAAGCATCACACCTTTGTATATGGGGGAAGCATTTGTAAAAACCAGCCCCCCCCCAAAAAAACAAAATGGGGATCCATTTAACTGAAATGGGTACCAGTATATGCAAAAGGGACAGAACAGATGGTTTTGTAAAAGTAGAAGCAGTTTTTTAACTTTCTTATTATAAGATAATAATTCTAGTTTCAAATCATCATTTCCTGTGGCTCCAGCCCTGGGTCTCATCTACACTGTTGATTTAGCAGCCAAGGCAGCGCTGTAGGTGCTAGGACTTGTTCTGCTTGCTCAACCCTGTTTGTAGAATCCGCGGATTTTTTCAAATAAAGGTGCTTATCTGGAATTTGGAGATGAGATATATCCAAGTGCAGGGAGAACCTTAAGTCTGAGAATAATTAAATTATAACAGTTTTTACTGAGCTCAACATCAGCCTGTTAAAAAATTGAACATCCCTGTTTTTAATCTTTCCTATTCATTTTTAAAAGAAAAGTTACTGTATTGATTTTGTAAATATAACTTTTGCACATTATAATGAGTTCAAGTCATGCAGAAAAGTAAAGAGAGATTTTTTAAAAATCATCCCAAATTGCTTTTACCATTATTAACATCTAATACTTGCTATTTTTATAAACAAGTGATGAATTAGAAAGAAGCCAAATGAAGCTGGAAAGAATTAGAATACATTGCTAAACTTCAAATAAATGTTGTACCCACTACAGGATATATTATTTCAGAGATCAGTCTGAAGTTAAGAAGTTATTAAAAACACTAAAATTTAAAACCTACACACTTTATTGTAGATGGCATCAATTTTTTCCCTGCTCCAAAAGTAAAGACATTAGCCTCTCTCCTTATACATCTCCTACCCCTTGATCTCATTATTTATATTATTATTCATATATTTGCAAGGTATATACAACTACATTCTCTTCTGTAATTATTTAGATATATTTTAAATTAAAACAGTGTTCAACAAAGGCATTTACATTTTTTTTAGTCATCTCTTAGGTAACTGGATTTCATTTCGTGTAATAACATGATATATATAACAGATAAATGTATATTTATCTGTTTTTGTGCTTTGTTTTGTTTTTAGTGAAGAAAGGGTGTGCGCGGATGTTATATTCTGCAGTCGTCTTTCATGTTTGAAAACTTCTGCATGTTCTACCTGTTGCTGTTGTATACCTTGTATACATGTATATTTTGGATGATTATATTAGATTAGATTATTTTCCTTTCCTTCAAAATTTCTTAGATATTTTCCAATGACCTCTGTTACTGAATGTTGCTATGGAATAATGAGACTAGTATGGATCTTTCCCTTCGACGGTGATTTACTTAGTTTTTTTCAGTGTCTAAGGAATTCTTTATCCTTAAGTACTGGTGATATAACTAAGGACTTAGCAAAGAGTGTTCCCAATCAAAATACCTTGGAATATATGTTACTTTTCAATCTGCAGGTTAAAGCTTTGCTTCATTTCAGAGAAGTTTCATTGGGTGTGTGTGTGTGTGCATATACATATCTGTTTTTTCTCTCAGTCTTCTACCTAAGAGACACAACTACATCACACAAAATTTGTCAGTCCTCCAGTTCTATAAGCTTCTTTTTGATTGTTTTTCTTTTTTTTTTTTTTACCATCTATGTTTGCTATGATTATCTCAGGTCTTTCCTATTTTTTTTATTTATTTATTTTTTAGACAGGGGAAAGGAGGGAGAAAGAAAGGGGGAGAAACATCAATGTGTGGTTGTCTCTCTTGCGCCCCCTACTGGGGACCTGGCCTGTAACCCAGGTATGTGTCCTGACTGGGGAATCAAACCAGCCACCCTTCGGTTTTCAGGCCGACGCTCAATCCACTGAGCTACACCAGCTGGGGTCCTTTTTTTTTTTTTAAATCCTCACCTGAGGATATGTTTATGGATTTTAGAGAGAGAGGAAGGCAGAAGGAGAGAGAGAGAAACATGGATGTGAGAGGGAGACATTGATCAGTTGCCTCCCATATGCACCTGGATGGGTAATCAAGCCTGCAATCTTTTGGTGTATGGGATGACACTGCAACTAACTGAGCCACTGGCCAGAGCAAGAATTCCTTTCTTTTTAAGGATACACAGTATTTCGTGGTATATATAAACCACACTCTGTTTATCCATTCATTGGTTGACGGATGTGATGGACATTTGAGTTGCCTCCAATTCTTGGCTCTGTGAATAGTGTTGCTATGAATATGAGTGTGCAAAATCCCTTTGGGACCCTATGTTCAATTCCTTTGGAAACGTACCAAGGAGTGGGATTGCTGGATCATAAAGTAGCTCTACTTCCAATTTTTTGAGGAACTGCTAGATTGTTTTACATAGTGCTTGCACCATTTTACCATTCCACCAATAGCGTGCAAAGGTTTCAACTTCTCCAAATCCCCACCAACACTTGTAATTTTCTGCTTTTCCTAAAAGGGTTAGGTAATATCTCACTGTGCTTTTGATTTGAATTTCTTTGATGATTATTAATATGTTTGTTGAGCATTTGTATATGATCTTTGGAGAACTGTCCGTTCAAATAATTGGATTATTTGAATTTTGTTATTGAGTTGTAGGAGTTGTTTGTATATTGTAGATATAACCCCTTTTTCCATATATGATTTGCAAATATTTTCCCCCATGGTGTAAGTTGCCTTTGCACCCTACTGCTTGTGTTCTTTGATGAACTGAAGTTTTAAAGTTTGATGCAGTGATTGTTTTTAAATGTGTTCTGTAAATCTTAAATATAACCATCTGTCTTTGGAACTTCATATATATCTTAGCAGAATCTTCCATTTTAACACCCTGTAATATTTATTTGGCTTGTTCCTTAATGATTGACATTTAAGTTTTTTACAATATTTTGCTACAACCAACAATTCTGTACTTCTAGTTATGTGTCATTTTTTATTTGTGCAAACACATCTGTGACAAAAATGCCTGAGAGTAGAAATGATTAAGAAAATGATTTATATTTTTAAAATTTTGATATATATCAATGCATCCTATCAAAATTTATGTAAGTACCTATTTTCTGACACACACGAAAATACAACACACTGTATAATCAAACTCCCTGATTTGTCCAACTGATAAATAAAATAACTTCTATTGTCATTTTAATTTGCATTTCTTTTATAATAACAGAAAGTAAAATCATTTCATAACTTAAGGGACATGTATTTTTCATTTTCTGTGAAGTGTCTATGTCTATTGCTCATTTTGAGAGACTTTAAGAGAAAATTAAATGATAGGAAATAAAGATTCTTATCATTAAATAAATATGTTAAAGGAATCAAATGAATACTTATGAATGGGAAGCATTTTTCTAAATTAACATACCTTTGATTTGGTTTATACTGTTTTTTGTTATACAGAAAATTTTGAGTTTATATAGTCAATTTAAGCATTTTGTACATATGTCTTTTCAGCACTCTGAAACCATCTTCAATCCCCCACCATCTGTGTGTCTTCTGTGGTGAGGTATCTCTCCAGAGTTTATGCCCATTTTTTAATTGGGTTGTGTTCTTATTGCTAAGGATTCAGAGGTTTCTTTTTTAAAGATTTTATTTATTTATTTTCAGAGAGAGGGGAAGAGAGGAAGAAAGAAGGGGAATATCTATCCTTTGCCTCTCGCATGCCCCCTATTGGGGACCCGGCCTGCAACCCTGGCATGTGCCCTGGCTGGAAATCAAAACCGTGACCCTTTGGTTTGCAGGCAGGTGCTCAATCCACTGAGCCACACCAGCCAGGGCTAGAGGTTTCTTTTAAAAATATATATTTGGATACCAGTTCTTCATCAGATTCGTGTTTCAAAAACACCATCTCCAAGTCTGTGGCTTAGCTGAAAATTGGTTAGAAGGCTGACATTCACAAAAATATTCTCCTCTTCCCTCTCTTCTGCTCCCCCTACCATCAGGGGCTTCCCTCTCCTCTTCCAGTAGAGCCTGGTGAGTCTCCACCTGGAAAACCTATGTTCTCTGCTTGGGGGAGGGGAGCACATTACC
>PVJD01002574.1:0-197094 GCA_004026545.1 Mormoops blainvillei | reverse complement strand
ACACAGACTTATTCAAACTCACTCCCTCTGAGCTCCAACACTTGAAGTAGCAGCTTGAAAGGCATCAGTGGCACACAGGGAGGAACTGAAGTGTCTGGCATCAGGGCATGAGCTGGGAAACAGTTTCTCCCAAAAGAATGGTGGGACAGAGGCCATGGTTCCTATTCTGAACTCTCCCCCGACAGAGCCACAGAGTCAGCAGGCAGGAGGCATATCTAAGACTCTATCAACATGGCTCACACTGTTTGTCCCACTCTGGTGTTTCCCTGAGGCTCCCTACCACCCAACTTACCGGCCGGTCCAAGCTGTTAACAGTGGTGTTTCCGTATGAATAGCTGGTGTTGGCTCATCCTTTAATAAAGGATGTAAAGTATACATCTTCCTAAATACTCTCAAACAAGCAACAGCTAGCCTCAATGAGCACCCCGCCCACCCCTGTGCCTCTTGCAAGTGGTCCCAAGCCTGGCACTAGCAGCAGCCAACCTAGGTTCACAACTTGGTTTGGCCTGGGAACCTCTAAGCCCAGCACCAGTATCAGTCATTCGTAGATTTATCTGTAGCTCGTGCAGGGCAATCCTGAGCAGAACACGGGTGGGGGTTGACCTTGGTCTACACACCCAGGAAACCCCAGATCCTGCACACCCAGTGAATAGCTACAGACCACATTGGAGCATCATGATCCTAACCCTGCACAGCAGATGCTCCACAGAGGGAGGAGACTGGTGGTCAGTGGTCAGAGCCAGTCCTTGTAGCTGACTGGCCTGGGTAAATCCCTCCCACGGACCTGACAACAGCAATCAAAGTTCAACTATGAGAGGAGGGTGTACTCAGCCCACACAAAAGGCACGCCTCGAGTACTCAGCTTGGGTGATAAAGGAGGCCATGCCACTGGACCCTACAAGTGCTACATTAGACCACACTACCAAGACAGACAGTCTTAGCAGCTCTACCTAATACATAGAAACAAACACAGGGAGGCTGACAAAATGAGGAGACAAAGAAACATGGCCCAAATGAAGGAAGAGATCAAAACCCAAGGGAAAGGAATAAGACCAAATGGAAATAAGTAGTCTATTAGAAGCAGAGTTGAAAAGGTTATAAGGATGCTCAAGGAACTTAGTATCTCAGCAGCACAAAAAAGGTTCAGTCAGAAATGAAGCATACGCTAATTAAAATAAAGAACAAATTTCAAGGATGCAACCATAGAGTGGATGAAGCTGAGAATCAAATAAATGATTTTGTACATAAGGAAGCAAAAAAACAGCCAATTAGAACAAGAAGAAAAATACCTAAAAACAAGGATAGTATAAGGAGCTTCTGGGACAACTTCAAGCATTCCAATAGTGGCATCATAGGGTTGCCAGAAGGAGAAGCTAAAGAGCAAGAAATTGGGAATCTATTTGAAAAAATAATGAAAGAAAACTCCTTTCATTTGGTTAAGGAAATAGACATGCAAGCTCAGAAAGCACAGAGAGTCCCAAACACGATGGATACAAAGGGCCCCACACCAACACACATCATAAGTAAAATGCCAAAGGTTAAAGATAAGAGAGAATCTTCAAAGCAGCAAGAGAAAAGAAGTTAGTTACCTACAGCGAGTTCCCATATTACTGTCAGCTGAATTCTCAAAAGAAACTTTGCAGGCTAGTTGGGATTGGCAAGAAATGTTCAAGGCCATGAAAAGCAGGGGCCTATAGCAAAGATTGCTCTACCCTACAAAACTATCATTTAGAATTGGAGGGCAGATAAAGAGCTTCCCAGACAAGAAAAAAACTAAAGGAGTTCATCATCACCAAACCATTATTATATGAAATGTTAAAGGGACTTATTTAAGAGAAAGATCATCAAAACTATGAACAATAAAATGGAAATAAATACATATCTATCAACAATTGAATCTAAAAAACAAACTAAACAAACAAGAACAGAGACAGAACCATGGATATGGAGAGCATTTGATGGTTGCCCAATGGGTGTGGAGTTTGGAGGAGTAGGTGAAGAGGTGAGAGGATTAAAAAGTATAAATAGGTAGTTACAGAATAGCCATGGGGATGTAAAGTACAGTACAGGAAATGGAGTAACCAAAAAACTTATATGCATGAGCCATGGACATGGACAACAGTGTAGGGATTGTCTGAGGGAGTGGGGGTGTTGGGTAAGAGAGGGTAAAGGGAAAAACTTGGGTCAGCTGAAATAGCATAATCAATAAAATATAATTTTTAAAAATTGAAGATTTGCTTTTTATCTGAGTGGAATTGCAGAGCTGCCTTGGTAACAGCTACTTTTCAGCTTCAGTATTAACAGAAAACTTAAAAAATACAGACACCAAAGTAGGGCAGTGTAGAGAAATAATGTTTTCAGTTCTTTTTTGCTAATATCTTTTTCACAAAATCTGTAGTACTTTCAATTTTTCAAATGTTTAAATGTATATGTATACATTGCTTTTTATTGAAGTAATCATGTTAAAAACTATGAAATGTAAGGGAGAACCAGAATGATAAATGACTAGAAAAACAAAGAACCCTTATTCTGAAAAAGAAGAGGGGTCACATATAACTGTGATGCTGCCTCTTGCTTTCTATTATTCTCCTATTACTTGCAAATAGAATTCTGTAGGTGAAGCCTGAACATTTCTGGTGTTTGGTTTGGAATCATTTTGCAGTGTAAGCCTGGTGTGTGATACTTAGCACAGACAATTTGGCATTTGGTTCTAAAAAATATATTTTGGATTAGATACTTCTTCCCTCAGCAACAGGCTCCCAGCCAAATAATTTTTCGCCAAATCTCAGAGCCCAATTTTTCTTCAGCTACTGAGATTCTATTTCAAGTTGCTACCAAGATGAGGGGAAGAGTAAAATACTGACACTTGTATGATTCAAAGACAAACTAAATCTATACAATTTGCGTTTCTGCATTTAAAATAAAACAACATACAGGAAAAAAAAGTGTGATATTTTCTGCACACTTAATTGGTTTCTTCCACCTTAACATTTAAGGTGAATAAATAATGAATAAAGTTTTAACCTACACTTGATGGAAGATGGGAGTATAAATATTTTAAGCAAAATATTAAACTTCTAGAATAGTGAATCACTTAAATAAAAACCTTAGATTTTCCTTAGACTGAATCTTTAATTTTTATTAAAGTAAAAGGAAGTTGAATTTTATTTCTAAAAGATGTAGGACAAATGAATTAAAAAAACACTGTGTTTCTTTCATACACAATACTGGTATGCAATTATTTTAACAGATTTAAAAATTCTGTTTTTCCCAATTAAAATTAAATTCAGCACTTTAATGTATAATTAGTAAAATTTAATTAAGAGTTATGGACTATCTTCCATCTCATGGTGTAAATGTGTAGCTGAATTTCTTTAACCTTTGTTTTTTTTCTTATACATGGAAAACTACATCTTAGCTATGTTTTCCAATTAGAAGTTAAAATTTAGTACCATCTTTCAAAAGAATTTAGTACTAAAATTTTAATAATAAATATGGCCTAATGTTCAAAAGATATAGTGTTTGCTGGCCTGTAAGAATTATATTGCATTTTCATTGAATAAAATATATATTTCCCTTAAAAGTTTTACCTTATGTTTGTACCTCATAACCTAATCTCTGAATCCGTGAACACCTATATAAGTAGATAACAAAGATCCATTAGACAGACCTTCTGTGTACTATGTTTTTCCTGTTTCTTTTTAAATAGCATTAACTTACCTTTTAAATTATTAGAATTCAGTCTGCTTTTACAAGTCATCAGATTATACTCATATTTCCATGAGATAAAAAGGGTATTCACATAGTTGAAAGAACTATATTTTAAAAGAAACAATATGTTTTAGATTTCTAGTTTGGCAACAAAATTCTTATAATATTTTCTAATTGCTTTTATTATTATGCCCACTTAATTTTCTTTTATGATTTTTAAGTGAATTGTATTAGTTACCTGTTGCTGCTAAAACAGTTTCCAAAAATGTGGTGGCTAAAACAATAGATACATAGTAAAAGGTGATGCGCTGAGACTAAAGAGAGAAAGAGGGCATTATAGTCAAACCTCGATTCTTGAACATCTTCCACCTTGAACAATTTGGTTCTCAACCAAGTTCACGAAAAAACTGTCTTGGTCATTGAATAAAACTTTGGTTCTTGACCAGATAACCATTTCATGCTGATGATACCTGCGTGATCAATCACACTTCTCTAGGTAACAAACAAAGGACAGAACGCGTGAGTACGAGTATGATTCGGTTTTTAAACAAATTGCTTCTCAAACAGCCTTCCGGAATGAATTAAGTTCAAGAAACGAGGGTCCACTGTACTCTTATCTGCCTACAGAGGACACAACCAAGCAAACTGTCCCTTACATAAGGGAAGGTGGCTGTACCTCAATATACTTTCAGATATTTCAAAATCACAACAGATTCTTTTCAGTGATTTTACTTTTACTTATTACAGAAAGGGCCAACTTTAAGATTCAGGTATAGAAGCTGAGAAATTTTTACTGAATGGTCTCTGTACTTGCGAACTGGTTGCTGTGGTGGCTATACGGCCATACCTCATTTTAGTGGGCTTCACTTTATTGTGCTTCACACATGCTGAGTTCCTTACACATTGAAGGCAAGGCCCTGCACCAGCAAAATCATTACGACCCACTTGATTGTGATAATCGCTTCATATGCGGTGGTCGGGAACCAAACCTGCAATATTTCTGAGGTATGCCCGTACAGCAGTTATAACTTTTTCTCTGTATAGGAAAAGTTTGATTCTGGAACACATAAGTAAGTACCTTTTTCTTAAGCTGGGACTCCTTTTATAGGTGAATAAATGATAGAGATTTTTTATCAACTTGATTGCATTTTCTTCTTTGTGCCACTACACAGTGGCCATTCAGATTGCATGTTTTAAAATGTATTTAAAATTTTTCAAAGAGAATTATTTAGATTGACAATAAGGAACAGTAAAACATATAATGATAGTAGCATTAAACAGAGGAACACTTTCCAACTAGTAAATATATGAGTGTAGATCATGTACAAAAATAGCAATGCATGCTGCCAGCAAAGAACCAGATCTCTTTCCCTCACCCCTGCCAGGAAATTTGTTTTATGCTTTAACATTTTTCCCTAATATTTAAATATGTTTACACATTTATAAACACATAAGGGTTTGTTTGTTTCATCAAAGAGACAAGTATGAATGCCCAGAATCCTCTGGGATAAGTGTTTATCCGCACTCAGAAAAGGGGATGAGTAGAAAAAAAGAATGTCAACCAAAACAAATGATTTTTTCCTCCCTCTCCTTTCACACTCAGTCTGCTAAATCTTCTTGATTATACGTTGTTTAAGTAGCTTCATGCTTTGGTTCAAGGTGACATTTCTTTCATTTCTGAATCATTAATCATCAAAATGGTCTCCTTGCCTTTAGTTTTGCTGCTCCTGAAACAGACTTCGATGTTTGTGGAAAGATGCCATTCTAAAATACAGATCTTAAGATCCTTCAGAGGCTTCTAGCCCCACCTAAATTTCTTATCTCAACGCCTTCCTCTCTCTCACAAGCCTGCCCTCCTAGCCTCGTGCCAAATTTAATTGGTGCTCTTGGCCACCATGCTTTCGTACATTGTTAGCCCACTTGTCCAGCACACCTGTGCTCACCTGTACATAAGGAGGTCTACAGGGCACATTAAAAGGAACATCGGAAGTGCCACTGCTCTCAGTCCCCTGCCAATGGCTCAGATTTCAGCCTGTTCTAGATGCACAGTTTAATATGCGCTTTCATTAATTTCGTACCAGTATCTTGCTTTAAAAATGCTGTGTCTTTTTTGCTTACGGGTTTCTCTAGTGCCAAAGATAAGATGGGGCTTCTGCAGAATTGCAGGGAGTTAATATTCTCTGGCAGCTCTCAATGAATGGGAGGCAGGAACTAATGGATCAATGTTCTTTCCTTTTATGCTTCAGGCAGATAATTTGGGGAAGCTGTCTATCTGCTTCTTCAGAGGCTGCCCTCAATAACATACCCTTATTTTGCCTTTTTCTCCTCCCACATCACACCCTCTCCTGTTCCTCGGGATTACCACCTGAAGAAACTGCCTGCCTCCTCTATATTTCAGATTCTTCTTTCAGGGGGAGTCCATCAAGGCAAAGACAAGGCACAGCTCTTATCTGACCCCACCCTGCTTCTGTGAACCAGGTCCTGGAATCTACTTCTATTAGAGACCTTAGCACGGAAATTTCTTTGCTATGATAAGGTTTCTCCTATTCATCTTTGAATCGCTAATGTCAATACAGTTCCTGACAAACTACAGTTGTTTAATAAATGTTTGATTAAATAAATGAACACATAATGCTCATTTATGGACTTTTTGTTAAACTGTGAGCTTTAGGAAATGGACCTGTGAAAAGTACTTGTAAGTGTTATAGCACCTAGTACTGAGTGACAGCTCAAAAATATTTATGGAATAAAAGGAAGTGAAGAAAGCTAACTCACCAAAAGAATAGAGATGGCCAAACTCTGAATAAAGTAGTATTTCTCCAGTGTTACTTCTGATAGGTTGTGAGAGAGAAAGAGACATAAGATGGGCACCTTTTCTCAGGCTTCAGGTCTAGAGATATTAGCCTGGGGAGGGACGGAAAATGTACCCTGATAAAAAAAAGGGACTAAAAGCAAGTGTCACTTCCTTTCACTGCTCTCAGTTGGCAAAGCAGTCCCATGACAGCCCTTCCTGGACAAGGTAACAGTTCTCTGACCATCTACATTTTTACTCCTTAAAAGCCGGAGCTGTAAATACTTAGTGCTTCCCAGGTTTTCTCCTTTGTCTTTTAAAGTTTCAGCAAAACATTACAGGAAAGCACAGATGTTTTACTAGGTTATACACAGTTCCACGGCCATTTGACCCTCTGATGGCTGTACAAGCCTCAATTACTATTATTCATAGTCTCCGTATATAATATTCACTAATCCACCAATAAAAGGTTTGAAATTTGTAATAATCAACCCAGAGTCTTCTGGCATTTCCTTTATCACTGTTCTATAGGTTTAAAAATAAATTTTATATTTGTGTGATTGATTACACACAAAGTATAATAAAACCTTTTACTGGTAGGTGAAACTTATGCATATTTTTTACAACTATAGTAGCAATAACCTCAAACTAATAGTGTTTATTCAGATGTAAATGTAGATTGCAGGTGGTTAAGGGTGGACAGAAATATGCCTTTTCAAAGTTTGGAGAAAATATCAGTATTAGTGGTATAAAAATGTGAAAATAATATAAAAATCATCATTAGAAATAGCTAGCAGACAAAGTTGGAGTATTTTTGTAATTGTATCAGTTTTAAAGTGATCTGAAATATTTTACATAATTTCTATAATTATTTAATTAGCTAATTCTAAAAATTTTTATTATAACATTTCTGTTTTTTTTTTTAATAGGAAAAATACTTTTTATCCAGTTGTAAATTTTCAGATTAGGGAAATGATTTTTTTACTTGAAATATTTATGAAGATCAGTGGTTATAGCAAAAATTTATTAAAACATAGGTGAAAGTTTTACCCACACTTAGACACATTATTAGAGGCAATAAACTTTTCATATAGGATTTTGGGGTTAAGTAGAAGTTACTTGTTTTGTTGGCCTAGGGTTACAAGGGATTTGGAGGCAGGGTGGTTAGCTGGACTCCTTAGTCAAACGAGGTGTGTGAAAGAGGTTGTGAAGTGAACGTTTGTATTTTTTCAGTGCACAGGTGAAATGAGAATTTGCAAATATTGTGCTTTGTTCAAAACATTAGGCCTGATTAGCTCATATACTCATAATTTTATTCCCTCCTTAAAAACAGCTCCACACTTAGTCATTATTCACACCTCTCTCTCTCTCACCCCTCTCACAATCAAATTGTTAACGTTTTTTTCTCCATTCTCACATTCCCAATCTGGTTCAGACCTTCGATGATCTCTCACCTATGCTTGTGCTTACATTTCTTAATTAGAATTTCAATCTCCAACTTCATCTCTTAATTCTAAGTCTACCATCAGAATTTTTAAAAATAAAATCCAAATGTGATTTGACCATGCCCCTTTTGAAAAACTGTCAATGTGTCCATATTGCCACTGGTTAGAGTTCAGATTCACAGGGCATAAGGAGTCACTCACCATGGGGCTTAGAACAGTGTTGAGGATGGAAAGGTGAATGCAGCAGCCGTTGCTCTCAGTGACCTAGCTGAGGAGCTAGACAAGCAGACTACTGTAAAGCAATCAGGCTAGTGTAATGACAGGCATGTGCACAGGCGCCGCAGAGCAAGGAGGAAGGACATAATGTAATAGACCAGGCTGGGAGGGTTAAGCGAGGGTTCCTGGAGGATGCAATGCCGTCAGGAAGTCCTGAGGTAGAGGAAAGAGCTGGCTAAGAGAAAGAAGGCAAAGGAGAGATCAGCACAAGGCATGAAGGTAAGAAAAGCCTGGTTAGAGGCCGCTGATATTCAAATGACACTTCTGTGGCACTTTCTGCAGTCAGTCCAATTCTTCATTCTCCGTGTTGTTGCCATATCGCTTTACACCTATTCATCACTGTACCTATAACACGGTATTGTAATTCTTTGCCTGAGACATCCGTTCGTCTTTGTATTGCCAATCCACAGGGTAACCGCACAAGTATTCTGTGAATGTTCAAGTTGCATAAGACTGGATGGTTAAGTGGTTCTGAAATTTTTATAACTTTCTATTGTGAAATCGCAAAGAAACTGGGAGACAAAAAGACCCAGGTGTTAAGAAGCACATGCTCAAAAACTGCCTTTGCAAACTACATTAAATCTTTAAACTGTGTTTAAAAATTAGATGCAAAATGGCTACAAATAAAACTATTCCCAACAATTTAATATTTGGGACCTCAAAATAATGAGAGATCATAATCAAAGCAACAAAATACCCAGCATCATGTCTCTGAAACTGTTATAACTCCTGGGCCCAGTGATTTCTCATAAGGACTTAGCCACCCCTCACATTCCAGAACCAGCCTAAATTAGGGCTCTAGATACTTAAGCAGCTTAAAATGCCCACCTAAGTTATAACTGTAATGGGTCTCTTTCCTATTTCTCTGTCCATAATATGTCCTTAGTTTACTTCTCCTTGGTAGTCAAGACCTGAGGCCCAATAGACATCAAGTCACCTTCCTATTAGTTTTATCATGGAAGAGCCTGGGAACTGATCACTAGGTGTCTACCTTTTTATCTAAATCTCCCTTAATATTTATTTGTTTATAGGATAATGGTAGTGACCTGGCTCATAGAATTACCTGCTTGCAATCTGTGTCCTACAATACACATGCGAACCCCTGGATGGCATACTAGGCCCTGTCTTGAGAGGGGTGTTATTAAGCCTACGTTCCAGAGACATTGTTCCCCTGCCCAAGGTACCTCAATTTGTACAACCTGGATCCTGCTTTGAATCCTGCTTCTCAATGCCAAGTACCTGTACTCACTTATGCTGGGTCCACGCCATGTTCCTGTCAAAAGTGAAACCTTGTCCTTGATGTGCAGGGTGCCTTTCTGTACTACCTTGGTCATCCCTTTCTGCCTCACAGAGAGATGTCTACTGGTGTGTGGGTATGCGCGTGTGTGTGCATGCAAAGTATGTGGTCATCACTGGATTCCTGAGAAAGGCCTTCCATGGATTGCAATCCACGTGCCTCACCACGTTTTGGCAAACCCTCAGTGTAGCCCTCCAGGGCCACTCGGTTTTCTGACCTATGCTACATGCCCTGGATTCTGGCTCTTTATGCTGCGCATTATGAGCTGTACATATCTAGTCTAAACCCACATAGGAAGATAACAGATGCTAAGATTGACAAAAATTCTAGAATCTTCTGAGTGTAAAGGACATTTTGTGGTCAATATACCAGAACCAGTTACAAATGTCTCACATACAATTTATAATGATAGCCTTAAGGAGCACTATACCAGCATATCATTTTGTAAAAGTCCATCCATTAGTAATATGCTAATCTCTTTTCTAAAGTCTAAATCTGTTGCATAAAATAGGAAAATACTATTTAAAATTATTATGTGTGGGCCATTGTAGTAGAATTTTTTACTTTAAAGATATAGTCCTTTAAATATACAGTTGCCAGTTAGAATACACAAATAAGCACTCCAAAATATTGAGATTTGATATAAATCTATTACGGCCTTCAAATTGTCATTCCTACTTCTAACTTCTCTTTTCAAAACTTTCTGTGCACTGCCATCAGATTGATTTATTTGAAAGCTTCAATTTTATCATATTATTTCTCTCATTAAAAGTTTTCAAGAATCTAATCAACTTAATTCTATTGTATGACTAATTCTCAGACAACAAATCTTTTACTATAGTATTTATTCTTCTCCAAAATTATTGTCTGTAACACTCACATATTTTATTTATTAATATGTTGATTTAAATGTATTATTTGATTACTGAAGTTAAAATATTAGTTATTAAGTGATTTGTTTTATTAATTCATCTCCCCTTATCAATTAATTATAAAGGTATAAGGGCAGTGAAGTAGAGGTCCAATAAATGACTGCTGAATTGAATTATACTTTTTTATATAGAGACCCTCACACATAGGGCCTCACAGATGCCTTTCTATAATATACAAAATTCACAACAAATCAGTTGATTGATTGATCAGCTGATTGTAGTTTGTAACAAGGTTTGTGTAAATAGTATCTCGTAGGCGAGTGTGAAATATGTCTCACTAACTTGTAAGACGCAACTGAAAGTCTTCGGCTTCCCAGTCTGAACTCTGCTGACAAAGTTAAACCTTCATAGACCCACAGCGTCACAGCAGGCATCGGTTTCTAACACGGGGAGAGCATCCCGAAGTCGGATGGGCCGCGTTCCAAAGCAAGCTGTGCTCACAGACAGGTAGCTGTCTCCGCGGCATCCAACATCATTCATGGAAAAAGCAAATGACGTGTCCCAGTGAGTAAAGCACCCTGACTATAGCTCACATTTAATCTTAAACAGGAGGTCTTCTTCTTACATTCTCAGTTAAACTACTCTGTACAGGAGGAGAAGAGTGTTGTATTTTACAACAGCAGTGGCACCCAACTTTACTTTAGAATTATATACTGGCCTTAGGTATTTTTAAAAATCACTTATACCTTGTTTCTAAAGGACATAAAAGGAAAATGTTTCCCAATATTTATTTTATAAATGTAATTGTCAAAGAACATATAATCAAGTACTAATTTTTGTTATTTTCTTCCAGATACATGTGGAAAAATAATAATGTAGGCAATGTTACTTTCACCTCTTTTTTCGTCTTTAAATATCTGAAATTGCTTTAGTAATGTAAGAATGAGTATGATCTAGAGAAAAACAAATTCTTTATATTTGAGAACAGATAGTTAATAATGGCAGCAAAAAAAATATATCTAAGGTTGATGACCTACATATTGAATTTGTTTTAATTTTTGAAAGCTATTACCAATTGAAAATATCCTGCTTTAGCTGAACCAACACTTATAAACCCTTTTACAATAATCTCTCTGTACCTTAGAACAGTACTCTTGCCACTGATCACTCTAGAGCAACACTGGGACCCCTTGTGGGTCCTCCTTTAATACAAGTGTCCATATGGAATGGGTTGTTTCTGCATGCATGGGCAAACATGTGTCATACTAACACCTTAACTGCAAATTTTACTAGAATTACAGTGACACCTCAGTTCTCGAACTTAATTCATTCCGGAAGGCTGTTCAAGAAGCACTTTTTTCAAAAACCAAGTCATTTTTTCCCATTAGAAATATGTATCAGCATGAAAGGGTTGTCGAGTCAAGACATTTTTTTTCTGTGAACTTGGTTGAGAACCAAGACATTTGAGAACCAAGGTTTGACTGTATTTTATTTCTCAAGAGTTCCAAGGCTAGTTCTAACACTGACTTCTGTCAGTGGTTACATTATTATTTACCCTCTACTTGTTGGCTACTTTAAGGGCCTATCACTATGATGTTGGAAGAATCAGGTAAGACAAAAATTTATGCTCATTCCAATTAGCAACAGAAAGTTAAGAAATATCTTTAAGAATGAGAATTATAGTTCCAGATTCCAGTCATTTGATACATTTCATCAGGGAACAGAAAAGACAAACAGATTGGACCTGCAATAAATTTTCAAGGTCAAACTTCTGTTCTACTACTTAAAAATTATTTTTACAGAGGTGACTTGAGGAAATGCACATTTCTTCCTAATTCTTACATATATTTTTGATGAATCATACACTCTCACTTGAACTAGATGATCTCATATCATTACCTGTAACTAATGCTTTTGTTGTCAAGTTAATGGGTCAATGGTAATCAAGCCAAACAAATTTTGCTTTCATATCAGTTTTAGCATTACTCTATGGACGTGGTTTTTGAATGGTAGAAAAGATATATTCTATCTTTTGAGTCTAAATTTATGGTTAAGATTACATTATGGGAAAACTTTTCATATCTTTTCATTCACATATGGCATAAAAATAAAATTTAAATATTTCATTACCAGGGTGGGAAAAAGTGGGGTTAGAATTATGAGCATATGAAATACAGAATTCATTCTTATATTATTACTTATTACATTACTTTGCATGTCTTTTTCCATATGAACTGTAAACCTACTTTTGTCCACCCTTGTATCTCTAGGTTCAGTATATGCCTTTACCAAAATTATAAAAAAAAATTTTGAAGAATAAAAACATAATATTTGCCATTAAATCCTAAAAGTCTAACATGTAATCAGATGCTTAGAAAACCATATTCTTAACTGTGGGTTTATGAATTGTATGGGGAAGCCTGCACTTATAATGATAGGTTTTTTCCGGAATGAATATCTTAAGACACCTCTTTCTTTCTTCCTTTCTTTCTCCCTCCCTCACCCCTCCTTCCCTCCCTCCCTTCCTACTTTCCTTCCTTCTTTCCTCTCTCCCTTCCTCCCTTCCTTCCTCCCTCTCTCCCTTTCAGAATGGGTAGAGAGAAAAGAGTAATAAAAACTACTCATATTATTTATATGAGATCTATATCTATTTTCAGAATCTGCACTTGAAACATTTTAAACTGTAGTTTGACCTATGGTATTAGAGTTTATGGTCTGTGGCTAATAGTAATCTTTGGGTCATTTTTCTGAGTTAATTTTATAAATGAAGAAACAAACAAAGTGACCAAGAAAATAATCTATGTTCCAGAAATAATTCTGAACGATAAGGGGCCTGAAGTACAGTGAAGAAGCCAGGGTCAGAGCTAGAAAGATGAAAGTAAATATACTAATACTAAAAAATGAGAAGAAAAAGAAAAGAGTATGCTCGGGCTTCTCCCCATATTCCCGCAGGACAGAACAACAGCATCTAAATCCAAGGGCAACTCAACAGTAGTCAGCGCTCACCAGCTGAAGGAATGGACGGATGGGTGGCTGGGAGAAAAAAGTTTGATAGTTTCTTGTTGAAGAAAATTTTTGTACACTTGGTACTGTTTTTATGAATAACAGAGAAACCTACCTTGGGCAGAAACATTTATATTGGTAGTTATCTTACAGAGAAGGAGGGAGAATGACTAAAATTGTGTTTAAGAGCCTTCTAAAATGGGTTGGGAAGGGGTGTAGAGGGGTGGCATTTTCATTGCTTAAAAATGTGAAACAGATCAAGGAAAGGACATCAACAGCAGAGCCTTCAATATTTTCAAAATATAAAAGGCTTAATAATAAGAAGACTATAGCACTAGGGAAAGAATACTTATCCTAGTGCCTGTCCTATCACCTGCTAGCTTTGTGACTTTGGGCAAATCAGTTATGACTCTGGGTCTAAAGATAAATCCAAAGATATGGGCCCACGACGGTCCTTTCCAATAGCAAGTCTGATGATTCTGCAACCACAGCTTTATCTGGAAGCTTCCCTAACATTTTTTAACTTTCCTGAGCATGTGGGAATTCAACATGCATTAATAAAATAACTATGGTGGCATTTTCTAAACATATAATACTGACAGGTGTGTGAAAAGACGTCTTTAGTAAAATTTTTCTTGTTATTCTTTCCCAAGGTAGTGGAAGCTGAACAAACTTTTTTTTTTAATTGTATTTTATTGTTTATGCTATTACAGTTGTCTCTGCTTTTTCACCCTTTGCCCACCTCCACCCAGCTTCCCCCCATCCCTCAGGCAATCCACACACCACTGTCCATGTCCATGGGTCATTTGTATATGTTTTCTTGCTAATCCTTTCACCTTCTTTCAAACCTTGCTCTGTACCCACCCACTGCTCTGGCTGTCAGTCTATTCAGTGTATCCATGACTCTGATTCTATTTTATTCATTAGTTTATTCTGTTCTTCGGATTGCACATATAAGTGAGATCATATGGTATTTGTCTTTTGCTGGCTGACTTATATAACTTAACTGAACAAAATTTAGAAACTTATTTGAAGAGTTCAATTATTTTCCTTTCTATTTTTAAAAATTTTATTTATTTTTAGAGAAAGGGGAAGGGAGGGAGAAGGAGGAAGACAAACATCAGTGCAAGAGAAAAACATTGTTTGGTTGCCTCTTGTGCACTAACCCTGACTGGGGGCCCAGACCCGCAACCCAAGCGTGCACCCTGAATGAGACTCCAACCAGAAACCTTTTGTTTTATAGGATGATGCCCAGCCAACTGAGCCACACCTGTAAGAGCAGAATCCAATTATTTTTCTCTTTAAAATAACAACATATTGTATTTGAAATATCTGGTTGGTCATTTTAATCTATAAGCATAAATTCACCTTAAATTAATTCCTTTTTTTAGATATATGGAATGGGACTATCAACCAGTACTTATCAAGCAAAGTTTACTCTTCCAAGATAGTGTGAGAAAAGGATATGAAATCTAACAACATAAAAAAAATGGATTGCACAAATCATACAGGTTTAGAGGATGGGGTGGGAAAATTTGATTGCTGGTAAAGAAACAAGTTGTTCTTCAGAAGCAAGAACACTGAATTCTCTGATTCTCTCCTAGTCCCACTATGCCCTAGCATCACAGAATCACTGCCAATCAATTGCATCCAGAAGGTGGAATAAAATGCCAAATTATGCTTTGGCAGCATATCAGAGAGTCTCAGATGGGTTTTTCCTTTCCCTTCTTTAAAACTTACCATATGAGCTAGGTTTATTTTGAAATGTCCATGAAAAACAAGTCAGGTTTTTCCTGAAATTCGCCCTTCTTAGAGGTGAAATAATTTGGAGTTGCTTCATATAAGTCCATTTGTTCATTTGATTATTTTTTTTAATCTTGTTCATAAATCTGCCCCCTGTCAAGAACTTCAAAATTTCACTATATTCTAACATTACTATAAAAATACATCCAATATGTTCATAGAAAGATAGTGGTTAATATAGTTAACAATAGAAATGTTTTACTCATTAATCTTAAGACATGTTAGAGGGAAACCAATATAACCTGAAATTGAAATTAAGGTCATTGAATAAAGTTGATCATTTTATCTATCAAAAATTAATGATATTGATAAAAATATGTAAGCACACCTCAAATCATGATGGGTTGCATTCTGATAAACCCATTGTAAGTTGAAAATATCAAACTGAAAACAGATTTCATAAACTTAACCTACCAAATATCATAACTTAACCTGGGTTATCTGAAATATGCTCAGAACAATTAACACTGGCATAAGGTTGGGCAAAATCATTTAACAAAAGCCTATTTCATTAAAAAGTGTTGAATATCTCATGTAACTTATTATGCATATTGCTTTTACAACATCATAACACTGAAAAATTGTAAACTGAACCATCATAAGTCAGGTACCATCTGTATAGGGTTTACTATTAGCACGGCACTTTCACTTGTGTTTCTGTTTGATTCTTACAGTAACCCTGCTAGACAGAGAATATTACCTTCTTATTACACATAAGATTCAGGGAGGGTAAATGACATGAACAAGGGTCATAGAGCTCTTCAATTATATGATACTAAGTATAACTCTTAAATTATTTCCCTAGGATCAGTTGCCTCCATTGACTTCAAAAGATATGTATATATAGTTATAAGACTTTGCAAAATTCTGCTCTACTAGTGACCTCATATGTGTTTGTTCAGGAAACTATTGCAAAAGTAAAACCTGAATAAATTAAAAAATAAAAACATTTATTGTACATCAGGGCATTTCAATGTCCTATATAACTATCTTCATTAATTACTTCTCCAACTTTTCCTAAGGAGTTGATAAAGATATAAACAAAGATTTAAATCTAAGTATGTCTATCAGAACATTACTTAAAATACATAAAATCACAAATAAACCATGGTGCTTTATATAAAATGAGTAATTGAGAAAACTGAGCAAGTAAATTGAGACCTACAGAGATCACATGATTTGATCATAGGCACAGCCATAGTTAACGGACAGGTGTGGGACTCGAACCCACGTTATCTATTCCTAGAAATAGAACTCTCTCTGCCAGGACACTCTTCATATCACACTCTAAATGAAGGACTGATGGTCTGCCCAGTTGTTAGCTGGATATGAGTGTGGGCTTATGTATAATTACGATTCAAATTATTTTTTAAATTAAAAAAGGGGAGGATAAGTAGGTTGTAGCAGAGCCAAATAGCGGTTTTCAAGCTGCCATATGTACCAAATGCTAGATAATACACTGCATATTGAATATATTTTCAAGGTATAGAAGAAATCTATGTCAGCATAATAAAGGCCACACATGACAAGCCCAGAGTTAACATCACACTCAATGGTGAAGAGCTAAGGCTTTTCCACTAAGATCAAGAAGCAGATAAGTAATCCCGCCCTCACCATTTCTATTCAACATAGTACTAGAAGGCCTAGCTAAAGCCGTGAGGCAAAGGGAAAAAAGGCATCCAAATTGGTAAGAAGATAAATCATATCTGCAGATGATATAATCTTTATTTTTAAAATTTTTATTCATTTTAGAGAGAGTGGAAGGTGTGGTGGGGGGAGGGAGATTGAGAGAGAGAGAAATATCAATCTGTTGTCCCACCCATCGATTCATTTACTGGTTGACTCCATATGTGCCCTGACCAGGGATCGAACCCACAACTCTGGCATACTGGGACAATGCTCCAACCAACTGAGATGTCTGAAGCCACTGTGGAAAACACTATGGAGGCTTATCAAAAAACTAAAAATAGAACTACCATATGATCCAGTAATCTTGCTTCTATGTATAACCTTATGTGTAATAAGGAGATAGTATTATCTGTCCAGCAGAGTTATTGTGAGAATCAAGTGGAAACATATGTGAAAGTGCTTTGCAAGCATAAAATACTATGCAGATGGTTCCCAAATTACGATGATCTTCAACTTATAATTTTTTTTACTTATGAATGGTGTGAAAGTGATATGCATAATAAATTACATGACATACCAGAAGGAAATAAAACCAGTACATCAAAGACATATTTGCACTCACATGTTCATTGCAGCATAATTCATGATAGTTGAGGTGTGGATAAAACCTCAGTGTCTGTTGATGGATAAATGATAAAGAATATGTATATGTGTATGTGTATATATTAGATACATATATATTAATATACATAAATATGCTGAGGGAAGTAGGTTAACAGTTGTGGGTATAAGAAACAGTTCATTCTTATATTATTATTCATTAATTATTGTATTACTTTCTATATAAACACTGTAAACCTACTTTTACCCAGCCCTGTACACACACACACACACACCATAGAATATTATTCAGTCATGAAGAAGAAGGAAATTATGCCATTTGTGACAACATGAATAGTTCTGGAGGACATCATGCTAGGTGAAATAAACCAGAGAGAGAAGGACAAGTACTGTATGATCTCACGTACATGTGAAACTGATGTCTGAAAAAGTGGAATTCAGAACTAGAGAGTAGAATGGTGGTGACCAGGATTTGGAAGGTGGGGGAAATAGGAAGATATTTCTCAAGGCATAAAAAATTTTCAGTTATAAGATGAATAAGTTCTGGAGATTTAATATATAGAATGATGATTATAGTTAATAACATTGTATTATTAATATTGTATTGTATACTTGTGTTTTTACTGCAAGAATAAGAAAAAAGAAAATGGTAACTATGTGAGGTGATGGATGGGTTAATTTGATGGCAGTAATCATTTCACTCTATATGTATATTAAATCATATTATACATCAATCTAACATATACAATTTTGATTTCTTGATTATATCTCAATAAAACTAAAAGAATAAAAATATATTTTCAAGTCCTTTATCACCATCAGCAGTTAAAATGTAGTATTATACTCTAGTAGGAACTAAAAACTTAATGTAGAACTTATCATTTGTATTACAACTAAATAACTAAGTTAAAAGGGTCTTAAAATTAAGCTTATTAAAAGGTTAGGGATAAGCCAAAGTCAATAATTCACCTGACCTTTCTTCATACATAAACTTACTTACAAAAATAATACTTTGGATTCCTTTAGCGTAATCAAAGAGGAATAACAGAGAAAGCATAAATCAGAGGTAATAAATAAAAGAAAATAAATTCTGAGCTAACATCCGCAGAAGCTTCTAATGTTCTGTTATTTGATGCCTGCTAAGAGTGAATTCTTTCCAAGAAGACAAGTTCAGGCTGGTGAAAAAGCTAGACGCTAATTACCTGAAAAAATTCTCAGTAGGGCAAAGTCTATATATATTGCAGTAAGAATAACACATAGATTTGCTATAATGATGATGATTTAGCCAAGATGTCTGACCTATAAAAAAATCTCTGATAAAAACCTTGGAAGTATTTACATCAGAGTGTATCAGAAAATCTACAACACAGATGGGTTCTCCACATTTTGACCATGTCTGCTCACCTAGCCAGATAAATCTGAATGGTCACTTCAGTCAACATGATTATCTAGTGGTAAAAAAAATGTAGCATGTGAGTTACTAACATATTCTGTTCTTGTAGTGGCTATAAAAACACAGTCTCTATCCCTTGAATGTTAGCGGATAGAAATATGTTTAAACATGGAAATGTAAAACTAAAAAAAATTAAGACTGTTGTTAGCTATAATTATTAATCCCAAACCTAAAATATCTTCTTCCTCTCCCTGACGTAATAACATTCAAAGATAACTTTTAACCATCCCACAGAAATTTATTGCTAAAACTGTAGTCATGAATATTCATTTTACTTAAGTGACACAGCCCCTACGTAGGTGTGATTATATTACAGATACTCATCCCTTCTGAGCTCACTGACAGAAGCGATTATGTCTGCTTATAAAATTTCGATATCCCCATATTAGCTCAGTTCCAACCAAAAAAAATGGAAATATATGTTTGCTGAAGGGAAAGGAATCTCCTCGTCAGCATCTGTCCTCAAATAATCTTAATAACATGTTGGATCAGAGTTTGCCCGTGGTCCCCCGAAATCTGTTTTCCCTCCCTTATTAAGGGCAGGCAGCTATATACTACATTTTCCCATCTACCTTGAGTTAATTATAGACAATACACGCAATGGAAAGAGAGGGAAAATAATGTACGTACTTTAAATGGGTCGGATATGTAAGCCCTGGAAAACAAAAGGCTGCAAGACTGGAGGAGGCTGGGTCCCTTAAAACCCTATGGAGGGAACTTACCTACCAGCCCAAAACACCTACTATGGACCTACGTAAATAAGAAATAAAATTATTGTGTTTAAGTATTTTTACAGAACTTTAAACCATGGTATTTAATATACGACCATCACTGAATAAATTAATTATTTTTGTTGTTTAACTTTCTTTAAAAAATCGATTATTTGTTCAGCGTGACAAATATTATGGCCACTCTTTCACCATCTCTGTGCCCCTTCTTTCCCCTCCCACTTCTCTGGCCACTGAGCACTCTACGGGTGACTTCTACAGGGCAGCCCCTTCCCTCAGGCTTGTTCAGACATCAGACACTCATGTGTGCATGTCTCCATAGCAAGAGGAAAGGGAAACGAGAAAAGAAAGGGAAAATGGGAAGAGCAAGCGAGATGGACGAATTAATTCATTTTTAATATAATGCTACATGAAAGGAAATGTCAGCAAGTGACATTTTCGAAAGTCAATAGTAAAAACATCCCCCACTGACAACCTAACGTGGATATTTACATTTCACTTAAAATTCAGTCTGAACTGAAGTGAATAGCTGAGAGGGCTGAGAAATCAGAGTTGGTTGTCTAGACTTAGTAAGTCTCTTTGATGACCAGCAACTTGGATCAGCACGCAAAGCTGAATTCTTCACTCAGATTAAAATCTAAATCGTCTGTCGCTCCTTGGGTCATAAAAGCTCGTCCTATGTCTGAGACAGTCTAGAGGCTGCCGTCACTCAACACGTCTCTCAGTCATCCAGCAGCATGACTCAGGTTACCAACGAGGAGTTATTTGTGTACTTAGTGCTTGTATCTTCCTAATTCCTTTATCACAAATCAAAACACTGATAGCTTCTAAAATATGTGTGTAAACCAACAAGATTTCTTTTTGTCAAAGCTAAGCTTTTCTCTGAAATAGAGCTACAGAAGAAAATAGGTTTATCAGAAACATAGAGTACAAACACAGAGACATTTTGTCTCATAGATGTTTTGGTAAATGCTTCATTTCTATGTAGGAGTTATGATTTCTGCTAGAAATACATTTTTTTTCCTTGAATAGTCACAATAGATGCCAAAAATTCTCACAAATAAAAAAAGACAGAGCTCATTAGCAAGGTCTTATTTAAAAATACTTCAGATTTTCTTTTTTTAAGTTTAACCTTTATTATGTTTTTCCATTACCTTTTTGTCCCCTTACACGCCCATCCCTGCAGCAATCACCACTTGCTGTTGGTCCACGCACGAGTCCTTTTCCCAACCTCTATTCATTATGCTAAATGTCATCAAAATCTTGATTAATGTACTTTGATAAATTGGCAGAAAAGTAAAAGTTTTTTCAATATAAATAATACTACCACCAACCAGGGCTAGAAAGAGTGAATACATGTGAGGATATGTAAGGAAACAAACTGTGACTTAGAATTCCTGCAGGAAGAGAACACTGTTACCTAGGGCACCGTCTCCTTTCTGACAAATGCGTTTCCTCCAAAAATGTGTTTGTAAGTCATTTGCTGAAACAAAGACCTGATTTCTGCCACACCAATTACATTAAGGATGATTTTAGCTCCCAAGGTAAGTCCAGAACAGTCTCTCTTATTCGTTATGTCATGAAATTTTAACACGGTATTATCAGTACCATACTTCTAACTAAGATACTAAAAGTCCACTCTCAAGACCCAGGTTTCCCTACTAGTTCTAGTCGTACTGAGCTAGAACTAATTCTCAGTGGCAAGTTTTTCTAGTTCTCAGTAGCAAGACAAGGAGTCGTGAGGTTCTAGGTAGGAGAAAGTGGGTCCTGGGTGAAGGGAAAGTGCACAAAGGGACTGAGTGACCTCGGGAAGCACCCATTGTCCAGTTCTTCGTAGAGAGTGAATGCTGCCTAAGTTTGTGTCCTAGGTTTCCAGCAGCAATGGGTAGGGAGGGGACCATGTCTTTGGTGACAGGTGATGGTGTAAGACTAGGGGGATGAGGTACAAGCAATGGTTAAGGACAATGAAGGGTGAAGGACAATTCCAGCTGCAACCTGTGGGAAAAGGGGAACCGCCTCTGCATGTATACATGCGTGTACACACACACACACACACACACCCCTCGGATATTAATTTAACATTCTAATTGGAGCATTGCAAGCTATCCTGTATTTTACCTGCCTAATACCCTCATGCAGTATTCTATAGCAAGCTCTCTGACACTAGTGAGAATTATGTGTACTCACACATGTTTAAGTATTGTTTTGCTATATAATTACTATGAAAGATTTTGGGCTATGTCATAGTTGTGGTCTCATCTCACCTATCTCAGGGGACACACTGACATAACTGAGACAGCTCAGCATGTCATGGAAAGTCTCTTATAAAATAAACGTCAAAGATTAAGTAGGAGAGTCACTGAATTAATTTGTTTCTCTTCAAGGGAGTTACTCCACAGGTCAAAACCAAAGTCAGTGATAGATATGTTCCTCATCCTTTTTCAGGTGTGAGGAGAATAATTCATTGATTTCCTTTGGTGGCTTTTTGCTTGTCTCAGAAGAATACATTAATAAATTCTGCACAGCTGCGATTTAATAGTGTGACAAAATGAAGAATGTGTTTCTCTGTCCACAGAGAAAACAATACAAACCTCCCCTTGCCATCCTCCCCCATCATCATCACTTAGCCTGGTGAAGTGTTTTTAACCCCAACCACTTTCAAAGTTAATGATATACTGTTGCCTCAAAACCATGCTGATTGAAATTTTCTAGCTCCTTGTAAATACACCTACTACTGAAATGATTGCTTCTACGTTACATGGCAATAGTTCACACAGGTAAAAATGTCTCGCAAACAAGTAATTTTGACCTGGCTATCCTCCAACACTAACGTTTACCCTTCCAAATGACTTTCATTTGGAAAAATGAGACATGCTCAAAAATGAAAAGCGCTTTTTCAATTCAGGAAACCAAATCTTTCCAACTTGTGCTAATACTATCAGGACATTTTCCCTCCTCTGAATGACTGGTATTGTGGACACTTTTGAAAAGAAATACACATTAAAATCTAAATATTACCTGTGTTTATTTCTAGAATGCCTATTTTTTATATTTTGTTTTTAAAAAGGAGTGTTCCTGATATCCAACAAATTTAGAGTATTTGTAACATAAGAGTAAATTTCTACTTTGAGTACAACAGAAATTTATACAGATTTACAGATGGAAAACACCTGAGTTATCCTGCAACACAATCCTCTTATTTACAGATGAAAACAGGGCATCTGAATCTGAGTGAATTCCTTAAGTCTAATCAGAGGGGGAACTGGGTTGTTGGGTTGATCCTGTTCAATTTCTCCTGGTAAAGCCTAGTGATGCAATGGGTCCCAAATTCCTTTGTAACAGCCCAGCGTCAGCCATTCTGTACACACTTCCCCATATTAACACAATCTCTTTGATTTGCTCTGGTGTGGTTCATTATTCCCGTAGTTAGTTCCCTGGTCATGACAGTGACTAGTATATAAAGTGTATCAACATACTCTCTTGATGTTTTCATCACCTCTTTCTCTGTATATACGAGGTCTGTCCAGAAGGTATCCAGCTAGGTACTATAAAAAATCGGGAAGTTTACTGAAGATACAAGATAGTAGAAACATTGTACACAGGACAATGATGCCTCAGCCCCCTTCAAAGTAGGCACCTTGGGACCTCACACAGTTCTCCTAATTGCCATCAGCTGCTCCGTATTATTTTCCTGAACCTCAGTGACAGTCTGAAATCTCTTCCCTTTCGAAAGTGATTTGAGTTTTAGGAAAAGCCAGAAGTCTCATGGTGTCAAATCTGGGCTGGCTGTAAGGGGGCTGAGTCCCCTGGGTGATTTGATGTTTTGCCAAAAACTCTGCAGCAGATGTGATACATCAGCGGGTGCATTGTCATGATGAAGCTGCCAATCACCAGCTACCCATAGCTGAAGCTTCTGAATCATCCAAATATTTTCCACAGAGGAATGTTTAAGCTTAATGAAAAATCTGATGTAGATTCATTGGTCTACTCACTCAGTTATTTTGAATGCGATGGCCACACAGTACACATGCTCGCTCAACAGTGTCTACAGCTCCCACTGACTAGTACAGTGAAGTCATCATTTTTCATGTATGCACATTCCTGTCCACTCTCCTTGGCTGCCAGGTTACATCAATGTTCTACAAACTGTTCTTGTTATATTAACAATAGTTGGACTTTTTCTGGACTCTCTCTCTATATATGTATATATTCAGAGTTTAATCTATCCTTTAGCTTGAATTTTACTTTTAAAAGCCTACTGTGTAGCTTTTATTGCTTTTTGAATAGGTTTAACCCAGTAAAACATTCCTTTTTTCCCCTTATCTGACAGTTATTATCTACCTATACATCCTCTATTATAATCTCTATTTCAGCAAGGAAATCTTATACCTCTTTCCATGTATGCCACTTATTTCAGTCCTTAAATTTTGATAATGATGGTCACATTGTATTATGCATTACTTTGTCAAACATTGTGCTTAGTGTTTTAAGTCCATTATCTTCTTTAGCATTTACAACAATTCCTTAAGTATTATTTGTCATATTTATATTTTATTATTTTAATACTATTTTGTTAGAGTATGAAGGGAGACCACCAAAAAAGCCTGAATTATCATCTGGAGGGTGGGCCCCTTGTGGTACAGGCTTCCCCCACTAGGTGAGTGTTCTAGGAGCCCATCTGTATCAGTAGACCAGTCAGCGCTGTTGTGAGAGGCTGTGTTCGGCTTCAGTGAATTTGTTTGAAGACTCTTTCAACATGTTTGCCCATTTCATGATGGGGGAATTTATGAGCGCACCTGCCCACACTGTGCTGAGTGTGCAGCAGTTTTTGACCAAAAATAGCATGACCCCCTCCCCACAATCCCTATTTACCCTATCTCATCCCAAGCAATATTTTTTCTGTTTGCTTTTCCGTATGAAAAAAGTCCTTGAAGGGAAATGTTTTGCTGATGTGGAAGAGGTGAAACAAAAAATGCAGAAGCACTAAAAGGCATCAAAATCAACAAATTCAAAAACTGTTTTGAGGGGTGGGAAAAAACATCTCAATAAGTGTACTGCATCAAATGGAGGGTACTTTGAAGGTGATTGAAGTTTAAATGTAAGAATAAATACACAATTTTTAATAAATATTCTTTTTTTGGCATCCCACCTCGTATTATTCTATTGTTGCTACAGTGAGTTACCACAAATTTAGTGGCTTAAAACCATACAGATTTATTAGAGTTCTGAAACTTAGAACTCTAACAGTTTTACTATTAGACAGGAGTTTTACTGGGTTAAAATCAAGGTGTCGAAAAGACTGTGTTCATTTCTGGAGGCTCTGGGGAGGGTCTGTTTTCTTGCCTTTTCTAGCTTCTTAAGGCCATTCATAGCTCTTACTCTAAGGCAGAAACCTACATATTATACTTTTCATGTTTATTTTTTGCCTAACTTTTGTCAGAATGTTAATTCCTTGAGGGCAGGAATTTTTATTTGTTCTTTTCATAGTTATATCCTAGTGACTCAGAACAATGCCTGGCATATAATAGGCACTCACTCAACATGGGTTAATAAATAAATGAGCCAATTTATTTTGCTCTGTTACTTAGTAACTATGTTTTTTGTGAGAAGATAGACATTTTGAGCCTCAATTTTCACATATGTAAACATGGGGTGTTAATTACAAGATGTTGTTTTGAAGATTAATTGCGGTTTTATTTGTGAATACCAAATAGAATAATGTCTGGCATAGTATGAAAAAAATTATGTTACTATTGTTATTATTATTAATAAGAAATATTCGTATTTTGTTTTGTTTTCTTTATAGCACCTACAGCTATTCAAATTACCTTGTTTATTTCTTTACTCATTTATTACTTATTCCACAAAAGCAAATTTTTTAAAAAGGTTTTAATTATTTTATTTTTAGACAGAGGAAATGAGAGAGAGAGGGAGAGAACCATCAATGTGTGGTTGCCTCTCATGCGCCCCCTACTGGGGTCCTGGCCCACAACGCAGGCATGTGCCCTGACTGGGGAATCAAACCGGCGACCCTTCGGTTTGCAGCCTGACCCTCAATCCACTGAGCTACACCAGCTGGGGCCACAAAACCAAAATCTTTATGTTTCACCTCTGTATCTCTGGTACCTAGAATAGTGATTGGTACATAGTAGGAGACGAAGGTATACTTCTTAAACTAAGTCGCATGTAGAAAAAGGGGCCTTTTATTCTACTACTTCTAACACTTAAAGCTGTGCCCACTACTTTGTTGGCTCTGTCACGTTTTTAAGAATTCAGTTTCAGAATTCAATATGGGATGTAGGGTGGCTGAGTTGGAGACAGAGGTGGAAGAAGCTGTGAATTCTCCCTACTGTAAAAGTCTTCAATGTTTTACCTTTTACTTAACCCTAGTAGAACCCAATAAAAAGCCATGAATACTTCCCCCAAAACTACACATCTCTACCTCTTCATGACATTTTGCATAAATGTCCAAAGCCCCATGCAGAACCTGAAGACTACCCATCGATCTATTATTAGACGTTCACAAGCCTCAGATTAAGACCCTTAGGGCAGGCTCTTTCCTAGCAGGTACAGCGTGTGATCAATACAATAGAGTATGTTGTGCAGCAGGAATGTGCTATAGTGACAGAAAGGAGTTAGCAAGTTGTTACAGGGCAGGAAAGATATTTTGAAGACTCGAATTGACACTGGTGATGAGTGAAGAAAAAAAAATAGAAGTTCCACAGCATTTTAAAGCTATTTGAGTTCTCATCACCTTCAAACCTAGTACTCTTCACATGGAAGTACTTCAATTACCACTGCAATACAGTATTATAATTAGAAACATCACTGAGTCATGCAATGGACATAATGTTCCTTCTACTGTCAGGGTACCAGAAAGAACCCTGAGCTAATCGATAATAGCTATTCATGTCACAGAAGACTACTTACTGGCCAATTTTATCCTCTTTGGTTGGAGGATTGACACTCAAAATTGATTCAAATATTTATGGAGGGATAAACTGAAAAAAATTGTCCTCTAATCTTCCAAGAGAAGGAAAAAACCCACTCCTGGAAAAAAAAAAAAAACCCCACAAACTCCAATTTGGAAGCCTTTGTGTGGTATTTCAATAAGACTAATTTATATTAGAATAGAAAAATTTAGGTTGAGATCTGCCCTTATTAAAGGTAAGGAGAATTCAAATAGCTCTTGGACTTTACTTATTATAACACCACTTCTTAGAAGGACACTGAAAGTCTTAACTTTTTTCCTTATGTTGCACCTTATAGAAAAATATATAGGATGATTATAGAAAAAATACTTTTAAGAAGTAGAAACTTATTTTTCTAAAATTTATGTCAAACTTAGCATTATTTATTTTGTATAATAAAGCTTTTTATTAAAAACTATATAAAGCAATAGAGAAGTAACCCACTATGTATCAATTGATTTATCTCATTTAGGTCTCTAGGAGTTTGTAAAATGCTGAGGATTTTTTTAAAAATGAGAAAGACAATGCTTGCTTTCAGGAAGTTCCTTGTCAAATTTTGGAGATAATAATCAAAGTTACTGTACATCAAAATCCATCATATTCATGAAAAGATTTTCACGAAAAGATACGTTAAGGGAAGATCAGCCAAAGAGAGGGCAAAACATGGGCTAGTAGAGGCAAAAGATGAGGCAGGAGAGGGCTGGAGTCGGCACAGGGAGGGGCTTGTGTCCCGAAATTGGAGGACAGCAGCTCATGGGTATTAAGTAGGGGGCAACTCTGACAATTATGGCTCCTGGATTTGCATGGTGGCGGGGAGAGGAAAAAAGGAACCAGTTGGAGAGAACTGCAATTGTCCACCTAAGAGATGATGAAATCCAAAGATGAATTCCAGATACATGAAATACAGAAAGTGAAGGTGCAGAGTGGATGGCTGACTACAGGTGAGGGAGGTGGGTGAAGCAGAAGAAGAGTTGAAGATGACAGAAAAAACGTTACAGGGGGAGAAGCAGGTTTAGGGGGAAGAAGATGAATTCATCACATGACCAGAGATGGACAATCACCCTGCATAACCAACATGGCTTCATTCTGCATGTCCTGATAGTTAAATATGTCATCTAGACAAGAAGTCCTTCATATTTTATTTCTCCAGACCCATAACAGATCTTCAGTATTTTATTCACCTGCACGAACAGGTGAATAAATCCAAAATTATATACTAGGAACACAGTGCCCCTCTTTCGAAATGTATGCTACTAGGAGGCCTTTTCTGTTAACAAACATTTTTGAAGTTTGTTAACTTAGTACAAGGCTGATGTTCCCCTCCCTTGCGAAATGTCACAGGTTGCATCTTCCGCAAGGTACCTCCTGCTTTGCTGATCACAAAGCAATTAATTTTTGGAGGGGAAGGGGTCTTAAGCCTGTTCTCATATATCAAGAGAAGTGTGTAATTTTAAAAAGTCAACTATGCAGAAGTATAATTTGCCTACAATTATATGCCCTCATTGTTAATGTATATTTGTAGAGTTTTAAGGCATTAACAAGTCTGTATGTTCACTACTATAATCACAAAATTATATCTTCCCATCTCCCAAAAATTCCCTTTGTGTTTTTTTCCTGTTATGCCTCTCCCCAACCTTGGCCCTGACCCAAGGGGGTAGCCATGAAGATACACCTCTTGGATCTCTATTCAAAGCCAATTAGCTGCAAGAATTGCTGTCAGTTTCTGGCTGCAGCAGCTAGAGGATCCACTGGATCTATGAACTGAGCGGGACTCCAGCCAGTGACTGAGAGCAGAAATATATAACTAGGGCCGGGACATTTCTGCTCGGTGCCTTTAGCCTTAACAAGAAATCTTGGTACCAGAACTCCGTGTTGGAAGCCAAGACAACCCCAGAGCTTCACAGAAGCTTGAGAAACTTCCTACCTCATTTTACACCACATATCCATTCAGGCTACTGTACTGCAAGTGCTTCATAATAACATGAATCTCATGTCTCCTACATGGGGCAATGCAGGTAGAGGTCAACAGAAAACACTTGTTAAATACCTGTCATACACAAGAAACTGTCCTAGGGAACCCAAGAGGAAAAAATATCACATCAATGCTCAAGGAATTGCACTGAAGTTGCAAAAGAGATTTTGTACAAAAAAGATAGTTAACACGAGCAGCCATCTCTGACAAGTTTAATGAGAGTAGTATAGGCAAGAGATACTATAAGAATTATGGTGAGTATTTTTATGATCTTGAACAAAAGTATGTGTCTTGGATATTTGAGATTTAAGGATGGGTTTTAGGCATAGAATATATACACATACACGAAGGTAGGAAAAGCCCGGTTTGTTCTAATAACAATGGATGAGCCAGCATTTGAGACATTACATGACAGATATTGAATTTTCTGGGTGTTCCAAAGTTAATAAATCTTAAACATGTACATAAACAAATGACAAAAGATATAATGTACACCTTATAGACAGTGTAATGACATAAACACTGGTTTCTAATAAACGAGGAGCCAGTTAAATATGTTTGAATTGACAGTGAAGTGCGAAGTGGTACATACAGAGCTGGAAGTTTGCTGAGAGAAACAGGTGAACCACAGACCTGTGTGCAGGGCCTGATGGGAGTAATTTCCAAATATAATGAAAGAGATGGGAGAGAGATTGGGAGAATGAAAGAAATAAGGATCCTAGAATCATTTTATGGCTAAATGTGGGAAAGAGGGGATTGTAATACACTAAAGATCAATATTGTGGGTTACAGGAAAAATTCAGTTGATGATGACAGCTGATACGGAGGGGCTCCTTGTCTGGGGGAAAGATTAAGTTCACTCTTAAACCTGTTGAAATCAAAATGTGGTATCTAATAAAAATGTGCAGTGCACAAAGAGGAACATGAGAGTGTATATTAGGAAAGAAATCCCATTAGAAATGTACAAAGGGATAAATAGTCATAATAATATATGATATTGTTGACAAAAAAGTAAAACTCACAGAATAAGTCAGGAATCTAAATAGCAGATTAAAGACTTAAATTGTAAAACTGTGAGAGGCTTTTTGTAGAGAATGCTGTTAGGAATAAACTATAAATGAATAAAAGAGTGAAATATCAACTAGATAGGCCATGCATATTGGGGTGTGCAAGCACATAAAGCTGCATAAATATCCAGTTTACTATCTTATTATCTATATTACTATGCACACCAAAGCTTTTAATGGTACATAACTGAAAGCAATGAAGGATTGTCTGTGTAGTCATGAAATGTTTTGTTTTGTTATATTCTTGTCCATGTTTTGCATAACATGACTAATGGTTAACTGAGTATAGTGTATGCCCTTTACTAATAAACCTTTATATAAATCCCCCAAGGATTTATCTAAAACCTGGCCTGCTAAATATTATGCACTCCAAGTTGAATTTTAATAAATTCCATAAAACACTACCAGACATATTTTTGAGACTTCTGTACTCTCAGAGCTATTTCTTCTTCTGTCCGCTACTTCATGGTTTATTTGAAGCGTATGCTGTTTCTTCCTTTTTTCTCTTCAGAAACTCTCTCCACCCTACTCTCTTGCTCTTTACCCTGGGAAGATGAATTGTATGGCCACTGGTGACATTTTGAACCAATACTTCTTTATCATGGGAGAATGTCTTGTGCGTTGCAGGATATTTGGCAGAATCCCTGGTTTCTATCCCTGGGATGCCGGTAGCATTCCCCCTCCCTCTCCTTCTCCCCCTCTCTCTCCCCCAGAGTCAGGAGAGCCAAAAATGGCTCCTGGGATCAAAATCCCCCTTGGAGAACCACTGGGCTACACTGATGCACTCCTTTGCCTTTCAGTTACCATGTGTGCTGGCCAGTGGGAGCACCAGAGAGGTCAAATGGGGAGGTAGGAAAATAAGATCTTTCCCCCCAACTTTTTACTCGCTGCGAGGTCAGTGCAGGCAGAATCTTACTCCAAAGATCACAGGTCCTGTCAGGCAGCCACCTTCAAACAGCCTTTGCTCTTTCAGGGATAGTCTCATTTCTCTCTTTCCCTTCTCCCCAACCCCCCATCCTGAGAATCTACCTGCCCCTGCTCACTTAGCCCTAGTGGTGTTCACTGTCGCTACTGAAGTACTACACTATTTCTTCTGTGTTTCCTAACTCTATCCAAACTTTCATATTAGTCACTTTATAGAAGTCTGTGCAAATTACCTCATTCATGTGCATCATCTGTTTATTGCAGGAATTTTAACTGATACAGGGTAAGTACTTATCAAAATATTTAACAGGAAAGCAAAATACCAAATAGTCATTGAGGTATATTCTCCATATCAGCCCCAATCATTGCAATATTTTATAATACAGCCTTATATTAATTACTGATTGATACCTAGATTGCTGTTTATACTTTGATTTGATTGATGAACGCTAGCTGTGGATGAAGAGATCAATAAAACAAACACTTCTTGGTCCTTATTACTCTCATGTAAAACAGGGATATGAATTTATAACAAAGGCTGGCAATGCAGTGGAATTATAAAACAACACTATCCCAAGGAAGAAGTATTGGGATTAGAAACAAATGAGACTTTTGCTATTTTATAATTGAACCTTATAAATAAGCAAGTAAGTATAAATAGATGTTTGTTCATTAATTCAGTCATGCAGTCACTTATTGAGTCAACAAATTTTTGGGGCTAGATTTTGTGGACATCGAAACATGATTAAGATGTAATCTTTGTCCTCAGAGGAACATACACTCTCCTGAGGTGAACAAAAAAAAAGTAAGACTGTAGGTGGAAATGATATTTATATGTTGAATCACTATGATGACCAAGACAGTGTCCTCAATGCCTAGTGAGGGTTACATCGTAGGCCCACAATCAGTCTTAGTTGAATGTGTGGTTTAATGAAATTTGAAGGAGGAAGAAAAAAAAACAAAAAAGGATGGTTCACAGTGCCACGTGGGAGCTGTCAGTATAGCATGCTTCCCACAGTTTCTAATTGTATTCCTGGAATATCTTACATACGTCAATCTTCTGTGATTTAGGGAACATTAACTGCTCTATTCTGGCTTACTTTAGAAGAAACACATTAATTAAGGATTATTTTGAAATTCAAATAATTTCCCCATAAACCTTAAATTCATATTTTTGCATACTGAGTCTTACTAACGTAAAATACAACTATATATGCAGCACAGGTGATAGGATCTGAAATAAGATTCCTACCATACTGAAGCTGTATCTAATCTGGGCTTCACAATGTTTTAAAAGGACTTTATTTTTTAGAGAAGTCTTACGTTTACAGAAAAATAGTACAGAAAATACAAAGTGTTCCCATATGTTCCCTCTACAATTCCCTCTGTTATTAACATCTTGCATAAGTGTGTGGCATATTTGTTAAAATCTATAAACAAATGTTGATCTGCTGTAATTTACTTTAGAGTTCACTGTTTGTGTTGGACATTCTATGAGTTTCAACAAATGTGTAATACTACCTATCCACCACAGCAGTATCATAAAGCACCGTTTCACGCCCTCAGCATGCTCTGTGCCCCTCCGAGTCATCCCTCTGTCCTTTTCCTGTGCTCCTGGTAACTAACCACTGGCCATTTTGCTGCCTCTACAGTTTTGTCTTTTCCAAAATGTCATATAGTTGAAATGACATAGTATGTAGCTGTTCAGGCTAGCTTATTTCACTTAGAAATATGCATTTTATGCTCCTGTATGTGTTTTGCACTTCATAGCTCATTTATTTTTATTACTAAATAATTTTCTATTGTCTGGGTGCATCACGGCTTATTTATCCATTTACCTATTTTAAGGGCATTTGGTTTCTCACAAGTTGGGCAATAACATAAAAAGCTCCTATAAACATTTCTGATTATAAGCTTTCAGGTCCTTTGAGTAAATATCGAGGAATGAGGTTGCTAGATTGGATGATAAAAATATGTTTAGTTTTATTAGGGACTGCCCGACTGCCTTGCAAAGTGCCTGCACCCATTTTGTGTTCCCACCAGCAATGAATGAGTTTCTTTTGCTTCACGTCCTCACCAGCATTAGGTGTTGTTAGTGTCTTGGATTCTAATCGCGTGTAGTTGGCTTTACAGTTTGATAGCTATTTTATGGACAGGCAAGTGGTCAAGGAGAGATCAGAGGACCAGAGATTCTGCTTTTATGTTGAAGTGATGAGGAAATATGTTGAAATTACAAAAAGCTGTAAGCTAAATATAAAAAATTTTCTAGCAGTTAAGCGGTTTAACTAATAAACGGTTGAAAAAGTTGATTTATAACATACACAGGATATAAATCTTTCCTTGAGCATTCTTTCATTGATATCGATATTTTATTTGGTAAATATCAAGATTTAAGTACCAATGACTGTCAGTACCTGTTAATCATTAGGAATACTGAGTAGCGGGATACTTTCTTCTGATACACACAAGTATATAGATGAGAATCATATAACAGAACATTTGAAGTTTTCCTGGAATATGTAGTGGTCTCTAGGATATAGCAGGGCAAGCACTGGGCTTAGAATCAGTGGACTTTGTTTCTTCCATCTGAGCTACTCACCACATATGTGACCTTTGTTCATTTGATTTCTTGGAGCACTGAAAAGGTATTTGTATTGTAAAATGGAAATTATGTTCTCTTTTTTCCTGCCCGTCTTATTGTGAAGCTGCTGTAACAATGAGGACTGCAAGAAACACTTAATAACTATGCTGTGTGTTTGACACTATGCCAACAATTTGAAAATCATAAAGCACTATGTAAAATATGGGGTATATCAGCAATGGCCTGTTCCCAAATTATCCTGTAACCTGGCTGGGAAGGACACACTAACGACAGTACACTTTGATCAGTATTATATATGTGATATGACAAATGTCCTTCAGAGTACCAAGGAGGAACAGGAGGAGACTATGCACATTAAGCTTTTTGTGCCAGACTCTGATGCTACTTTCATCTCATGTAAACTCTACCACACCTCTGAGAAACGAATTTATTATTCTCTTTATGTAGATGATGTAACTGGATACTGAAGTGATTTTTTTCATGGTCACACAACTAATGAGTTTAGTGTTGTTTCATTTTTCCTGTAAATTTGAAGAAGGCTACATTATGTATCCCAGGCAGGGTCCATTTCTAGAACTCAGATTTCTATAATTCAAACTATACTGCATGTAATAGATTATTCAACAGCTCACTGACGGTGAGAAAATGTGGGATCTCTTGAAACACATGGAGATCCTTGAGATAACAAATATTCCTATTTACTCAAGAATCAGTTTTAGACATTGGCCTGGTGCTCATGTTGCTGTTTTTTATTTTTTTTCCTTCTTATAACTGAAAAGAAAACAGGAAAGAAAGTAAACATACAACCTCATTCTATTAGTGACCTTGAGTACCAAGCAAGACTGAATAGATCACATTTGTGGCAGATTTAGTGTCTGATTTTCATGGTTGCCTAGAATTTAAGAAGCTTGGAATGATTCCTGTTTGCTAAGGAGAAAAAGACATTGAACCAAATGTCTAGAGTCTAAAACAGATCTGGGGAAACTATTCCATTACTATGATGAGATTTGTTGAAATAGCTGTTACACAGAGATGCTATGTGCCTTTTTCATATGATCTAGGAACACTCTTGTATCTAATTCATTCTTGTATCCTAGAATTTATCACAGCATACTGCACAGAAATTTATTAAATATTAGCTGAGTGTTAGACATAAAAGGAGATAGTGATGAAAATAGGACCTCATAATTTATGTGAGCTCCCTTATGTTCTATATTTGGTTTTTAAATAGTGTTGCTGTTAGGATTACTACTGGTTGCAATCTACTGGATTGGCTTCAATCTCCATTCAAAATACAATGTTTAAAAAGAATGACAACTTAAAAAGTAAGTCCATGTCTAACTTAAATTACATAAAAAATCTGAACTGAGCAGATAAAAGCTGACAAGTTTTAATACTTATGCAATAATAAGTCCTGAAGTAATAGGTACTGACTCTGTCAGCCTGTGTGAAATGCACCTGAATGAAGGAAAACAACGGCATTCTCAGAAACAATGAATCTTACAAAAGTAAATGTCAGGTAAGAACATCATGCCAGTATTATGCCAGCTTCTCTCCCAGTGAGATATACAGAAAACAATGCGTCTCTAACAGGAAAACCCCATTTCTGTGTTAACTGGTGATTGCATTTAAAATGTTAAAACACAGTCCCAAAAGTAACCAATATAATTCTAAAAAACTAATAAATCTTCTTCAATAATGTGAAAAGAAACATGAACAAATTAAGAATGGAATATTTAGAATTGAGAGAGAAGTTCATAAGAACTAACATTAAAAGCAGGTTGAAAATCAATTTGAAAACTGAAGAATATAGACAGATAATTAAAGTAAAGGGGGATAGATTTATGAAAAGCATGACTAAAAAGTGTTCTTCAGTAGATTATTGGATAAAGACGTGGTCCATGCATGCAATGGAATACGGCTCGGTCGCGAGAACAGACGGAATATTGCCGTTTGCAACGAGATGAGTGGACCTCGAGGACGTCACGCTGAGCAAAATAGGTCAGTCAGAAAAAGCTAAGAGCCGTATGAGTTCTCTCAGATGTAGGATACAAAACTGAAACTCACAGCCACACACAACAGTATAGCGGTTACCAAAAGGAAGGGAGCAGGGAGTAGTGAAGGGTAAAGGGGACCAAATACACGGTGACAGAAGTTTATTTGACCTTGGGTGGTGCGTATGTAATGTAATATACAGATCAGGCATTGCAGGAATCTCCACTTGAAACCTATATAATCTTATTAACCAATATCACCCCAATAAATTTAATTTTACAAAAAGAAAAGAAACAGGAGAACAAAATTTCAAAAGCATATTTTTCCAAAATTTTAAAACTGATTTTAAAAGAAGGATTAACCTGCATGGTAATAAAAACCATGCATGTTTAGCTGGTTGGGGTTCAGTTAAAAGTTTGAATATAGAACAACTGAAATAAAAATTTTGGCTGAAATAATTCTATTATACTCAAAATACAATGAATAAATTAAAAAATTGGCATGCTGATTTACATAACCAATTTTCCAATATATTTTTTTATTGTGTTAGAAAGTAATAATTCCAAGCAAATATCCATACTGGGAATGAAAAATTGAAGATTTCACCATCACTGTGTTGCTTTTATTCCTTCCATTGTGAAACAGAATGAATGGGCCCCAATGACCGCTGGAGGGCTTTTCACATTTTATTCTGTCAATTGGAAGAGGTCTGAGAATAGGAAATGAAAGAGCTGTGGCCCTCAAGCCATCATCCTTACACAATTTTCACTGCCATCTATATGTGAGAGAGTAAGAAAGAGCAAATATATGAATGATTTTCATTGGATGCAAAGCTAGTGGCCCTTAAATAATTTTGCCATAAGTTACCAATTAATTTCCTCCTACAGAGGAAGAATTGTTAAACTAAAATGTTTTCAACTAGATTAACATTATAGTAGGCAGAATTTATTCGTTGTTTTGAATGGATCTTCATTCATTGTTATGAAGACCCCAAAAATAGCTCTGGAGATTATAATTATTTAAATATATCAATAGAGCCTATGAATAAGAAGTGACAAAGCCTTCTTCTTGAATCTTGATCAACATCTAAAGTTGAATATGCTCTGCCTCACAAAAGCTAACTCGGGTTTAATGTTTCTCTCTGCTTCTAATGAAATCTGTATTGTTGAAGTATTCCAGAAATACATGAAGGGGTCTGGTATCTCAGCCAGTGCCTCTCAGGGGCCTGCACAGCTGATGAGTCCCTGCGGTGACAGATGCCACACTAATCCACGGTTTGCAGCCTTTCTCTCCCTCTCATCTTCTCATAACTGAATGTTGTATATTCCTTGCTGAGGGAACACACATCATAGCTGCTACCCTTGCACAAAAGGCAGAGGGAGGGGAAATTCTTTTTTCAATCTGCCTGTACATTTCATTTTATTATAAATATATAAGTTAAGAAAGCTCTGAGTATGTGTTTGGATATAAAACACAAAAAGTTGTTTTGGAAGGTATTGCTTTCAAAGTACTGGATTGGCCAAGAAGTTCACTTAGTTTTTTTTCCGTAAGATGGCTCTAGTAGTGCTTAGTTGTCTTTAAGTTCATTTGAAACAATTTTCTTAGATTGTATTGTGACAGCTGTCATATCAGCATGCATTTAAAAAAACAAACATCCTAATTGGTGATTTTTTGTGTATCCATTTTAATATCAAAGATGGAAGAAAATATGCAACATTTTCGGTGTATTATGCTTTATTATTTCAAAAAAGGTTAAAATGCAACTGAAACACAAAAAAAGATTTATGCAGTGTATGGAGATGATGCTGTGACTGATAGAATGTGTCAAAAGTGGTTTGTGAAGTTTCTTGGTACTATTGAGATTTTGGCCAAATAATTCTTTGCTGTGGGGCTGTTTTATTCATTGGAGGATAGTTAGCAGCACCCCTGGCCTCTACCCACTAGAAGCCAATAGCAGAAGATAACTGATATACTAAAAAATATACAAATCAATAAAGTTATTGGTGAAAAATGAAAAATGTGTCATTTACTTTACGGAAAAAACTAAATGGACTTTTTGACCAACCCAATAAAACACATAGTGGAGAGTGAGGAGCAAATGATCATCCTTTTCGAGAGCAACAGGAAGCTTCCTGTCTCCCTATTCCTAATCTTCTTTCTGGCGTTTTATGCTCACCAACTGCCTAATACTGGACGCATGTGGTTCTGCCCATCTGTCCAACCGTCAATGTAGTTTATGCGGTTTACTAAGAAAATATTTAATGTCATAAGAATAATGTGCAGTGATAAGCAGTTTTAAGATACATAACATTTTTGTCATGAGTGAAATGGTTGCTTTATTCTCAAGGGCAAAGTTAATTTCATGTATCCACATACGATCAACTAAATTGTTATAAAAGTGTGGAAGAACAAGAACTATTATGATAAACATGAAAGATACAAGTAATTTCATTAGACTAGGTTCATATTCTGTAATACACTAAATTACTAATATGTACCAAAAGCACATAGAAATCTGGGAATGAATGATATCTTTACCATTTTATAGTATATTTCATGCAGTTTGTCCTTCAAAATTGAGATCAGAAATAATTCTGGGCAGGGTTTTTTTGTTTGCTTGATTTTTAAGAAGACTATATTGTTTGCTTTCAGGAGAAGAAAATAATCTACAATTAAATGAATAAAATTTATTTTATATGCACGTATTGAGTATTGGAAATGTGCTTGGCAGCTCTGAAGAACATCAGGAAGTCAGTATAGCTAGAGGGCAGTGTACAAGGAGAAAAGAGACAGGAAGTAGAATTTAACAAGGTTTAGATAATGTAGGGCCTTTAAAACAAAAGAAAGATTTGTATTTCATTCTGTATGTGATAGGGCATCACTGGGTGGTGGAAAGCAGGTGAGAAATGATTTGGTTTATGTCTTAAAAGAATTACACCGACTGGTTGAGAACAGACTAACTGATGTCTGAGTGGAGGCAGGGAGGCCAGTTAAGGGACCGGGGAAGGAGCCTCGATGAGAAATGGTGAAGGTCTGGCCTAGGGTGGGAGCGATGGAAACATTACTTTGAAACACAGATAAACTGACCAGCTAAAGGATTGGATGGAGGATGTGAAAGGAAAAGAAGCAAGGATGCTTTCATGACTTTGGCCCAAGCTACCACATATGTGCGGTACGTCTGCAACTGCTTGAGAGCTAAGTTGGATGAAACTGCTGTGGTTTCCAGCAGCTGGGAAAGCTTCCTGGAGATCTGGAGGCTTGAGCTGAATTTTCAGCCTGAATAAAATTTAGAGAGGAGGCATTAAAACCTTCTCAAAAGTAAGGCAGAATTGGAAGTTGCACACTGTATTAAATACCTGGGAGGTATTTTAAAGACACTGTCAACTGGGAATGAATAATTTTTTTTGAATGGCTGTAAAACATCTAGCTGAAAAGGAAGGGAGGTGAGATAAAGAAGGATGTAAATAACAGGATTAGGACTTGGAGCTTGATTCTTTAGATAGTGCCCATGCACTGGCAACAAGTCTGGAACTAATCTGCCCAGTAACACCCACATCTCTAGCATATACTGTGTTAAAGGAAGCATTGCCTAAGGCTACTTCATAGATTCCAAGATAGAGATCAGCATAGATGTATCTATAAAATGGTCAAACTCTGAGAAGGTCATGCAGATTTCTATGAAAATGTAGCCATAAATGTCATTATAGTGCAGGTGTGTATGCAGACATGCATGCACATACATGCAACCCTAAACCACCATTCATCACATTGGCCAGTAACTCTCTCCCCAAAAAGGCGGTCCTTTACAGTTTATTTTATAAAGGTACAAAGAGCTTCTAATAAGACAATGGAATGTGTAAAGGAGGGGAGAAACTTCATTCTTCTGATGACTGATGAAAACACAAGTATTTGTTGGCTGTAAGAAAAACCCTTTTTCCCCTCAGATAGTTCCAGGTAACTTATATAAAAATAGACACTTTGGGGACTTTTTCCCCCCCTATAGTGTTCATTTTTTTTATACATAGCTGACTGTATTCTTCATATCTGAAAAACTTGCAACTACTTTCTACTTCCAAATACATACATCAATGGTGCAATCCTCGTTATGTTTCAAAAAATTTAGATCTTAGGCCCAAAAATATAACTTATTTTAAAATATGACCTTGGGCATTTGGAATGATCAGACTTGCTCGTTTCTTTTAGCACAAACTAGGACCTATAGACCATTTGATATTCAGAGGTTACAGGGAAGCCTAAAGAACACAAGGGCTGCCCCAGTCCTGTACAAGGTCTTTCGTTCACGTGCAAAATTAACCAGACACTGTGGCTGGGATTATCTAATTGCAGTAGAATTAAAATGACTACAGTAAAAAGTCTACCAGAAAAGTGCACTTTTACAACTTACTATACATTATCACATATGTTAACAAAAACATTGAAAGGTTACTCGTAAGCTCAGGGATTTTGGCAAGCTGCGGATAAAACATATCACAACAAGTAAGACAAAGTTTTGAGGATACATGAATATAACAGGATAAGAGATTTCTGAGACCAAAAGATTTATAATAAGATTTTGCAAAGTCAAATTTTGATTTTTCTCAAGGATTAGATACTCTTGTAAAAAATGAGAGATCAAAAAATTATTCAATTCCTTTGGGCATTACAACCCATTACTCCTGCAAAATTGTGGTAACATTTATCTTATAACTTGGATGTAGTACACAGTATTATTAGATAGCAAAACAGAAAATTGATGAAATGGCATTTTAATTTGGTTTAATAATTGCGATCAAGAGGAATAAATGAAAGAAGCATACTATAACCGCAATTTCTGAGAAATAATTAAAACTATGAGAGCTATGATACCTCACTCAGAGCCAGTTTTACTTGAAACTTGAAGAGGAGGTTGGAGAAGAAATCTCTCAGCAAGGTCCGTAATATGAATTGACTGGCTCACATACTCCTACACATACCAGTCATGGTTAACAGCCAGATATCAATGCCTCGTGTTCATGAAACTGCTCTCATTTATCAATGTATTTCTGATGATGTGTAGCACAGTATTTTACACATAGCATAAGCTTAGCTAATGTGGGTCATATGAATTGATAAATAGATCAGTGAATGAATAAATAGCAAATGCTATAACTATACCAGCACTTTTAAAGTACCTAGGAAGCTAAGATAATTTTCTTCTGAATGAGCTGAATAAATGTGACTGGGAACTGGGGTGCTCAAAATGAAAATTAGCATCTTCAAGTTCTAATTATGGTTAAAGCATCAGAATGCTTAGTCACATAAATGTCAAAGAGTGTGAAATGTTATAAATACTATTTATTAGGCTTTTTGTTATATACACTTATTAAAGATAGTTTAAAAATATGTGAGTAAGCAAAGGAAGACCACAAGATGTAATCCATGACCCAGAAATAGTCACTTGGTTGCAGTGTTTCCATAAGGACAATGTGGGAGGGCTTTCTGTGGTGGTTCCAATGCCTGGGGAGCACTGCTGGCACTTACCGAGTAAGGCCTGGGGCTGGGAGACATCCCACAGCGAGTGAGACAGTTCCCCAGGGCAGAGGATTATCCAGTCAGAAAGGCAGAGAGCTTCATTGAGAACACCCCGAGAGCCCGGTGAACTTATTAGGTCTTTCTACAGACATACATCATTTACAGGTGTTTTTAAAAGGAAAACAGGTTATACTATAAAAATTGTTCATATTGTTTTTGTAATCTGCCCTTTCCACTTAAGGCAGCAAGAAGATCCTTCCACTCCACTAATTATTCTTCTATACCAACATTTTAATGGCTGCTCACCACTATACAGATCGACCACAGTGCATTTAACTAAGTCTCTGTTGTCAAACTTCTAGCATTTTTTCAATTTTCTGTTATAATCAATGCTGAGATGAACATCTTTATATTTAAATTTATGGTCATTTAAACTCAGAAGTGAAAGTGTTGAGTCAAAGGATACGCATAATTTCAATATAGATTTTTACTATGTCTGCAAGAATAGTTTGTATCAACTTATTCTCCAACCACTACTGGTGATTGAATGGACATCTCTAACATCTCTAAATTTCTGGAAATGTGAAACACCAACTGAGGGCACTGTGACCCTGGATAATAGGTGGTCCCTTCTCTATCCCACATCTAAGTAGAAGGTGCAAGGATTGCTGGGAAATAAGCTCACAGTTGAGAGAACAAACTAAATTCTTTTGGTCCAACTGCCAAACACTTCCATTATCTTTCCACCAGTAAAGAATACAAAGAAGCGGGGAGAAGAGGTCTTCAGGGAAAGATATTTAAAGGAAAGTATTAGTGGAGCCTTGCCTCTGCGGAGGCCAGCGGCCACTCAGGAGGCTTGGAGGTGTCTGTGAGCAGGGCAGGCTTGCGCCTCGTTTCCTGGTGGGATGCTGCTTGAGCCGCAGGGCCTGCTGATCCTTCCCAGGGCCAAGAGAATGTGAGCAAACAGCCTTCCAGGCATATGGGCCGACGTACCACACTGGAGAATTTAAGCTCACAGCCCCGTACACTGATTCCTAGAATTGAGGCTGGTGTGATAGGGGTTCCTAGGTTTCTCATGGGCCAATATCAGGCCTTGGAACCAAGAGTAGGCAGTGATGGGCCAAAAGAAACACAGAGAATAAAGACGGTGAGTGACAGGAGAGTGTGGTTATCCTACACCCCTGAGGTTAGGAGGGGTCAGCCAAGAACATTTAGACCATAAAACATATCGCATCAGAGAGACACCCCGGGATATTAGTGGCTGTGTGTAATGAAAACGAGACCGCATCAGGAACATAGATTATTTCCTTCTCCTTTACCCTTGGTAGATGTACCACTCTATTTTCAAATGAACTTGGGCAGAGGAAACTTTGAGATCCTGTTAAGTTCTGTTTACAAATAAATCTTGAATTTTCCTGAACATTTAATAACAAGTGTGTTACACTGGAGATAAGTAAAATAAAATTAAAAACTGGGTCTTAAAGGTCATTCAGATGGCCTTCAGACTGTTCACTCTCTGAAACTATTGCCATTCTAGAAAGCTCTGGCATGAAAATTCAGCTTAATAAGAAACTCTCTGTCCCCTCTTCAAATTAAGAACTTCCCTGCCTTTGGATTTAAAATAAAGAAGCCAAGAGTATGGCTCAGCCCATTTTCACACTTGCAAACTGCTTAGACCTACCCGTCTCTAAGTTGGAAGGGAGATTTATCAGGATTTGGCACAAAAGCCTCATAGGAACTAAGAGGGTCATGGGTTTTTTTGTGGGTTTTTCTTCTCCTTCCCCTTCCCCTTCCCTTTCTCCTTCTCCTTCTTCTTTCTTTTTTTTGTTTTGTTTGTTTTTTGGCCTTATTGCAAGGGATCTGACAGAAAATGGCTGTCAAAGAATAGGATTCAGTTATGGGGTGCTGAATCCTGATAATCTCTCTAAATATCTCTAATCCAGGACCTAAAGACCCGTCATTATCTAGAAAAGGAGGGGAAGACTGAGTGAGGACAGTTTCAGTTAGCCCAGGGCATCTCCAACCTGGGTTTCCCTGAACCCCCAGAACCCTTCTCCCTGGGTTTGGCATCGAAAAAGCATTAGGAAAGAGAGCACCTATAACCCTAACATACTAGGGCTCTGAGATTTTCTTTGCAGCTTAAAAGAGAAACTTTTAAACTTTGTCTCTCCCAGTGTTTCCCAAAATCACTTCTTTCTAATTACAACATGTGTGTAATAGTCAATGGAATCACATTACTTCGGGAAAATCTAAGGACAAACAGTAGTGTGACTTCATTTTATTTCGTTAAATAAAATGAAATGTTTAAAGAATAGCTTTTCCTTCTTTGTGTCATTCAATTTATTTACTAAATATCATCAAACTGTCAAGAAATATGGAAAAGGCCTCCTACAATCATTTATCTAACACAATTCTTAGAGAAAAGGCAATCTCTTCTTAGCAAAATATTTTAACTGTACAACGTATTACAGTTGACTGTTTATCTTTTGTCTGCAACGTTACATTTAATTTACACTCTGATCCTGTGTGGTGGCTGGCCAGTTACAGGCGAGCGGCTTTGGTTTAGAAAGGTTAAATGAGTTGCCAGAGGTCTGGCAACGTGTAATTGAACAAATTAACCTAAAATCCAAGCCATTAAACAGACTCCAAACATTTCGAACTCATTGAGTCGAACACTTTTATTTCACAGATGAAAAAATTTGTGCTCAGAGAGGTGAGATGACATCATCCAGCACAGGAAAGAGACAAGACCAGCTCCACAGTCCCTGACTTGAAACCCACGCCCTCTCCACAAAGCCATGCTTTCCCTATATGTGACAGAGTTGAATGCTTCAAGTAAACCAGGAATCACATAGCAAGACAAAGACAATGGCCATCATGGTGGATGGAAACAGATATAGAGCAGCATTAGTCAGAACACTTATGAACTCGCTTTATTTCAAACTCAAAAATGTTAATTCCATTTTGCAGGAAGAATACCGTGGAAGAAGGATTGTTATTAGAAGCACTTATTAGTATTCAGTGGAGATCACTTTTAAAGGAGCTACTTTATATGAGTATTAAAAATTAAAATAAAGCATTTTAAATAACATTAGATGCCTTGCATGGCAACTGTATTAATCCTAAAACTCAGTGACATAGTAGGAAGTGCATATCCTCAATTCTCCTAGAGACACAAATAATATACAATCCACTGAACAAAAACTAGAGCCTTGGGTGAAGCTATATGGATGTGGATTAACCCTGTGTGGCATTAGTGTACACTGAAAGAACAATTTTCTATTTTTTGAGAACTCCCAATAATCAAATAGGATAAAATGTGTGTGTGTGTGTGTGTGTATTGGAGTTAATTTGCTATTAGGGACTGTCAGACTTACGCCTTTCACTTGTGAGCATAGGCATTTAAAATCTATTTGAGATCTTTAAATTAAAAGTTCACATTATTCTTTACAATCAATAAAGTTGCAACTGAATTTATCTTTAAAAATTGAATTCCAAATAGATTCATGATACTAGTTACTGTGAAGACTACGAAAGAAACTTGAGACAGTGTCCATCTCTAATTAGGAAGGTAAAATATTTTTTTCTTTTTATTTTTTTCATTTATTCACTTAACTGTTGAATAATTAATTATTAAACAAACAATGTATGATAAAGTGTTCTTTGCATTAATATACAATATAGCCTTAATAAGAATTAAATACTACTTTTGCGATGTTTATAAATACTTGTTAGTGACTCCAGAATCACCTGATAGAGACGTATTTAAATTGTAACTTAAATATTCAAACTTTTGGTAAAGATTTAATAAAGCTCCTTATAAAAGAATTACTTTATGTTTAAGGTAAAAAACTATTCATTTTCCCCAACAGAAGAACAATTAGGTTGATGAAATGGATCATCCAACCCCAGTCCCCATAATTATGTATTTGCACGCAAAACACAACTGGCATCTCATTTACCTTATTTATATTTCTTGAATTCAAGTAAACATTATATTCTAGATGTGTGTTTTTTTTATATTTTGAGTATCTGAAAACTATAGGACCTCTTCTTCTATTTTTCTCTTGACAAAGCAAACACACCAAAAATTGTTTCCCTGATTATTAGAAAAACTAAAATCTAGTTTTTAAAATAGAAAAAAAACAAGTTCATTCTTTCCTTTTAGGGAAAAACAAGTTGGTTATCATTGAGGATGGGGATAATACTATCGTATGCGATAATATATAAGCACATCTTAAGATCCCTTTATCTGTCACCTAAACATACTAATGTTGTTTTTCTAGGTTTTCAATTGAATTACGAGGAGAAAATATGGCTCAGATAGTAATACAAGTTAGAAAAAAGAACCACCTAAGTGTGAAATCATCCTACATATAATGGCATCTGACTAATAAAACGCTATAAAAATATGTCATGTTTATATGTGAAGAGACATTATCGATAGATGTCAGCACATGCGCAACAAAGATGGGTTCAGAAAAGTATAATCATTGTTATCACACTGCATTCAGCAGGATTTTAATCCATCTTAGACATGTAAGAAGAAATAAACCAACAGCACGGATATGATTTAAAGCTGTTGTCCGTGTGCCTTGCAGAGTATGATTTCTACCGTACTCTGGCTGTGATACATTTCTTTAACAAACAACACTGTCACCACAGTCAGTTTTTAGAAGACTGAAATTGAATTTGCAATCATGTATATATTGCATGGTTGTAATGCTTATAGATTATTAACCACTGCTGCTAGAACTCAGTGGAAGTGTTTTTATTTTTTATGTCTAAAAAGCTAAAATATTAGGGCTCTTATCTCTATGTGCATGAGGTAATTTCACAGTATACTGACAAAAACAAAATTTAAAGTATGATATGCATTGAAAAATTCGTTCCTCTCATTTCTAACAAAAACTATTTTATCCCCTATCTATCACAGGGGAAACAAATACATACATGTTCTCAAAGGCTAGAGAAGTTCCTTTCCCCAGGGGTACATCTGTCTGTCATCATCCCTAGACTGCAAATTGTTTGAAGGCAGGAGCTGTCCGTGTGTTACTGACTTTTGGGTTCCCCACGGTACCCAGCTGAGAGTCTGGTACATATAAAGTATTGCTAAATGACTGAGTGCTCCTAAATTTCAATAAAAACATAACCATAAGCCTATGCTCCTTACCTCTTTATATACAGTTAAAGTCTACTTTCCTATTTATAACTCTGTAGGCTTAAGGGTCACTGGGCCCCATGATTCATCCATCCCCAGCCCAGTGAAATAGGTATTATTAGATACAAAAAAGCCCGTCATAATGGATGTGTTTCTAAGTGGAGACAGCGTATCTAATATTAGTAGACTTTCACGTGAGTACAAAATATTGATCTTTACATACTACATGTCAAAATATTACTGATTTTTATATAGAAACAAATTTATTAGTTCAATTAGGTTTTTTCTGTAATCACACTATTTTTTAATTAAAGATTACACTATTAATAGTATATATCACTCCCACCAGGAATACAAATCAGAGACAATTCATTGTGCCATATATCTTTTAGTTTAGGTGTAAACATAACTAACAGTCATATTGGTTATTTTCTGAGATCAAGCACAAAGGCAAGAATCAAACTTTTAATTGTTTGAGATAACATATCAATCACTTTTAAATATTTATTTTTAAATTTTCATTGTATTTTTCCATTATCATTTATCCTCCCATACCCTCCTCCACCTCCACCCATCCCTCTCTCCTTGGAATCACCACACTGTTGCCTGTGTCCATGTACTGGAAAATAAAATATTTTACTAATCTTGACATCTCTAATTACCTGCTGATGAACTATGCTAAAATTATGCCTATGATCTGTGTATGATTCTTCAAAGAAATCCAGAAGGTTGTCTGTGACCTTTGGCTTATTTGTGAAGTCAACAAAAAATGACTTAGTTGATGGTAATATCCATCACATAATTAATCATTTAATTAGAAGGTCCATATACTCAAGTTTTCAAAAATAAATTTGTGTCAAGCTAAACATGACAGCTCTAGGACGTGGAAGGAATTAAGCAAAAGGATGCTTAAATGTCACAAATCATATTGTCAAACCTGACACTTTTCTATCCTGCTTTGTTTCATTCATCAAGCACACACTTGGTTAACTATCCTCTTGTGAGTTATGGCAGGATTACAGAGTATGCGGATGTCTGTTCATTTGAAATCAACATTTTTCTGTGCTGGAGATAGTAAAAATTGTTCAAATCTGATCTAATGTTTCCACATTGGCAGTGTTTAGGAACTTCCTTCTGATTCTGAAGAAAAATAGAGAAAATATATGAACTTGAATATGTCAAAAATCTGAGGCTAAAAATATTTCAAACTTTTTTCTTGCATGAAAGTTATTAATCTCTATGTAGATTGGTCAGTGCCTCAATGGAATGTGATACTGAAGCTGATGACTATACTATTTGTTAGGTAGCAGATTTGTAGTTTATTCAAGACTTTCACTCTCTGTCTACAAAATTACAAAAACGTAAACTTCAGGGATACTGAGGATCTGACTCTTGTAAGCGGTACCTGAGGGCATGAAAGAAGCACTCGTTTATTCAGCAAGGATCTGAGCAGAACCACATGCAAAGCACTGCTGAGGACTTGAGATGGAACAAATGTTCTAGTGATGAGCTGTGTTTTGTATTTTGAACATGGTAGCACAACAAAGCACTTCTTACTCAAGTTACTTCCTTATATATAATTATTGGAACTAGCAGATTGCTTATTCTCAGTGGAAGTGGGAAACAAATTTTCTCTATATAAGATCATTGTTTATTTGAACTTAAAGCTTGAATACCTCTGCCAATGTATTTGTCGTCTGTTTCTATTATGCCGATCAAGTGAATAAATTATATGGACGATGACCACTTGTATGCTCACAGGTAAAACTATAGATCAGAAGATGTATTACTCTGATATATTAAACTGAGGTGCTATAATATTTGATAAAATAAATTCTTAAAATTAAAAGCATCTTATTTGTCCTTTAATCTAACAGCTTATAATTAGAAATTATTCCTAAGGGCGGCTTCATTTATATGGTAAAATTCACAAACACACTTAGGTATCTGTGATCATATCTCTCTGTTAACATCAAAAGGAGACATAAAACACCAAATACAGCATAACGCAAAGAGATTAATTTAGCAAAAAACCAAAAAACAAAAAAGACAGAGAAATGAGTTTCAAATACAAACAAACACAAAAAAATGGAAGAAAGACAGAAAAGAAGGGAGGGAGGGAGAGAGGGGAAGAAAGGAAGGAGGAAGGAAGGAGGGAGCTTTGTCTCCTCAATCAGGGAATGATGGGCCAAATATCCTTAGGAGGCCTGAAGGATGAACTCTAGCACAGCCATTCCTCTTGAAGTGTCCCTGATCTTCAAGAGGGTCTCTGACCACCAAGGGAACAGCCCCACGATGAATCCACTCTACAAGCTAACATTTAGCAGCCCTACTTGTCACATCCCTCTTCTCCTGAACCTCATGAAATACATCACCAAATCTTGTTGATGTTACCTTCTACACAGTCTCTGAATTAACGCATTTCTTCCCCTTCCCGCCACCAACACTGTATTTGATTGGTATAAGCAGTCATCTCCTCTTTCCATCACAGCCCACTAAATGAGCCCTGGCTACCACTCCAAGCATCCTTTAACCTGTTTCCTTCCATTGAGGCAGAGATATCTTTTGAACATGCCAACCTACACCTTAACATCCTTGCTTAAAAAGCTTTAATAGGTTCCTCTATTCTTAAAATAATGACCAACATTCTTATTATGGCCAGCCATGATGTGGTCCCCAGATGCTTCTCCAGCCTCTTCCTCCTAATTTCCTCCAGCTCTAGACACAGCGCTCTTTGATTTGCTACCGTCCCCTCATACCACATAATATTTTGTCATGTTTTTGCTTTTGCCTGGAATGCTTTTCCTTCAACTCTTGCTTGTTTATTAATTGCCAATCATTTTTTTTTTAGATCTCAGCTCAAGCATACTTCCCCAGGGAAGCATTTGTGATGCTCTCTCTTACCCCTATCTTACACGAGCTGTGTTAAGTCACCTTTTAGATATTCTCAGCATTAGGTACTCCATAGCAGTTATCACAGTTCAAAATTACACACTTACTATGTGGTGATTATTATTGATCGTTATCACTAGAATGCATGCTAAATGAAGAGATAAACAGGGTAAGGCTTTCTCATTATTTTAACCTCAATATCTAGCAAAATTTCTCACACACCGTGAATAAGCATTATTTCTCAAAGCATGAGTTTCTCAATGGAGTCAGTAACAAATGGTTAAAGCAACAATAAAGTGCTTATTTCCATTCACCAGAATCACTTTGATCAGAATTTGAATGATAAAATTAAATAATGTCAAATTTTCTAATGGAGAAATTCAACCATTTTATTTAAACTCACTAGGTGTTTTGTTTTTGTTTTTTTGGCATCCTATAGATGTGACCACAATGAAAGTAGTTTATTGGTATCTTCCTTAAGTTATAGAAATTCAGAACTTTATTGCTAAATTGGGCTTTAACAAATTTTCTAGTACAGTTTCCTCATTAGATGAGAGGGAGTCTCGGGAGCTCTGCAAAAGGTCATCCAGTCAGTTAGTAACAGAGCAGGGATGAAAATCAGCCATTTTAACTCCCAGTTCAATGTTTTGTTTTGCTTTTTCCCTACAACTATGTTGCAATTGCTCGGTTTTATGGCTTCATTTTTATATTAAAAATTTGTAAGAACCTCTATGTACCCAAAAGAGGAAATATCTCCTAATGGTTCATTTTACCATATCATTTCCATTTATGCTTTAAAATATTAAAATAAATAGCAATATTCTAGAAGGGTAAAACACAAGCCCAATTTTGTAAGAAATAAAGCACTTTTAGGCCTTATTTGCACTTTACATTGCATGCTATGAATGGGGGGTGTGGGGTGTGGTACATGTTTCCCTGGTTTCTTAATATTCTAAGCAAAGAATTTCTCCAGTTTAATCTGGTTGCCATAAACCTGTTTATAAATACCTAGAGGAAGCTAGTTTATCAGGCAGTGCTTGGGGCAGTGACATAGTAGATGGAAAAGCACTACAGGTTATCTAGTCCGCCATGGTTGTCTACATGATGTTGGACTGCTTACTGCCCCCTGAGATTTCATTGTTCTCAACTATAATTGGGGGACTGATATCAATTATGGGTTCTGTCAACAGCCTTTCATGATCCCTCTAAACCTTTTGGTGTGTGTATGGAAGTGTGCGTTTTGGGGAGAAAGATGGTCCATAGCTTCTCTTAGATTGGCAAAAGGGTCTGGGGCACAAAACAGGTTAATTATCTCTATACTAATAACTAAGGCCTCCTCTAGCTTCTGAAATGTAATAAAGCTATAAATACAATTTTGATTTCAGATAGAAAATGGGAATTAGTATAATTATCAGCACAAGTAATAAGAGTATTTGAAAAGCATATTCTGCACAAAGGAGCACTACAGAGCATCACCAGCCATACATTTAGGTGTCCGCTGAAGAACTTCACTGGGACCCCGGTCCAAATGTTCCATAGTTAGCATCGATTGCCCCAGACAATGTAACTGCATGGAGTAAAATCCAAATCTGTTCAGGTTTTTAGTCCTGTCTTTATATTATGAGTGTTTCCATGATCCATCAAGGCAGGCCTACCATACGGGGTTACATGGAGTGGAGACAACTCAGAGCAGTTCCCGAGCAAACGAGGCTACTTTCTCACCATTTTCATGATATATTTTCCAAAACTTTATCAGTTATACTTTGGGGTGGCTGAATAGCCACAGTTGCTATACTATCTCTATAATCATTAAAAACTCAAAAATGAAAGTCACTTTGCTTATTTGCTTATTTCCCTTCTTCCTTTTCTCCTTAATTTAATAAATATGCATCAATTGCCTACTACATGTCAGAGATGGTTCTGGGCACTTGTGAAATAATAATGAACAAAATATATTCTATCCTCATGGTACTTAAAGCAGAAATAAACAACATACATAAAATAATGTATTTACTATTTTAAAGGTGAAAATGCTCTAGCAAAAAAGGAAAAAAAATGAAGAGTAGGGAGATTAGGACTACCACAGGCGAGGAGAATGGTGTCCATTTTACACAGCTCCAGGCAGGCCTCACTGAGAAGGTGTCACTGAACAAAGACCTGAGGAGTGAGAGAGTCAGCCAAGTATCTGATCTTGGGGAAGAGCTTTTCAGACAGAGGGAGAAGCCAGGGCGAAGGTGTGCTTGCCTTGTTCAAGGAATAGGCCGCGAGGAAGGAGGCCGCCAAGTCAGGGAAAAAGCAAAAATCGTTCAGCTGCTGTGGTCATTAAATTTATAAAATTTTATCCTCCAGTTGACACCTTGTTTTCTATTAATTCCCTGATTAAAATGAAAGTCATAATATCTTTTATATCATTGTACTAGAGTCATAGCTGGATCAAGAACGCAAAGTCAAAATTCTTCTGAGAATTTTAAAATCACTCCAAAACCGTGATTTCTAATTGTGATCCATTTTAAGTATCTCAGTCCCCAGGCATATATTTGGCAATGAACTGTTACATGATATTTAAATATGTCCTATAATAGGGTGTCAGTCTAAGAAATCAAGTAAATCAAGTAAAAGATCTTCATTTTGAAAATTTAGAGACTAGGCACAAAGTGATTTGTTATATTCCGATAAAGAGAAATACCACATAGCCAGTGTGAAAGCGCCCATTCTTTCTGAAATGTCACAGTTGCATTTATAACAGCATTCATTTCATGAACTTTCTTCCAGAAAAATGAAACAATCATGATTATTGTACAATCTTCGTGGTATTTATCTGAGTTGAGACCTCAAAAAAGAATGCCCATATAAGAGTGGTACTTTTTATTGGGCAGGGTCAGCCATCCCTCCCTAAGTAAGCATTTCATTTCAGCCTAGAGCCTTGCACGGAAATGCATTGTGATCTCACAAGGTTATAAGTGTAACATAAAAGGTACACACAACCATACCTTGCCCATTTGGTCCTTTTTGCCAAAGCCAGTAGCGGCTGCAATGTTCCCTGCTCCCTCTACTGTCTTCTGTGCAACTGCTGTCACCCCTGTCACCACCGCCTCTCCAACATTTGTCACTTGCTCTTTGGTCTTCTCAGCCACTGGGATAAATCAAGAGCAATAACAGATTAAGAGATGATGGAATGACAGCAACTTAAAATAATTTTACTTCCACTAGTTGTCAAGTTCTAAAGACCTATATTCACAATACCATAGATAGCTGAAGGGTCAGGAGAAATGCGAGTTATAAAAGTTTCTAAGTGAGCATGAAGCGCAATATTAAATCTTTGCTAAGGTACTTTGTTTTGATCACTAACAGATGTTTCAAGTTTAATGATCACAAGTTTAGAGCCATGAGCAATTTGAGTTTGGTTTACCTTTTATTAAGGAAAGTTTGCAGAAAGCTATGCTTACAGGTGCAGTTACACTTGTAACAGACTCAGCCTGAAATTTATTTTTTTATTTCAATTTCCATGCCGATTCTTTTTTCTTACTCAAAAGATTCATTTTCACTACACCTTCTGAGTCACATGACATATCCATGCTCATACATATCACTATCAGAAATAGACAAGACATTGAGGGAAGATGATGAGGGAACTTCGATCCTTCCATAAAACTTCAGGTAGTTGAGACAGAAGGGTCCTTAATAATATGATTGCTTTTGAAGAGGTTTGTTGAACATACTTAAAATTTCTTTTCACACAAAAAATCAGAATATGGCTCTTCAAAAGATTTATTTTAAAAAGTAAAAAATTTAGAAAACAGTATCAGTAGTTTAGGGTTGAATTCAGAAGCAGAGGTTTAATTTATATAAAAAATTCTGCAAGATACTTTTCAATATAATTGCCGAATTAATCTTTTCACATTCTCTCCATGCAATTACCAAATAGAGAAAGCACAAAAGAAAAAGGTTGTTTTGATTAAATAAAGAGCTCTATGAAAGCATAGCAAAAAACAATGGAATCTGCTTTTTAAGAATTTCAGTCAATACAGAAATGAAGCAACCTCCCTTCATCTAAACCTTGTAACATTTTTGCTCATAAAACCAAGGCCTGGTATCTCATTGCAACCTATGCAATGTTTGCCTTCTTTTCTTTTCGCCCCACAAACTCATTTTTTGTCTGCTTTTTTCCCCCATTTTTCAGGAATACGGGATTTGGGGTGATATCTTTCCGCAGTCTATCTCCTAAGCAAAGAGAGACATCTTGATTTACTACACTTTGTGCTTGTTTACATCCTTTCAGGATAAGTTCCGGTCTGAGGAACCCATGGAGTTTTGCCACCTCAGCTGCTAAGTCTTACGTCCTAGTCATATGATTACTGCTCAGGTTTTATGTCACCAGTCAGGCAAGGCCAATGATCAAACCACGTGGACAAAGCAATTGGCTTTCAAATAAACTAGGTCACTGAAGCTATGGAGGTCTGTAAGGATAAAGAGGTTTTCTCCTGGTCCTAGGCAATGGCGGAGGGAAATGGAGTGGTCCTAGCATCTACAGCCAGGGAGAGCACCCAGCAGGTGAGGGTTCATATTGGCCTTTTACCACTTCTCAGATATTGCTGCTGCCTCCTACGGGGTGACGGCTCTTCTCAGGGCAAAGTTCCATGAAAATGCCAGTGAAAAGCTGTATTAGAAGTTTCATGTTTTAAACATTTCAGGAATGATTATCCATTAAAAGTAGTGAATTGTGCCCCAGGTTGTCATTTTCCCCCAAAGAACATGATTAGAAAATTCTGCTTGATAATTTAACATTTTCTGTTACAAAAATGACAAAGACAAAAGTAATTTTTGATCTTTTTACAGACTCATAATTTTTTGCCAGCCATGAAAATTTATTTTTATTATACTTAGTTATTTATATATAAATGTATATATAAACCTTAATCTGTTTTAATGCAGATAAACTGCACAGTAAAATGTACTTTGTACTTTATTATACTTTCATTAGGTTTTATCATTATAAGAATAATTACACTACAAAATGGTAAGGTACATATGTAATAATAACAAATACATTTTAAAAAATTTCTGTATGACTTGATTTATCTAGTGGATTTATCCACTAACTTTGACTCTTATTTTCCTGTTAAGCCTTTTACACTGTTCCTCTGTTCATTGACATCTCAAGCAAAGGGTGAAAAACAAAAGGAAAAACACACTCAACTTAGTACATTTTGCAACTAATGTTTTTTATTAAGGGAAAACTCTTATAACCAGGATCAAAAAGGATACTTCCCTCCCAACCAATGGATAGTATATTTTAAAACACTTATTTTTTCCTCCCATTTGGTCCAGAGAGCTCCATCTGACCAGAAGCCTTCATCCCTCTCAGGTGGCCCTGTTTGCTTAGCAAATTCAAGCTTGTATTAAAACCCATCTCAAATGTCGAATTTCATAAAAACCTCTCCTCTCAATAATGTCCTTGATCCTACTCCCGTGACCCTATGAAATTTTAAATATATCTCTACTATTGAACTCTTTACAATACACCGTTTATTTCCCAGTATGTCTACCTCCACCTGTGTATTTTGAGTTCATTAAAATCAGAGATCCTGTTTCATTATTCTTTATATTATTTCACAGTAGATATTCAATAAATAATTTTGAATTCATTAAAAAGAATTTTCTGTGTATCTGTGATTAATATATTACCATCAATAATTAGATTTATATTTGACTTTAACTAACTTAATAAAATTCCAGGAAGGAAATACCACACCAACTTCTGGAATAGATATAGTAAATCTAACTTTTCACATTAAGCAAAATTCTAAAATTAAGACTTAGTTTTGAATTGGTATACAAATTAAAACTTTGGATAAAATAATGCATATTATAAAGCAAATTAGTAAGAAACTTTAAATTAGAAGGTGTTGAAAATTAAGTGTATTATGTAGTAAATTTCTTTTTATAAGAATCAAAGCCTTCAGGAAATCTCAAGTAATAGGAAATTCTTTACACCATACATTTATGAGGAAGAAAATGAGTAAGCTGATATCATAACTTAATTTTTTTGATCTTTACAGCAACTTCAGAGACGTCATTAAGTCCAGATTAACTACACTATCATATTTTCCTATAATGTGATACATGAAGTTGACAACAGAAATAATAATGTCCTGAGATAAAAAAAGATGGCGTCTGTGGTAGAGTTTTCTCAATTTTATCTTGAGGTTATCTAAGTGGGAGAATTTATTTTTCTTGGATTTTGTAGGTAGAAAACTCCTGGTCTCACTACGTCAGAATATTCAATTTCTATACTACTTTATAAATTAAACATAGCTGGTCATTTCAGAGTCATCATTCTCGACAGTTAAATATGTCATTTGATTTACTCATAATAAATATTTACCTGTTTAAAAACATTTAATAAAGACTTAACATCAAACAGAGCTGATTTTCCTTGGACCGCTCCTCTTCAGGCACAGAGGCCGTTTGCGACCACATCCTGAGTGACCGCGACTCGCAGGCCGCTGCCCCATCATCCCTGGGTGTGAGCCCGCGGAGCTTACCTGTTGTCACACCATGAACCACTCCTTCCTTGGTTTTGGAGCCTATTAAAAAAAATGCAAAGCATAAGTCTCAAACTGGACTTACATTGCTAATACCTCATTTTAAACACAACTAATCAAAACAAAATTTCAGCCTATAGACGTCCATGCACAAAGACATCCTTGGGTCCAAAAAACAAACCAAGGAAACCCGGGCATCACAACGAGCAGGAGGAAGTAAAGCCAACATGACGGGCTCTCCAGCTGAGTGTTTAGCACACATAATGACTTTTTGTTCCCTGATGTCTCGCTTGACATACCAACTTACAGAGGGAGGGGCAACAAAAGGTGAGGTGACACAGGGCCTGGGTGGGAAGATGATTTGGGATTCAGAGCTGTAGAGGTTTTCCTGAAGTACGGCATGGCAGAGGTTAGTCAGCCCGGGGGACACAAACAGAAGGGCGGGGGGAATCAACGTTAGTTGGACACCTATTACGTAAAAGTTATTTTATATCTATCTCATTTTATTTGATGTTTGTAACACCCATTTCTTATAGGCGTATTTTGTTCATTTTATATGTGAAAAAATTACAAATAAAAGTTAAATTACTTGTCTAAAGTTGCACAGGTAATAACTGGCTACAAGCACATTCAAATTAAGGTCTCAATGACTCTAAACTCATACTCTTTCCACTAAGCCAGGTAAACCTTTAGAAGGAATGGGTTATTTTATCATTCGAGTATTACTAACACTGGTTTCAAGATGGGGAAAATAGGAACTTCCCCCAAATTTTGACCAGCTTTTATACAAATAATTTATTAATACTTCTCATTAAAACTAAATTTATTAACAATTTTATTTATAAGCTCTCTAATGTTAGAGTTTTCAAGTGCAATTCATGTCCATTTTTTAATAAAATATTTTTGAAGATAAATAACAATGAATTGCAGATTCACATGAGAGCTACACTGCAAGTCAAATAATGTAATTCTATCAGAATAGGAAAATATAAAGAAATGAAAACAAAACCTGTGAAATGACTTAAACCTATATTTGGATATTAAGATTGTTACCAATCTTCAGTTTAAAAATGCACTGTTTTACAAAGCCTTACTAAGTAAGTATGCTAGAAATAAGTGTAAACACATTTTAAATGAAAGGAAAAAAATATAAGGGAGCTTCGGTTTCCTTATCAATATAATTCATCCATAAAATTAATTAAATAATGTCTAACAAGCTGGTTAATAAACCAGAGAGCACAGCAGAATTAACTGAGTGGAAGTGAGGTAAAAATGTTGACTACTGAGTGAGAGCCTCAAATATTCAGTAAGTAACAGGTACAGATGTTTGCATTATTTAATAACTCCCATGATCTTAGTCAGGTAATTCATAGATCAAATCTGAGAAACACTGGCCTGAGGTAGTTTCTAGTTCTAAATTTACTTAAAATTTAGAAATACATATCTATAATTCAAATATAATGATCAATAATTTAAATAAATATGCAGAATTATATTGAAAATGTCCTTTGAATATATATATAAAAATAGATAAATATGGCATTAAGTAAGATTTGCATGCATATTTAAATTTACACTTTATAAAACAGTCAAGGAAACTTTCTACATTTAATAAAGTTACTTAAATAAATTTAAGAACTTCCAACTTGTGAATATTTAAAACCTCCAATAAAAATAAGACATAAATGAGAATTTGAAGTCTTATTTCCCAGCAATTTTGGGTTAAGTAAACTCTTATAAAAATTCTAAAAAAAAAAAAAAGAAACCCAAAAACTATAGTTTTGTACTTAAAAACATAAACACTGCATTTGGATTTTCTGGATTTTAATATTCGCTTCACCACACACTAATCAAATATACATTATCTGGTCAACATGAGGATCAAAAGAAATACATAAGTGTCTTAAAACAGTGTTTAGTACATAGTAAATACTTTGAAATAAACTGTTATACTTTGCATACAATATCTGTAAAGGGATTTGCAGTTTAAAACAAATGAAAAATCAAGAAGTCATAAATTCATATAAATGAAACTGTACAGATGTTAAACATGGTAAAGAATAAAAGATAGGTGATATATATATATATATATCTGTATACACACACACACACACATATATATCACGTAGTGTGTGTGCACTTTGCAGGCAATGCTCACTTGGAACAGTACCCATATGATGATAAAAATAACTGTACACAAGCTGAGTTGAAATTGTGGAATGTAATCTTAATAATAAATGAAAAATTACAATTAAACAATGGTAAAAATTAGTATTGTTCTATGACCTTGAACTTTTTTTTTTGTCAAAACATTAAAAACTTTAAGAGGACATAAGGGTGGCCAATAGACATATGAAAAGATGCTTAACTTCACTAATCATCAGAGGAATGTGAAATAAAACCACAATGAGATACTATCTCACACCTGTCAGAATGGCCATCATCAATAAATCAACAAACAACAAGTGCTGGTGACGATGTGGAGAAAGGAGAGCTCTAGTGCACTGTTGGTGGGAACGCAGACTGGCGCAGCCACTGTGGAAAACAGTACAGAGACACTGGAAAAAATTAAAAATAGATTTGCCTTTTGACCCAGCAATTCCACTTTTGGGAAATATACCTGAAGGAACCCAAAACACTAATTTGAAAGAACTTATGCACCCCTATGTTTACTGCAGCATTATTTACAATCGCCAAGATAGGCAAGCAGCCCAAGTGTCCATCAGTAGATGAGTGGATAAAACAACTATGGGTCATTTACACCATAGCCTACTACATGGCCATAAAAAAGAAGAAAATTTTACCCTTTTTGAAAGCATGGATGGACCTGGAGAACATTATGCTACGTGAAATAAGCCAGTCAGAGAAAGACAAGTATCACCTGACTTCATTCATATGTAGAATCTAATGAACAAACCGAACAAGCGAAATAGAGACAGGCGCATAGAGAACAGGATGACAGCTAAGGTGGGGTGGATGGTTAGGGAGTGGGGGGATTGAGCAAAAAGGAAAAAGGACTCCTGTTCATGGACAACAGTGTGGTGATTGAGGGGGTGGGGGAGGAGATTATAAAGGGACTAAATGGTAATGAACAAAAAACCAATTAAAAAATTCAAAATAATCTGCAAACCTCTCTTAGTATACTGTAATTTAATACCTTGAAAATTTAAGTGTTTTATTTCTTTGTAAAAAACTTCACAAATAGTTTAAATCCTGCTTGTCTTTTTGTTCTCATTGTAATTGTATAATTCCTTATACTGAGCAAACACCTTTTCTAAGCCTTAGAAAATTTTTGTAAATTTCAATCAGTTTCCAAAATGTTACCCTTTGTACTTTTAATGTCATCTCTGACTTTTTTTTAAAGGTTTTACTTATTTATTTTTAGACAGAGGGGAAGGGGGGAGGGGAGGAAGAGAGGGAGAGAAACATCAGTGTATGGTTGCCTCTTGCGTGCCCCCTACTGGGGACCTGGCCTGCAACCCAGACACGTGCCTTGATGGGGAATAGAACTGGCAACCCTTTGCTTTGCAGTTGGGCACTCAATCTACTGAGCCACACCAGCCAGGCCTATCACAACCATTTTCATGTGTGTATTGATGCTTTCATCTTCAAAAAGATTCTCTGGCCACACATCTAGAGTGTCTTGAGCTATGTAGCCCTGTCAATATTCCCACAGTCAGTTATTTTGTCCATAAATAAATGTGTGCTTGAATCAAATTTCACTTCTGGCATTTTTCATTTTATTTTTTTGCTGCATTTCCATCATTTTGGGTCAATTTCCTCTTTCAATTATGTATTTTTGTAAAATGTTACATGGATTTTTCACTGGGAGCAGCAACATAACCATAGGTTTTGCTGTCTGAATGAACTGCATAGCAGATGTTCAGTAACCAATCACCAACAGACTTCGAAAGAAGCAACGTGATCTGGTCATGTATCATAGTGTGTTTCTGTTATTTACACAGTGATCTGCCAGCTGAAGAGCTAAGAGTAGTTTGTACTTTATGCAATCAGTTTATGTGTCGTGGTAACAGAAATTTGAACTGTGTTGTTAGGGGCTGGCATTTTTAAATTGTGGTGAATGAATTTGTGTACCTTGGAACTACATTAAGTGAAAACAGTCTGTATTTGAGAGATTATTTCTTATCACTATCCACCTGTCACCTCTTAGAATCCATATTTTTTTAAATGACTAAATGACTAGTAGAAATAAATGTTTAACAGTTGGTCTGTAGTCTCTCCTTGCTTCCTCAGTAGTACCTAAGAATTGACCTTTGGCTTTATTGTGGGCTGTATCCTGAATGAAAGATAAATGATGAATAAGATAGGTGAAAGAGGACATCCCTATCTTGTTCCCAACCTTAGGGAATGCTTGTAGTTTTATCCATTGAGTATGATGCTGGCAGTGGGTTTCTCATATATGGCCTTTATTGTGTTTAGGTATGTTCCCTCTATTCCCCCATTGCTGAGATCATAACTGGGCCCTGGATTTTATCAAATACTTTTTGCATCTATTACTATGGTCTGCTTTCTCCTCTCTTATCCAACGAGGTACTGGAAATCCTAGCCATATCAATCAGAAAAGAAGAAGAAATAAAAGGTATCCAAATTGGAAAATAGGAAGTAAACTGTCTTTATATGTAGATGATATGATACTGTACATAGGGAACCCTAAAAGTCCCCCTAAGTAACTACTAGAACTGGTAAATGAATTCAGTAAAGTAGCAGGATACAAATTTAATATCCAGCAATCAGTTGCTTTTTTATATGCCAATAATGGACTATCAGAAAGGGAAATTAAGAAAATAATCCCATCCATAATTGCTTCAAAAAGAATAAAATACCTAGGAATAAATCTGAGGATGTAAAAGACCTGTACATGGAAAATAGTAAGACACTGAAGAAAGAAATTGAAGAAGATACAAATAAATGGGAGCACATATCATGTTCATGGATACGAAGAATTAACAATATTAAAATGCCTGTACTTCCCAAAGCAATCTATGGATTCAATGCAATTCCTATCAAATTACCAATGGCATATTTCACAGAACTAGTATAATTATTTCAAAAATTTATATGGAACCGCAAAAAGCCCTGAATAGCAATAGCAGTCTTGAGAAAGAAGAAAGTTGGAGGAATCATGTTACCTGGTATCAAACTATACTATAAGGCCATACTGATCAAAACAGCATGGTATTAGCATAAAAACAGGTACATGGGTCAATGGAACAGAATAGAGAGCCCAGAAATAAACCCACCCTTTCATAGTCAATTAATATTCGACAGAGGAAGCAAGTTCATGCAATGGGCTAAAGATGTTTACTCAATCAATGGTGCTGGGAAAATTGGACAGATATATGCAGAAAAATGAAACTAGATCGCCTCCTTATGCCACACAGAAGAATAAATTCAAAGTGGATTAAAGACTTAAATGTTTGACCCAAAGCCATAAAGTTCTTAGAAGAAAACATATGCAGTAAAATCTTGGACATCGCAAGTAGCAATATTTTTTCTGATATATCTCCTCCGGCAAGGGAAACAAAAGACGAAATAAACATACGGGACATTAAACTAAAATGTTTTGCACAGCAAAGGAGATCATCAACAAAATAAAAAGCCAACCCACTGAATGGGAGAACAAATCTACCAATACATCTGCTAAGGGGTTAATACCCCAAATTTATAAAGAACTTGTAAAGTTCAACACCAAAAAAATATATATACATTTCTATTAAAAAATGGGCAAAGGATCTTAATAGACACTTCACCAAAGAGGACATACAGATGGCCGATAGACCTATGAAAAGATGCATATCACCACTAATCATCAGAGAAATGCAAATTAAAGCCACATTGAGATATTACTTCACAATGGTCAGAGTAGTTATCATCGGTAAATCAACAAACAAGTGCTGGTGAGGATGTGGAGAAAGGGGAACCCTTTTGCACTGTTGGTGGGAATGCAGACTGGTGCTGCCATTGTGGAAAGCAGTATGGAGATACCTCAAAAAATTAAAAATGGAACTGCTTTATAATGCAGCAATTCCACTTCTGGGAATTTATTTTTAAAAAACCTGAAATACTGCTTCAAAAGAATATAAGCACCCCTATCTGACTGCAGCATTATTTACAATCACCAAAATAGGCAAGCAGCCCAAGTGTCCATCAGGAGGTGAGTGGGTAAAACAACCGTGGGTCATTTACACCATAGACTACTACGTGGCCATAAAAAAGAAGAAAATTTTATCATTTGCGAAAGCATGGATGGATCTGGAGAACATTCTGCTACGTGATATAAGCCAGTCAGAGAAAGACAAATACCACATGATTTCACTTACACATGGAATCTCATGAACAAACTGAACAAGCAAAATAAAGACACTCATAGAGAACAGGCTGACAGCTCTGGGTGCGGTAGGGGGATGGGGTTTAAGGAGTGGGAGGATTGAGCAAAAAGGAAAAAGGACTCATGGACATGAGTCCATGACTGTTGTCATGGACAACAGTGTAGTGATTGCCAGGAGGAAAGGGGTATTAGGGAGGTAAATGGTAATGGAAAAAAATACAATAAAAAAGCTTTCTGCTCTAGGTCTCAGTGGCTGCGGTCTAAATGGGCAAATTTATGAAACCCAGGAAGGTGGTGCTGGTCCTGGCTGGATGCTACTGTAGACACAAAGCGGTCATGGTGAAGAACATTGATGGTGGCACATCAGGCCGCCCCTACAGCCATACTCTGGTGGCTGGAATTGACCACTATCTCCACAAAGTGACAGCGACCATGGGTAAGAAGAAAACTGCCAAGAGATCTAAGATCAAGTCTTCTGTGAAGGTTTATAACTACAATCACCTCATGCCCACAAGGTACTCTGTAGATATCCCCTTGAACAAAACTGTCAACAGCAAGGACTTCTTCAGAGACCCTGCTCTGAAACGCAAGGCCCGATGGGGAGACAAAGGTCAAGTTCCAAGAGAGGTACAAGTCTGGCGAGAACAAATGGTTCTTCCAGAAGTTGCATTTTTAGATCCTTTTTGTTTTAGTCATTAAAAAAAAAATTTTTTTTAAATATAAAAAAAATACAGGTATCAAGTAAAAAAAGAAAAAACAGAAACAAAACAAAAAGATAAATGAGAGCCTTATAAGATTGCTTCTTATCAAACAAATCACCTGTTGTTTGCTGTCAATTATTTATTTGTATCTAATTAATGATTAAACTTTAACCGATGAGTAACTTGTAATTAAAAAACTATTGCTACAAATTTGGTGCCAAGTGACTATGTGAACAGAGAGATACAAAAGTTGAAGAGACACCAGAGCTGACACTCCGTGAGGGGACGGGACCTACACTATCGTGTTCACCCTCATGACGTCACAAAACTGCAGAGTAAAATAGTTGGAAGTAATGCCTGGTAGCTTTAAGAACTCAGCTATGCTGTTGCTCATGTTCTGTTGACTTGTTCAACTTGGTGCAGGGAAAGCATATTGTGAGAGGTTGATATCAATCCATACCCACAGCTACTACTGTTTAGTAAGCAAAGTGGCATTAGAAGGCTTTCGAGATTATTTTCCTCCTTAACTACTATACTTACCATTATATAAAGAAGACCATCTGCTTTTGAATTTGACTCTCAATTTATAATTTCTCAGCCATTTGTTTGAGAATACTTTGTCCATTAAATTGAAGTCTATTGATTGAAAACTTGTACATATCACAAAAGGACAAAAACCATAAAAAATAACAGTGATTCTTTAGTAGTTCTTCAATTAGTCAAAAGATAGTTTTCAAAAGTATAATATTATAAAAGAAAAAGATTGTTTTTCTCATGAAGTTTATGAAAGGTGTGCCAAACTTGTTCTGCCATAGTGAAATTAGAAAATTTTCTTTAGTCACTTCCAATTTTTCAAACTACTTATTGATAATAGGTTTTAAAACTGACAGATGAAAAGGTAAAAGAAAATATGTTGACTAAGTAATTATTTTTTTGGAGAATTTATTTGATAATAACTGTGGCTCCTATATATAAAAGTGTGTTTTACAAAAATCCTCAACAAAATATTGGTCAATCAAACAAAACAATGTATAAAATGCATTAAACACCATGACCTGGTGGGATTAATTCCAGGTATGCAAGGCATGTTCAACATTTGAAAATTAAAGTATGTAATCCATCACATCCATAGGCTAAAAAGACAAATCACGTGATCATATCAATATATAGAAAAAAGCATTTGACAAAATTCAAAATTCATGAATAATATAGCAGAATTCACGATTAAAAAAACTCCCAGTAAACTAGAACGAGATAACTTCCTCAACTTGATAAATACTATTTACAAAAAACCTACAGCTAACATTATATTTCTTGGTGACAGACTAGGAGCTTTCCTAAGACCAGAAACAAGGCAGGGATACCTCTCTCTCACCAACCCTTCTCAACATCACAGTGAAAGACCGAGGTAATGCAATAAAAAAAAAAAGTTAAAAGTATACAGATTGGGGAAAAAAAGAAAAAAAACTGGCTTTATTTGCAGATAACATGATAGTCTACATAGAAAATCCAAAATAATAATAATAATAATAACAATAAAAATAATAATAAAACCCTCCTGGAACTAAGTATTCAGTAATGTTGCAGGATACAAGGTTAATAGGCAAAAGTCAATTACTTTCCTATATACTAGGAATGAGCTAAGTAAATTTTAAATTAAAAATACAATTCCATTTACATTAACACCAAAAAATGAAATTCTTCCATATTAATTTAACAGAATATATACAAGATCTATTAAGCTCTGATGAACAAAATCAAAGAACAAAATAAATACATAGCTATTCTGTGGTCATCACTATGAATCTCAATATTGTCAAGATGTCAGTTCTTCCCAACTTGATCTATAGTTCAATTCAGTCCCAATTAAAACCCCAAAAAGTTATTTTGTGGATATTGACAAGCAGATTCTAAAGTTTATGTGGAGAGGCAAAAGGCCCAGAATACCCAATAATCTATTGAAGGAGAGGAAAGTTAGAGGACTGACACTATCTGACTTCAAGACTTACTATAAAGCTAAACTGTAGTATTGGCAAAAGGTTAGTCAAATAGATCAATGGAACAAAGAGCCCCAAAATAGGACCACATGAATATAGTCAGGTGATTTCTGACAAAGGAGCAAAGCCAATGCAATAGAGCAAAGACAGTTCTTCCAACAAGGGTACTAGGACAACTAGAAATCTACATGTGAAAAAACAAAAAAGAATCTAGACACCAACTTTACACCCTTCACGCACACACACGCACAAAAATCAAAAGGTATTATAGCCTTAAATGTAAAAATGTAAAACCCCTAGGATATAACATAGAAAAAAACTTCCATGACCTTGGGTATGGCTATGACTTTTTAGATACAAAACCAAAGACATGATCCAAGAAAGGAAGAATCAATTAACTGGACTTCATTAAAATTCTGCCCTGGGAAAGACATGTCAAGAGAATGAGAAAACAAGCCACAGTCTACAAGAAAATGTTTTTTAAAAGATACACTTGAAAAAGGATTGTTATCCAAAATATGCAAAGAACTCTTAAAACTCAACATTAAAAACACAAAACAACCCAATTAAAAAATGGCAAAAGATGTGAACAGACTCTTCACCAAAATGGATAGCAGATGGTAAATAAGTATATAAAAAGATTCTCCACATCATATTTTATCAGGGAAATACAAAGTAAAAGAGCAATGAGTTATCAGTATACACTCATAAAAATGGCCAAAACCGAACACTGAGCACTGGCGGGTATGTGAAACAGCAGGAGCGCATTCATTGCTAAATGGAAATGCAAAATGGCACAGCCTCTTTGGGGTTCGAAGGCTCCTTACTAATCTAAGCATATTCTATTAGATCCAGCCATCATACTTCTTGGTATTCACCCAAAGGAACTGAAAATTATGTCCACACAAAAATCTGCACATGGATGTTTATAACCTTATTCATAATTGCCAAAACTTGGAAGCAGCCAAGATATTTTTCAGTAGGTGAATGAATAAATTGTGGTACATTCAGACAATAGAATATTAATCAGTGCTGGAAAGAAATGAGCTGATAAGCCATGCAAACACATGGAAGAAACTTAAATGTAGATTACTAAGTGAGACAAGCCAAGCTGAACAGACTATACACTCTATGATTTCCAAAATATGACATTCTAGAAAAGGCAAAACTTTGAAGACAGTAAAAAAGATTAGCGGTTTCCTAGGGCTGGGGGAGGGGATAAATAGAACACAGAGGGTTTTTAGGGCATTGAAACTACTCTCTGTGATACTATAATGATGAACGCCTGTCATTATACATTTGTCCAAGCCTATATAATGTACAATACCAAGAATGAACTCTAAGGTAAACTATGGACTTTGAGTGATAATGATGTGTCAGTGTAGCTTTATTAATTGTAAAAATGCACGACTCTGGTGAGCGATGCTGATAATGTGGGAGGCTATGTATGTGTGGGGTTAGGGAGTACACAGCAAACCTCTGTACCTTTCTTTCAATTTTTCTGTGAACCTGAAACTGCTCCAAATAATAAATTAATTTTTTTAAGTATGTTATGTAACTCATATGTTCTGTTTTTATCATGATATTCTCACAAAAACTCTGCAAGGTAGTTGCATTTGTCTAAGTTGTACTTTTACGAATGAGGGATGTAATGCTCAGAAAGGTTAAGTAACCCCCACAGCATCCTAGAGGTAATACGTGATGTAGCCTGGGCTAGAATTTAGGTTTGTCTAATGTAAAATTTATGTTCTTTCTACTTTTGCAGAGTCAGAAAGCTACAGCCAATAAGCTACATTATTAACTCACCACTGGTTTCAGTAAGGATAAAGTTTTATTGGAACACAGACACACTAATTATTATCTATGGCTTCATTCACACTACAATAGCAGAGTTAAGCAGTTGAGATAGAGAGATTATGGCCTAAATAGTTATTATCTAGACCTTTATGGAAAAAGTTTCTCAACAATTGTACCGTACTACTGTGTCTTCTTATGGTCACTTCTCATCCAAAATCCTGTGCTTGGGTTCAAGTTTTAATAAGATGTCAGGATATAACCAAAAAATAATTTACAGAACCCACTATATATTAAATACTATAATAGACATTGAAGATGATTTTTTAACTGTGACACATAAATAAATTACAACTTTATATAATAATCTCAGAGTAAGTAACAGAATTCACCTCCAAAAATAAAATTTTATTTGTCCAAACTTATAGTTAACAATGAAAACAAAAAGCTTTGCAGATAAGAAAAAATTGTTTGGTACCTAGAAAAGAGCAAATGCATTAATTTAATTTTCAATAGTTTCTGAACTCACTACAAACTATTCAAGTGAATGTTATAAAAAAATTTTAAAGTTACTAAGTTTTAAAGTAACTTAAATCAAAGAATATTTGCAAGCACATACATGTACAACTTGAAAAACTGAGGACAAGTATGAAGATATTAATTATCTGCATGAAACTGATTCAGTGGACAAAATGAAGGTATTATCTGCATGTCACTGATTCAGTGGACAAATATAAAAGACATCAATTACTGCATGTCACTGATTCAGTAGTCCAAATTCCATCTAAAAAGATGTAATTTACACTTAAAAAAAGAACTTGAAATTAACTTATCAATTTTCCTCTTGTAATGCTTTAATTCAATGATTTTCTGAAAATGTTTTAAGATCGAGAAAGTAATTAAACTGAAGCTTTGTGTTAAGATAAAAGAGTCTATGAACAGTGAGAAAAAAATGAGAAACATTCATAAAAATCATTCTAAGGATAGCTATCCTCCAACCCATCCATGTTGGAGACACAGGGAAGCTTTCTTTCACGGCACAGACACAGGCATGGTGCCCTGCCCCACTTGATGTGCTCATCCTCCACCCTTCTGCTCATTCGGTGGCTGCCGCTGCTGCAGGGGCCACTAGGGAATGTAGAAGAGCTCAGAGGAGCAGAGCGGAAAGAGAAGAGGTGGAATGGAAATGTGCATACATGGGTGTGTATGTGTGTGTGTCCCTGTGGATGAGTGTGTGCGTCTTTGTGTGTGTCTATTCCTTCCACCAAAGAACCTGAAGTTTGTAAAATAACATCCAACCTAGCATAGTTTAAGATAAGAAAAAGAGAGCCAGGGTCTTCATGAACACTCCAAGGTGGGAATTTAAGGAAAGGTAGAAATGATAAGCATCAACCTCATTATTTATTTTGTGTATTATTTGATAAATGAACTACCTAAATGTCTCCGAGATATTAGAAGCAGCCTTCAAGTACTTTTTGAGCTCTTAGTCTCCAGCTTGCCAAGTGGTCCCAAGGAATCACTCCACCAAAAACTTTTCTGTCCTTTGTTTTTCAGGTCTCTTTTTAGGTATTTTTAAAAATAATACTCTAAAATTATTCATAATGACAAAAGACACCAAAGGCCCATGTATAAGTTTGATTCTTTAAAAAATATTGTTTAGTTTTGAAAAGGCCAATTCAAAAAATCCTTTGAAATAGTCCTTTATGTACATAAACAATTTTCTTTAAAGAAACAAAAAAAGTCCTACTAGGTATTATTGCAAAATTCAATAATCTGGAAAAATAAAAGATTAAACTCACTTTTTACCATTAGCTCAAATATACACATTCACCTACCTACTCATAACTCTGTCTCAGTCCATCCTTTTGACAAGGGATGATGCAAAAATGAATCAAGGGAGAGATACCAACATTTAGAGCATTAATCATCCTAACTCATTAGTCACAAATAAGTATCAAAATGACATTTGGGGCTTACCTACCTACATAAAGAACACCTTCTTTTGTCTTTCCTGCGGCTTCTGCCACACCCTGTTTGGTTTTTTCAGCAGCAGCCACAACTCCCTCCTTCGCCTTTGAAAGTCCTTTCATGAGTACATCCATGGCTAATGAATTGCTTTACACCACACTGGAAAACACAAAATACACGTTGAATGAGAACTTTTGGGTAAAACAAAACGAAACTAGAAACACCCTGAAAGATCAGCTGAACTCCCAAAAGTGTGAGGCTCTTTCAAGTGTACCCTTATTTCAACCATTGGACAAAGAAGCCTTTTTTTTTCAGCTTTTCATTAAAAACTGAGCATGCCCCATCCATCTTGGTTAGAACAAATCTAGCTGCTGAAACATGGATTAGGATGAATCACCTCAACTGTTCTTACTGCATTTCCGAGGTGGAGTTGCATGAAAAGATGGACACCTCTTTCAACTTCCCAGGGTCCAAACGGTGACAGCAGTATAAATTAGAAGTACGTTTAGAAGACATGACCGTAAAAGAAAGGGAGCTAGCTGGACGTACGGGGTCAGGGCGCTCTGAAAATGAATCCCAGAGGAGAGCTAATAGGTTGACTAGGGAGAGAGGAAAGAGAACTACTCACCCTGGGTGTGGCTGAACCTCGGGCCAACAGACAGCCCACCCGCTCTAGTTCTAATCCACCCCACCATCCACCCCCGCCCTCAGCTATCTACCCTGAGCAGGCGCCTGTTCACACCCTTTGGCCGACTCCAGACGCGCGCTTGCAACCCGAGGTGGCGTTCTCTGCGTGCTTGTGAAGCTCTTCCCACCCCGCGCCCACACCTGTTAACCCCTTACCACCTGTTGACTTCCCCTCTCTGCACTTGGCATTTAATTATTTGCCAAACATAGCTTGATTACTTTACGGAGAGAACCGAGAGGGAGGGCTAGGGGATTTAAGGTAAGAGAAATAAAGTTGGATGCTCGCGCTCCATCCAGCATCCTAGCGTTTCCCGAAGGAAAAGCGTATCCCGGAGAAGCCTGACCTCTCAGCCTTTGAGAAGACGGAAATATCGGAAGCGGGAGGAAAGCCTGGTCAACTTACTTTCCTTAAGCTCACCAAAGGGATAAGCACCCAACTCCGAGAAAGGCTTGACACAGCGAGTCCTTGCTGCGGCACTAACCCCACTGCCAGGCGTCCACAAGGACTCCTCTTCCACCGGGTGTTCTCCAGGATTTACGAAGCTGCCCATTTAGATCCACAGGTGCTTACCTGAGTCCCTCTGCTCCCCAGATGTCAGATTTCCCCTATTACCTTAAAAACATTTAATCAATTCCCCAATATTATTTAAGTGGAAAGAGGGAAGATTAGGAGAGCATAAGAAGGGCAGAGGCGGTACCAGGAGAGGGATGGTCCCTAGAGGAGGAGGCTGCAGTAACCACAACCGAGGGGTGACAGGCCGGGGGCATAAGAGCGAACCCACGAACCTGTAGTCGAGTTGTCACTCCCTGTCCTCAGAACAAGAGGATCCCACAGAAAGAGACGGGGTTAGGGTTGTGGGGGGGGCTCGGAAGGGAGGGCGGGGAGAAAGCGAAGGATGCTAAAGGCAAGGCTCGTTGGTCCTGGGTCTGCTTTGAAACCAGCACACACCTCACCCCGCGTCGCCGCGCTCTGTCGCTCGCCCCCTTTCTTGGGTTCCCTTCTCGTCTTCGTGATCTTCCTCCTCCTCCTCTTTTTCCTCCTTCTTCTCCTCCGCTCACCGCCCCCGCCGCTGATTTGTCAGCGCCTCTCCCCGCCCCTCGCCCCGCGCAAGCTGCTCACGGCGCCGAGTGCACTTCGCTCTTCTGGGATGGGGATGGGGACGGGGGTGGTGGGGAGGCTGCGCCTCAACTCCGCGCGCCTGCCTGGTCCCGGGAGGCGGGAGGCGGGAGGTGGGAGGCGGAATGGTGGGGGTGTTTTGTGCTTCATCGCAAGTTCAGGGTCACGGGGACTCTTGTGCCGATCCGAAGCGGTTAGAATTGGGCTGACGTCTTTCCCTCTTTCCCATCGCCCCCCTTCCCTGTCTCTGCCTTTCTTCTGGTTTCACCGGGATCCCCTTATCAGAGCCAGTTTGGGGGCATAGGGGCCTATGAATAAACCACCGAAGACAGAGTTTCTTGGGGAGCTGCTGCAGGAGGCAGGCGGCTCGGAAAGGTGCTCAAAGAGGCACCGCCAAAAGCACGTTTCCCTCGTGAAATTTGATTAATGGTTTTAGAACAACACAACGCTAAGGGTGCTTTTGTTAAATTGCCTCCAGATTTTTGTTTGCTCTTAACCTTGCCTGAGCCAGAAAGAGTCCCGCGGGTGGAGAGGAGATTAGTAAGGGGGAGTTACAGGTTGAGGAGCCAGGAGGGAGGCTCGTCAAATCCTCTTTCCACCCCACTATCACCATTTTCTTTTCCACCAATCAGGGCCTGCCAGACGCAGGTTTTCCCATCAGCTGAATGAGGGATAAAGATCCCCAGTTCTCTAAACCTAGTGGTCATAAGGCTTTTCGTTCCCGAAGTGGAATTTACTTTCCACACTCAAGTGCCTGGATGGAGGAGACAAATCCAGCGCGGTTTTATTCTTCTGAATGATCACATCTAATTTATTCGTCCGCCCTTTTTGAAACGCACCCCTCACCTTTATGACTTCTGATTCGGGTTGCGCTCAGAGCTGACACCCACTCCATCCCCCAACAGACACACAGACATGCAAGCGCAGGTTTCAAGACATTTTCACCTCTTTCAGAGCTGGAGGGAACAGCTGTTTCCGGATCACAGCAGAGCAGAGAATCAAGCTCCTCCCTCTGATTGAATGAATGCCTTTGCTTTCTTTGCCTGGGAGCATGATTTTAGCACTGGAGGGGAAAACAAGTCTTTGCTGTGCTTTTATTTTGTTTTGTGTTTGTTTATTTATTTATTTTGGAGGAGGGGATGCTTTCTCTGACCTTTGCACTTACTTGGATCTGAAATTTTAATAATATACAATGTAAATCTACAAAACAATCACTCGAAACCAAAAGGGACAGGAAGCAAGTACATATATACTTAAATAATTCGTTATATTTACTGGCCTACCCTTTTAAAAAGTAGCCTTTCCAAAACACTCGTGTTTCGTTTGGGTCAGAGGAAGAAGGCTAAACTTGAAAGATGATTTATTGTCTGGCTTTGAGACCTTGAACAAGTTATATCCTCCTGTTATTTTCTTTTATAATGATATAAACCCAGGTGACCCCCTCTCTTTTCTACATTTTATTATGCAACATGTTCAAAAATATATAGAAATCCCCGTCTAGTGTGGCTCGGCGGATTGATTACTGGCCTGCAATTAATCGAAGGGTCATGGGTTTGATTCCTGGTCAGGGCACAAGCCTGGGTTTCTGGCCAGTCCCCGGTTGGGGGCATGTGAGGGGCAACTGTTGGGTGTTTCTCTCCATCTCTTTCTCCCTCCCTGCCCCTCCCTCTGAAAATAAATAAATAAAATCTAAAACAAAAATATACAGAAGTAGAGAGAATAGAGATTCCTCTGTGTCTCCCAACTTCCAACATTTTTCAACATATGTTTCATCTTTATGCCTACCCACTCCCCGATTTTTATCACCACTTCTCCATTTTTTAAGTAAACTGCAAGAATTACATATACTGTTTTCATCTTTAAATATTTTAGCATGGATCCATAAAATATAACAACTAATAAAAATAACCATAATAATGTTTACATGGTTTTTCAACTGAAGTATAATGTATATGCAGTGAAATGCTCAGATATTAAATGTTTCTTTAAATCAATTTTGAAAAATACTCATACATGCATTAGTGTAAGCCACATTATTTTGAAGACATAGAACATTTTTTATCACCAGAGAAAGTTTCCTCATGTCCTTCTTAGTTGTACATATTTTAGAATTTCAAAAATGGAATCATACAGGATGAACTTTTTTTGTGTGGCAGTCTGGTGTCTTTCACTCATCATAATATTTATGAAGTTCATTCATGTTGTTGCATGTTATCAATAGTTTGTTTCTTTTTATTGCTTTTGTTTCTCTTTATTACTGACAATAATAGTTTTCCACTGTGGCCCATCACAGCTAGGTACCTTAATATAATTTTATGGCAATTATTTAATATATTATTTCAAATGGCATATTTCTATTTTAACAGGGATCCTCTTGAAACTCAGGGGTTTAAATCAAAGAGGGGAATAAAATTAATATTTTAGGCCCCACTCATTGCACACCAATGAAGGGATTATTTTGAGCAGCTGTTACTTTTTTGTGCTTGTTGTAGGATAGTATGATTCCACACCTTTGAATGGTACTTCATGCTTGGCAAAGGGGAAAGTACTGTATCATTTAATCATAATAAATTGATAACTTTTGTTTCATTATTTACCTTTTATAGACAGGGAATCCGAGGTGCAAAGAATTTCAGTAACAGGCCTAGACTGTCTCATTCTTAAGTGGTAGGGCTGAGATAATCTAGCAGGAACTGTTCCAGAAGGCATGGTTGTTTCCAGAATTGGCAGTTGCTCTCTGAAACTTTACAGATTGGGTGTGATATTAGGTAAGAGGAAAAAGTGAGACCTGACCTAACTGTTAGAAATGGCCTTTCAATGTAGATATGAAAATGGAAATCAAGAAGAATATATATTATTAAAAAACAGTGCATTTATATTTAATATTTTGCCTTTTCAATGTCAGAAATTTAAGTAGAGAAAAATGATTTCTCACCACCCACATCAAAGGGAAAAAATAATTATAAAACAATTTTTGCCATTTTAAGTTATAATTCTATGTTTTACTCTACTTTTCACCCCTTAAAGTGCCTTGCACACAGTTAGCATTCAATAAACTTTTAATTACTCATAACATTAATACTGACATTGCTTATGTTCTACCTGTAGTTTTTTAACTCCGTATTCTTAAGAAGGCAGAACTACTCAAGAACAAAGAAGGGAACTGGATGTAAATAAATATTTTTTCATCATTGATTGAAAACATGGTCTTGAGTAAATTTTTAACTCTAAATATAGCTTTAAAATTTAATCTCATCGAATAGCCTATACCTCATAAAGAAGACGGAAGAATAACCTCTAGGGAAGCGTTACTAATGTGCACATTTTGTTCGTGCGGTCATACATGTTTGGGTTTCTCTTTCATAAATAAATTCTAAATATGTTGCTACTCTTACATAGCTATAGGTTGACTTTCTATGAAATGCATAGTTAAACCTAACCCCTCTTTGTCTTCCCCATGAAACAACTGACTTTTAGATACACCATGAGGTTAGTTTATGCTGCTGAATGAAATGGCATGAAAAATAAGGAAGCTACCCATGACCAAGTGATTAAGGAGGCTTTAACCTGTTTCTTTTCCTCTACTTGTATCTCCCTCTCATCTTCTGCAAATGTATGAAAAATGTATGAAAATGTATGCAGTAGTGAGACCGTGGCAGCCTTCTCTTGTAATTTCATTGTGAGCACAGAGGGAAAGCCTAATGCATACGGTTGAGGTGACATTGTGTATGATTTGGGAAAGGGGCTGAGCTTGAAACAGGACATAGGGGTACTTCAAAGAGATATTAAGAGCAATAAAGAAGGGATATAGTGTCCAAAAAAGATTACCCAGTTTGATCCCATGGAAAACTTCATGTTGTTTCTACAATACCTTTGGCAGCACAGAGTAAATGGACATTTATTCCAGCACAATGTAATTTAGCATATTTATTAATACTGTAGTATACCCTCAAATAGTATACAAATTGTGACCACAAGAACGTTCCATGCAAAATATGTAAATTTACACTGCATAAAATTTTATATATTTTAATTTTTCAATTATAGTTGACATAAAATATTATATTAGTTTCATGTGTTTATCATAGTAGTTACACATTTATATAACTTGTGAATTGATCCCCTGATAAATCTAGTACCCACCTGGTGCCACACATGGTTATTATAATATTATTGACTATATTCTCTATGCTGTACTTTGTATCTCTGTGACTATTTTGTAACTACTGTAATGTACTTCTTAATCCCTTTAACTTTTTCACCTGGTTCCTAAATCTTCCTTCCATTTGAACCTCAGTTTACCTCAGTTTATTCTCTGTGTCTCTGAGTCTGTTTCTATTTTGTTTGTTCATTTATTTTGTGTTTTAGATTCCACAAATAAGTAAAATCATGTGGTCTTTCTCTGCCTGACTTATTTCACTTAGCACAATACCCTTTTGGTCCATCAATGTTGTTGCACATGGTAAGATTTCATTCTTTTTTTATGGACTAGTAATATATCATTGTATATATGTACCACCTCTTCTTTATCCAATTGTGTACTGATAGACATTTAGGTAGCTTCCATATCTTGGCTGTTGTAAATAATGTGGCAATGAATTAGGGATAAATACATCTTTTCAAATTAGTATTTTGGATTCCTTTAGATAGATACTCAGAAATGCAATTGCTCAGTCATAAGGTAGTCATATTTTTAATTATTTGAGAAACTTCCATACTGTTTTCCACAGTGGCTGCACCAATTTGCAATCCCATCAACTGTGCATGAGAGTTCCCTTTTTTCCACACCATCACCAACATTTGTTTGCTGATTTATTGATGATAGCCATTATGAGAGGTGTGAGGTGATATCTTTATTGTGCCTTTAATTTTCATCTCTCTGATGATTAGTGACATTGAATATCTTTTAATATGTCTGTTGGCCAAACTGTATATCTTTTTAAATGTCCCTGTGACTTTCATGATACTAAAACTAAAAAGACATGCGAGATTCCAAGATTAAAGACTTTAAAGGCAGATACAAAATACATTTAAACACTTTAGGATCTAAAAAGTTTGGATGACTTTAGCATTAGAAAGAAAAATATATGGTACACTTCTGAGAGTGGAGGAACTGCGTACAAGTTAAACTTGGAAGCAGTGACTCGGAACACATATCTAAACTTTCTAATCTCTAATTTTCTCATATATAAAATGGAGATGATATTTTACTTGTCATGTGTGATTGCTTTAAATCAATCACACATTAACAAGTGGCAGAGCTATGTATGAATTCTGTTTATTTGCCAAGGTAGAAAAATAAAATGATGTAACCAATAGTGTTCCAAGTTTGCCAAACTTGTTGTGACAGCGGCTCTGAAAGGCTTCAGAATGAATATCCACTTCAGAGATAAACCCAGCCTCTAATGTTCCAGGTGAGTGAAGAAGGGACAGAGTGCTTAGACAGGGGGAGATCATCTGCACTTCTCTTCAGAAAGGCAGAAAAGTAAATAGATAAAAAACATTTATAATGTTTTGTGTAGTATTTTAAACTGAAATTATAATGCCTCCATAAACAGAAAACCATAACAACTTAATAACATGAGCTTATTTCATATAATATCAAAATTATCCAGGCATCTGGTATATTTTCCTCTATGGGTAATTTGAGAGCATGAAGTGCAATTTAAAAAGTCATCTTCAACACTATTTTGAAAGCATATCATTAATGTTTTGAAAGCTTGTTATGCCACCTTATTATTAAGAGATTAAGAAAAGGAAATTATTCATAGAAGAAATTACTTCTTAATAGTTACCTAATAAATATTTTTATATCAGATCACATTCATGTCAATATACACAGGTCTGTGATGTCATTTTACTATAAAAGATTACATGTATCATGTAGACAGTGAATTGTCTATTTTTAATTTATTTTTATTTTTAAATTTTATTAAACATTTTTTGAGTTCAGTTTATTTTTAATTATCTTGACAAGAAAGGGACAAAAGCTTGTCAGTGTATTCAGTCTAATTATCTTCATAAATATTTAAATATTGTTGAGTTCTTCTTAAATCAACTTTTCTGTGATAAACCATGATCTTTCTTTAAGTCTCTGATTATTTTTTCAGTCCACTCCTATTTAAATTTCTGTTAATTTTCTCATTAACATGTTGGACTAAAAGCTATTTTTTTTTGTTTTGTTTTTTGGGGTTTTTTGGGTCAGGTTAACCACAAAGGATATTCTTTGTAGCAATGATTATTAAACACTTGAGAATGGTCAAAATATAAGGTTGTAAATTTTTATTTTACATTATCAATATTTAAAGTTTAGAAATAGATCTGGGTAAATATGTAAATCCCCAATTCCTGTAGGAAATTTAACTTGATGTTTCACAGATGTCTTCAAGTACATTTATAACAGAAAAAAAATTGTGTTCAAACCTCTTCACATAATATAATTAACAAAAGGAAAAATTCATTCATGTAAAAAATCTCACTGATGTACTGAAATTTTGCTACTGATTTTCAAATAAGGAACTAGAATATGCCTACAAGATCATTAAGATACAGACAAAAGAATATAATATGCACACATATACATAGCATGTAGATGGAAGAATGTTAGTGCAAGAATTTGCCAAGTCTTTTCAAATGAAGAGGACCCTGTGTTTAATGGTTTAGTTTTTCTGTGTAAGTGACCACATCAGCAATCAATTAAATGAAAATTCAATCTCCTTAACCATCTCGAATTATGGTCTTAACCTGTAGGGAAACTTTAAATTGTTAAAAATAATACTCTCGAGCTATGTGAGAAATTGAATTGGATTTCCATGATGGGACTGACTGAAATGACATTCAATAAATATTACTTGCCTTTATTTTTTTGTTACACAAAAATAGTTCTTGATAATTTTTAAAAAGTAAGTAAACCTATATAAGAAAAAAAAAACCAAATACAGGCATGCTTCAGACATATTGCAATAAACACTGCAATAAAGCAAGTACAGGCATACCCTGGACATATTGCAGGTTTAATTCTAGACCACAGCAATAAAGCGAGCACTATAATAAAGTGAGTGTAATCTATTCACTGCTGGAGGGTACAGCCTTCAATTTGTTTAAAAAAAAAACCCACGCCTATGAAATGCAATAAAGTGGGGCACAGTAAAACAAGGTATACCTGTAATATATTGTTATATCCAGTGACATGTGTTAACCTGTTGGCTTTCTTCTTAAAAAACACTTTTCTAAAAGTTAACTTAAAAATATGTATCACTACAAAAAATCATTCACTATGTCCCTACCTTTTGACTGAGCAATTCCATTTCTAGAAATATATTCTAAGAAATGTTATGTACTCAGTGAAACTTATTATATGCCCATATATGCAATTTTAAGAATGCCTCTGCATTTTCCATTAAATGTTTTTTTATCAATGCAATGCAAAAGTTTCTGATTAAGTACATATCTACAACCATTTACTCCTTATGTGATATGTGACCCAACTAGTAAATGATGAGGCACGTTCTTTCCATATTCTTTCTCCTTAAATATCATATAATACAGCTACGAATATTTGCAGTTGACATTTTTCTCCACCTGTTCTCTTTAAGAGATAAAGGTTAGTTATAGTTACCTTATAAATTTGTGAAAATGGATTGAGTTAATGTATGTAAATAACTATTATGATGATATGTGAAAGAACTAATCCTACTTATAAAGCATATTTTAGGGAAAAACAGGAAGAATTTTCTATGACAAATGCTGCATATGACAAAATAATGCTTGCATAAATAAAGAATGGATTTAGTACTGGTCACAGAAAATCTACTATTGGATGAAAAGAAAGTGAGGTTATAAAGACTCTTTGAGTTACGTAGAAAAACACCAAGCCAAAGGTCAAACATGAAAAAGATTCTACCTAAAATAAAAGAATTGGCCTAAGTGTACCTTGTATTTATTACTAATTTCTCAAAATAATACTTTTAAAAGCAGTCAGTTTTATTGTCTTTAACTCCTGATGAAGTGAGTGCCATCAGGACATGAGGCAGGATGAGGTAGAGTTCAACCATTTAGAGCATGCAATATACAACATCGTATGTTCAACTAGAAATTTAAGCAAGTGTGAACATTTGAAACACATTGAAAGAGCTAAAGTTAAATCAGAGATGAAAATCTTTGAAAGCATTAAAAGTTCTTCTGTCTAAAATAATTACCTTCCCTTCTCTATCTTTAAAGTTAGCTCTACTAGAATAGCTTCAAAAAATATGTCAGATTGCATCAGTATTGCTAGGTACATCCTGGTTGTCAACATTTGAAATAGTTGATGAGCTTTCAACTTCATTTTAATATAGATATTATTTTGTTAATAACCATATACATATATATGAAATTAAGAGTTGTTTAGCATAAGTGTGTTTAAAATGCAGTGTTTTTCTTCAGGAAGTTTAGAACCTTGACTGAGACTATCGTGAGTGGTGACATTCTATTTTTACTACAAAGCTGCAGGATGTATCTTGCAATAGTACAGAGAGACTTATCCAAAGAACAGAGGCTACCAGGCATCTTGTACTATCACAGCCTAAAACTGACCCAGTAGAGTGGTAGAAAAGAAGAGAAGTAGTGAAACACGGCACATGCTTCTCTCCATTGTGGAAAGGGTCGGCATCTAAGAAACTGATCTCCAAGGAGAAACATCTATATGGAGTCACTGGTGCCTATCAAAGAAAGGAGCATGCTCTTTCATTCCTACACAAACAAGAGAACATTGCAGAATATCTATTCTATTGATCCCTACTTATAATACTTAGCTAGAAACATCCCTGGAATTATTTTATACCTAATATTTTTTTCTATGAAAGCACTGGTTATGGTCTAGATGACTTATACCCTCATGATTATAATAGTTGTACTTCTTAAGATTTCTTCCACATTTTCTTTTTCCCCAAGGGGGGAAAATGAATTTAGCACTTTCCAAATAGAGCTTAACTGCAGAGAAAAAGTGTTATACCTTTTAAAGAGCTAATTAGAGTCAATAACAATATGATAAGTCTCATCTAATACCCTTCCAAATTATTCTGTCACTGTTGAAATTGTGTTGAACTTTTGCATCCTTGCCAAACATGCAAATTATTTGTTTCTATGGATTCAGAGAGGGCATTATGAGATAGTCCTTCATGTGAATTGCGTACTCCGATTGGCATATTGAGACCCTTAATGAAGTTGAAGGGTGATATAGGAATCTCCCTGAATACACAGATGATAGAAATTAAAAGCTTCACCTAACTAAAGGGCCTCTTATTTAGCCAGGATTTTTCCTCCCCTCTTTCATCCTGTTCGTTTCCTCTTTCAGTATTTTCCTTTTATTTTTCATGACTTTCTTTCTAAAGTATCAGTCTTTATTTTAGTGGTAGAAATTTATAGGCACTAATAACCAGTGGCATTAACAACCCAAATGTTACGGGCTAAATCGTGTCACTCTCAGATTCATATGTTGAAGTCCTAACCTCCAGCACCTCAGAATATGACTGTATTCGGGAATTGCATCTTTAATTGGGTAATTAAGTTTAAATGAGATCATGGGGGTTGGCTTAATCCAATGCGGCTGGTATCAGGACACAGACATACACAGGGAAGAAAATGTGAAGACACTAGAGGAAGCTAACAATTTACAAGCCAAGGAGGTAAGACAAGAGAAAGAACCAACCATGCCGACACCTTGATCTTGGACTTCTAGTCCCAGCATAATGAGGAATATGATTCTGTTGCTTAGTTATGGCAGCCCTAGCAAAATAATACATCAGGGTAATTAATAGTTATATTTCACATAAAAACTTTGGCTACATGATGAGCCTTGTCCAGGGAATCTGAAGTTTGTAGAAGCCATGTGACTGGCCCAAGATTAACCAATCATCTCACATCCATGAATGATATGGACACCTTATTTTTACCATATATACTAATCTTTTTGTCCACTCTCTCATAATCAAGTACACCAGAAAATAAAATACATAGTATTAGCACCATTCCACCCTCTCTTTTAAAAGTGCTTGTTTTGTATGGTCCAGTCTTCAGGGGGTGGAGAACAAAGTCTGGGGGCACAGAACAAAAGCTGGCACCATGAATATTTTAAGATAAATATGCACAACTAGAAATAAAGTTCTAAAGCTTAAATTTGAGCTCTAAAACCAGACTCATCAATATAATGTGACCGTTACCCTTTTAGCTCCCATTCTTTGAAAAGTAAGGGTGGGGAAGTTTACCTTAAAAAATTCATTGGTATAATAAAGCTTAAAATTGAGAATTTAAAGATCTGAATTATAATAAGTTTATAAAGAGTGTGTTTTCTGACTTTACCACCCTCATTATAACCAGCTGGAAGATCAAAAGCATCCATTATTAATTCCCGAACTTCCTACCCTATCGGCCTTTCCATTCTAAAGTGCCCCGACAGTTCAGTAGGAAGTATGCATGTTGACTGCTAAACAGGTAATAGACAACAGAGAACATTGCTTCTATTCTAAGGGAATGGCCTTTTATATGTATTTTTCTGGGTCTTTAAATCAGTGCTGTAAACTGAACGAGAGCCGCACATTTCTTTGTAGCCCCAGCGCCTGGAAAAGTGCACCAAGGAGGTCCTCAGACCCTTCCTCACCTACTGACCTCCGGTTTGTAGGGCTCAGCCTATCCTTCGGTTCCATTGTCTCCTGCTGTAGGAAACTGTCTGCTTACCCAAGGGACGGACCCCCGTGGGCACTGGGGTCCTGTTTTTGTCTGGACAGTACTTATTTTTAGAACCTGGCAATTGCTCCAAAAGCTTCCAAAATATATACTGCTGCATTTGTGAAAATAGTCAAATGTAGTATTTTAACTACTATTGTATCATTCTACTTTTGAAACCAGAAAAGCCTGTGTTCACGCTGCCTGTCACCGACCAGACCCAATAAACACAGACCGGAATTGAATCTCTCTGGGCGCTTTACTCAGACCGCGGGGGACCTGAGAAGACGGTGGGTCTGTACCCTCACAGGCCACCGTACGTTTCCTTTCATGCCAGCCCTTTTATAAGGTGGCAAAAGTGTAGGTAAGGGATTTGAAATTCAGGAAAGAGGTTATTCAGATAAAAGCTGCAGTCTGGCAATTTCCCTAATGTCTTATCATCCACTGACCAGTGATTTTCTTTATCTGTGTCCTGCGTCCTGGGCAATTTTCTTTCTCTCTATCCTGGGTGGCAGGCTGTTTCTCCCTGGAACACAATGACTCAGGTACCACCTTGATTACTTATGTCTCTTCTGGAGCACAAAGGTCAATCACTTGTGGTCTCCTGGAGTCAGGGCGACCGTACCTTCAGTTCCTGAAACAATAGCTTTTTACATGCATTAACTACTACACTTATTACCTATTACATCAAACTAAAATTTTCCAACTCTTGAGTCCCCCGTCCATTTCACTCTTTGGTATTTCCATTAGAATAGGTTTGTTCAGGCACTTTAAATCTCTCCCTTTTCTTACCCACAGGTTTCACCTTTACTAATTTTATTATTCTTACTTTCCTATTAATGAAACCAATTTATCCAGACAGTAGAATTATTGATTTTTATAGGGTGAAGAAACATACCAGAATAAGAAATAACTCCAAAGAACTCATTCATCTTTCTCCATTTTTATTACCTGTATGTTAGATTGTTTATTTCCCAGACTCAGTTTTGGAACTATCAATCATAGAAGAAACACTTTTCAAAGACAGAACTACTGGGGACCCTGCAAAGAAAATGAAAACTTGAGAGCTTCCAGCCAGTAGGGTGTAGATTCATGGATCCTTTGGGGAAAATTAGACTTCTCTGGTTACCATTTTAGTTTTATACTATATTCCTCAAATTTCCTTTCATTCCAACTGCAATAGAATATGCTTTGTGTCCTGTTGTGTCTAATCAGTGACAAAATGGTGATTTAAGTGAAACTTTAAAATAAATGCAGCCTCACAGGTGCTGAAAAGGAGCACCAGAAATAGAGATGATTACAGAGGGAAGAAAAGTTTTGGCAACATGAAGGACTAGTCTTACACGCTAAAAACAATATTTACAAAGTCACTGTCACATTTTCTACCACTGGACACAGTAAGTAGAGGAACTTGATTTCAACACTGAGCAGATTCAAAAGACAGGATATTGCTGAATAAATAAATACTACGGTGAGTGTGTCTGCAGTAGATAATGATAATAATTTATCAATAATAATTATAATAATAGTAAAACACTTATTTTGTAGAGTCCTAAAATGGAAGACAGTTTATTAATGAATATTTAAAGTTTTGATAAAAGATAAAAGTTTATCAGAATTAATGCCAGTTTTACAACTAGATTCTCATATTTGAGTAATCAATAGAACTGATGATGATAATTTAACAGTTCCCTGATTGTATTTAAATCAAGACATTTAAAATTGAATTGAAAATTATACTGATATTAATTTGCTGTCCATGAATACCAGACACTCAATTCTTTATTGGTGGATTATCACAAAATAAGCGCACATTAATACCTGAACAAGTGAATTTGCTGAACAAAGCTGATGATAAGATTTTTCTGAACATAATGTCACTGCGCCAGTTACGAAACTAGTGGCCCCAACCCCAAGTCCATTTTTTTTTTTCCCTTTTCTCTCTGGCACTGGGGCTAGGATCCATAAACCATGTTCCTTTCCCAGGTGACTTTCTGTGAGATTCTGCCAGTTGAGGACCTTCCAGGCGTGGTGGAGAGCAGGGCAAAAGAAATTTGATCTTTCGTATTTGTTGGTCCTTATTGTCATTGTTACCAGACTCTAACTGCCTTCCTCCTTGTGAGTGGCCGCAATTGGACGCAGCCTCTAGCTGCTTCTGTGATTCCAGAAACACTCAAGTTGTGGCTGGCCATCAGGGTTTCCAGGACCAGGAGGGCTGACCCCTCTTCAGATGCCTGAGGCCCAGTGATGTGGGAATCTTCCCCTGGGCGTCTGAGTCATCAGCACTGACCGTCTGCACAGTGCACCTTCCTCAGGGGCTTGATTTCCTCATGGGTCTGACTGCAGCCCTGAGTTCCTGAGATGCCAACAGGAGCCTTTGTACCCTCTCCTCTGAAGGGGGAATCCTGACTCCAAAGGAGTCCTGCTTTAAGGTATTAGGTTCTGAAAACCACAACCTTCGGCCTCTGTTTCTCCTTTTGGGGGTGGGGGGGGGTATTATCTGCTTCTTGAACTTAGTAATCTCTGTGTTTTTTTTTCCATTTTGTCCTTTTCAGTCCTTCTATATAATTTAACCAATTCTTATATTAAATTCTCTATGTTGCAAAGTCTACTATTTTTCCTGTTTTCCTGACCAAGCCTTTATTGACAATCAGTGACTTGGATAAAAGATAGTTAATGGTGTTCTGAACTAATGAAAATAAAATTATAGTTTACAAAATGTTTATCTAAAGGACATAAAAACAGATTGAATAAACAAAGCTTTCAGGTTATTAGTTTTGTTTAATAGCTAAAATAATGAATAATAAACATATTAATTAATCAAATGTACAATAACCTTTCCAGTTATGTTTTTTTCTGTTCTTTCCATTAAGGCAAGAAAAAGTAAACTTTAGTCTCTACCTCAGTAACTCATTAGAAATTTGAATTAGAAGAATATGAACAAAGAGAATTAAATTGCTTCAGGATTCCACAGGGGAAATTCTGCTTAACCTTAAATATAGAATTCTATTTGACTGTTTATTGCTGCATAAAAATCTGCAAACTAAGACTTTTACCATGTACTATAGCACACTTCATATGTTATGGGAGAAACTCAGTTCTTCTCACTGATGCAGTACAAAATCACAGACCAGCGAGTCTATTAGCATGCGAGCATGGTTTACTGGTGATCCGTTGTCATGGAAGAGGATGGCCTAGCAAAGATGGGCAGGGAGGTGAAAGGCATAGGCAAAGCAGGCTAAGGGTGGCAAAAGTAAGAGTGGCCAAAGGCCAGAGTGGCAAGTGTGTGCCCCAGGTCCTCTGTTCTGAGGATTAACATAGTTGGTGGGGTGGGAGTGAAGAAGTTACGTATTGATTGATGGGTAAAGGTGGTGCCAGCTTCCTTGGGGGAATGCGACTACCCAAACTTGGTATGTGCGGGGGTCTGTTAGTCCAAATCCTTATCTTGCTCCAGACCCCATTTGTACATCTTGTTGTAAGATGGCTATGTGACAGGAGGCAGTTAATTAAAGTTGGGGCCCTTACCCAAAGTTATTTATGGGCTCTATCTGTAAGCCTTAGGGACTCCCTTGTAAAACAGATAGCGACCAGTGGGAGGCAAAACGCAAAGGCGTTCTATGGGTTTCTTTTTTGGGCACTGTGGACCCTCTCCCAGCTTCCAGGCCTTGGGATGAAAGCAGTTTCAAAGGCTTTCTCTCCCAGATAGTGGAGACAATACATAGAATTTCAGGAACTACTCTCCTCCCGTGTTAGCGTGGTGTTTCCTGTGATGCTGGGACAGCTGGCGAGGTTACTGGACCAGGCCCAGGACTGCTGAGTCAGTGGGCGAGACCCGTCTCCCTCCTCCTCCCTGCCTTGGTTTGCTATCTATCCTACCTAACACACAGATGAAGATAATTTGATTGAAAACATGTTTTCTTCAAATTACAGATTAAAAAAAAAAAGGAAAATAATTTAAGACAATGTCTTGCCTTTCCCTCCCTGTAGGTAAAACAAGAAAATGTACCAAGATTAAAAATTTACCACCTCCTGTAAGAAAAAGAAAAGGCAAAATATTTCATGAGCACTAACTTGAAGCAGGCAATATGCTCATTGTTTCCACCAGCGTTTAATCCTCACATTAACTTTTGAGGCATGAACGATTAGTCACTTTCTCCTTTCTCTTGGACCATCGGGAAACTGAGTCCTTAGAGAGCTTTAAGTGCCGGTCCCAGATTTGAACCAGGTCTCCTGCCTCCAATCCCTGTGCTTTTCCTATTGATGTATTCCTAGCCTAGCAAGTATTTAATGCAGCCATTACATGAAAGAATGAGTCAGATCTCTCATTGCCAGCATATGTCATGTGTCACTTTCTCTGTTACATAACTTTTAGAAAACACCAGTTTATCATGCTGTTTATCCCAGGGTATCTCTCATCTCCCCCTCTCCATCCTCCCTTTCTCCACCTGCAGCTCCTTCTCTACCTCTAGCTCATCCTCTTCGTTCATTCCTCAAGTGTTTGTATTTAAAAATCTGTGAAAAGTTCAGGAGTTGCTTTTTTTAAATTCACGTAGCACATAGCACTTATTCAATATATGTACATATGTATGCATATGCACACATGTAAAGATACATATGTACATATATTCATGGCCAACTCAGTGACCAGTAGGGATTCATAATGACAGTCATTTTCATCACCTGTATTAGTTTTTAAAATGGCCAGTTGCACAGTAGATCCATTTCACTTTTTCATTGGCATATGGTCTGAATTAAATTACATGAATTTAATGAAAAATACCAAGCTAAATTCTCATTTGTGTCTGAACAAACATTTTTAGTTTAATTGTTGAGAAAAGTTTTAACTCATAAACTTTTTATAAATATGAAGTATATTCATATGTAGTTCTTATGTTTCTCTAAACTCATTTTAGTAAATTAATAGTCGCAGCTTGAATGCTATAGTTGTCTCACACATTCTTTGTTGTTGTTTTTTAAAACAACTCACTCTTTAGTATTTATTGACAAGACACTTGATCTTTTAAAATTCATAAACTATGTCTGCAATCCTTTGACATTAGAAATTTTTTAAGAATGACGGTGTGTTTTAACTGGTTTATCATTTTAACTTTTAGAGTTAGCAGGCATTGAAAATCTCGGCCTGGCAAGGGGAGATTTGATGTGCATTAAAACTTGGTGTTTACTTAAAATATGAGGAATTCCCACAGGACAAAGTACCGGACAGTTTCTATTCAGGGAGTTTGCTGAGGTCAGAGGAACTAGCAGTAAAAGCATTGAATTCATAATGCTAGATTTAAAGCTAGATTTTAGGTGATCAAAATGAAAAATGACCACTTCCAGGAAGTTTCTCAGTAAACACAGAATGTTCACAAGAAAGAAAAATTACCTTTCAAGTGGTTAAAGAAGGAATTTGTTCTCCCCTAAAGTGATAATTCCTTGTAAGACTACTGACTCAACACCCCCACGGTGGTGGCATTGCCCGGGACCTTCAGAGCGTGCCTCTCTGCGTCCCCAAACGCCTTCTTCCTCAGGTCACGTATCTAACTGACGCTGACCCTCCAGGATATTATGCTTTTGAGGTTAGGATCAGTATGAGCTGGGTTATCAACCAACCTTAAATATTTACACATTACTGGAAACTGTATAACCCTTTAGGTAACATAAACATGTACATGTTTATTTAGGATAGTGAAACACTTGCTACTACAGTTAAATGCAATCTTACCACCAACGGTAGCTGTCAGAAAATTTTTACAGTACCTAAAATGACAATTTTTACAAATCTATGTTCTTTGCAGGAAAATGATATGAAATAGCAATGACATTAGAGTAAGTAAATGCATCAGAGCCAAAGACTGTTTCTTTAACACGGGGTCCATAGAGGTCAGACGTAGCCTCCTATTGTCTTCCCTTTTTAAGGGCTGTCCACTTTCTGACTTAGATTATGCAAAACCTACCTGTGCACAGAATTCCTCTGAACCAGGAGGCATAAAATGGAAATTACATTGGACTTCTTATACTCTACTGGTCACATAGGCACATTCTTTATATAATGATCCTTAATGGTATAACTTTCCAGGGGCTTCACGGAAGCTAGGTGGAAATCATTGATCTTAGTTTTATTAACAAACAATGCTGACAAACTAATACAACCCCTTTGACACTTACTTCAGGCCTCTGGTTACAGAGCAATACTATTAATCCGTATGTTTCATGCTTGCCCAAGTGTCAGAGACACAGGCAGTTCTCACACTCTTCCAGCACAAGTAAGACCCATGCCAGGACACTGCAATTAGCCCTTACTGGGCAGAGTGTTTGTCAAAAATAAGTCTGTGAGTTATAGTGACTCTCACGCTCCGTGCTTGTTCTCATTCTTTGGTTCAGAGGGATGACGACAGGAGTCCACTCCTAACCTCTCTGGACCCCGTGTTGGGAAAGGGTCTTTGGCTCGGAAGCTTTACTTAATGGTTTTGCTATATTGTATCATTTTCTGGCAATAAAACCTAAATTTGTAAGTATCATCATTTTGGGTCCCATTGGTTTTCTTTGGCAATTAAACCTTAACTGCCACCATTAAAACATACTGGCAAATTATAGTCTGTAGGTAGTTATCTATTCTTCCAATTAATAAATACGGTCCTCGTCATAAATAATAAATGTTCAAAAATAAAATCAAACATAATTTCAAAATAAAAAACAGAATTTTAGAGCATAACTTTGTGCATTTTCCTCAATCTGCTGCCATATCATTATCCTTGCAATTTATGCTCCAACAATTTTTTAAAAAATCAATAATTTGGAGTTCCCAGAACAGCATACAAAGAATTTCCTTAAACCTGCCCTTAAGCCCAAATTCTTCATTAGTCTGAAGTTTCTTCTCTCTTTTTCTGAAAGTGGCCTCACCATTTCCTTTCCATTGACACTCCATACATAGTAAAGGCTTTTCTTTGTCCACAGCATCCCCCACAAATCGTGTTGTGCCCTTTCCAGTTACACCCTAGCCTCATGTAATTGGATTAGGAGTAGATTCACGGCATATGTTCAGCTACTCAGCATCTCTCTTCAGGGAATTGTAAAGACAGAACAACATCTGGCTAGTCTCTTGCACTAAATTTAATAACTGAAGTTTGTCAGAAAATTATCATTTTTACCCAGATTCTGTTAAGACACTGGAAAGAGAAAGTGCCACAGTGTGATCAATGGTAATAAAGAAACATTTTAAAAGCTCCCCATTTAAGTTCATTCAAGGTGAGGCAGCCCAACAAAGTAGTGACCTTGGCTTCATGTCATGCCTTCTGGAGCCACGGGCCCTTGAGTAGAACTTGGTCCTGTTCGGTTTGGTATTCACAGTTCCTAGCCTGAGCATGAAACATAGAATAACTCCAAAAACCACGGGACGTACCTGAATAAAGCCATGGTTTGCCGTGGCTTTGTCAAAAGCATTATTTAACTCACATGCCTATATCTGAATATATTTCTTCTCCTTTTAGCCCCTGAGATTATTGATAATACTCTATAGTTTGAAATCCTCCAATCCTAAATTTTTAAAATGTGATTCTTCCCTACCCCTCTATTTTTTGATAGTCTTCTTTGTAAATTCGTCTTTCTTTATTCTTTACTCTTCTAAAACTTGATTCTCATCTTGATGTTTGGTGAATGGCAGCATCAACACTAAACTCCCCAAAGTGAACACCTGTAATTTATCCTATTGCCAGCTCTTTCTTCTCCATTCACATCCAGTTAGTCAGTAAGTTCTTCAAATCCACCTCCTTAATGTTTACCCATCATTGATTACCTCCCATTTTCCACAGCAGAAATCTATGGAATTCCTCAAGAAGCTTACAAAATGGTGGAGGACAAAAAGCACATGTAAAGACTATGTTAATATCAAGTAGAATGTGCTAAGCATGTACCAGGAAGGCTTTCTCCATATCTAAAAAGTTTCAAAAGGACTAATATTAAATTTTGATTTATAGAAGTTTTAATCGTTATATAAGCAGATCTGTTTATTTTTTTAATGTCTCTTGTGTCCTGGCACTTCATAGGCATGCATTAATTGTATTAATAAGTTTTCTTTCAAAGGAAATGGGGAGGTCATTTAAGGTTCTATGGTTTAGGGAAAAATTCTCAGTAGAGACCTTTTGAATAAATCTTTATGGGTAATTAAAAAGAAAATAATGCGGAAAGAGTAGGCATTTTAAATGAAGGAAAAAGAGGTGTGTAGAGAAGATCTAGAGAACTCACAGTCCGTTTTTGCTAAAACAGACAATATTTGCACAATAGGAAAGAGTATAATGTTAGATGGCTAATTTCATTACTGTTTTCACAAGTGCAGAAATTTGGTCTTAGTTATTTGTGAATAAAAGTGTTCAGTTCATAGCTTGGAGTAAAATATGCTTTTGATTTGTTGAACTGAGTATAAATTAATAATGGAGTTCAGTATTGACTCTTACAATCTCTAAATATGCTTGCGTGCGTGCGTGTGCGCGCGCGCGTGCGCGCGTGCACGCGTTTGGGGGGATGGTATATCAGAGAAACCCCAAAGTTATTAATCTGTAATAGAAAAAGTGGGTGGTGCTTCATGGAATGAATTGTGTGCGTAACCATAAAGACAGAGACTATGTGGGAGCAGATGCCAAATGGTCCAGATTGAGAACAAGCTGAACTAAAAGACGTGATGGAAAGGAGGGGTTGAAGGTAAACAACAAATATGTATCTCGGCAACAAAAATACATTTCTGAGTTAATGTTTTTTTCTTGGGCATCTGAGGAAATGGTGGCAGCTTTAACTGTGAAAAAGAACATAGAAAAAACCTTAGGTTATAAAGAAAGCCGAATTAGTTTTTCTTTTTTCTTTTTTTTTTAATATTTTAATGAATTGCTGAGGTAAATAGTTCCTTCCACAGCTGCCCTTCAAAGCCAGAGATCAATGTTCATGAATACAGGATGTGCTTTCTCTAAGACAGCCTGGCACAAGAGCTAAGCAGTCCTGAAACTATAATTTCCTGACACATGGTGAATCCTTAATATCTAAGTCTCCTACTATTTACTTCAAAACTGGGTGTAACCATGTATCTAAATTGGGAGGTAATATGAACCAAGTTGAGGTAAAGTCGATAAGGCTGAATGTGAATGATTTAAAACAAGAACCATAGTCAAACTATTTTCACTTTCTATCTAAACGTAATATTATTGCTATATTAGCCATAACACCTATAAAACTTTGACTAATATTTATAATGTATTTTAATTCTGGACATTTCTAAACATTTCTTAAATAATATGAGGTTTTACAAAAGAAAGGTAAAGTACAGAGAGTTCCTTTATATGTTTCACTGTTTTATCAAAAAGCTGAATATTTAAAAATTTGCTTTTGAAATATAAAAGTTTCAACTGTAGCCAAAAGTTTAAAACTTGATTTATCTTTCACAGCTTCATATCCATTTAAGTATATGCACATGTCATAATCTAAATGTTGTTTCACAAAATATTGTGTTGGCCAAAAAGTTCATCTTTTGCCCCCTTATGGTGGCTCTAGTAGTGCTTAGCTGTCTTAACTTCATTTGAAACCATTTTGTTAGATTGTATTTTGACAGCTGTCATATCAGTGTGCATTTAAAAAAAACTTATAAAAATTGGTAACGTTTTTGTGTAGCCATTTAATATTGAAAACAGAAGAAAATACACATTTTTGGTGCATTATGCTTTATGATTTCGAGAATGGTAAAGCCACAGCTGAAAAGCAAAAAAGATTTGTGCAGTGTATGGAGAAGGTGCTCTGACTGATCGAACGTGTCAAACGTGGTTTGCGAAGTTTCGTGCTGGAGATTTCTTTCCTGCTGGACTATACTTCATGGTTGGGCACACAAGTTGAAGTTGATAGCAATCAAATCAAGACATTAATTGAGAACAATCAATGTTATGCCACATGGGAAAGAGCTGACATACTCAAAATATCCAAATCAATAACGATACTGGTGAAAATGAAAAATGTGTCTTTTATTTTATAGAATGAGCTGAAGAGACTTTCTGGTCAGCCCAATACATGGGCTTCAACATTTTGTGGACTATAAGAACATAACCTTAATTGGCACATTATGTTACTTTAAATCCCTAGTGACATTGTAATTGCCAATATTCTCTTCACGATGTCTCATATCCAGTGCAATATCTTATTTATTCTTTTCATAAATTACAACTGAAAATTAAAAGTAGTTATTCAATAAAATTTAAACTCCTGTTTAAACCTTTACATATTATTTCCAATTACCCACTGTGAAAACAAGATGAAAATTTAATTAAAAAATAAATTACAGAGTTGCTAAAAATGTGTCAAATTACTCAAAACTGGTTGTGTGTTTTTTTTTGTTTTCAACAGGGATACAAATATTCCTTCATACTTGGGCTATTAAGCAAACCTCACAGCAATTTATAAAAGTACATGATTAGAAATGTATCACTTATGCTGTGAAAATAAATATATTTCAACCATTTCAGTTACCATAACAACAGTTTGATGCTTTTTTCTTTATTTCTGCTTCAGTCACATTCACCTGGATTTGATTAGTGATGCCAAAAATGAGAGAGAGAGAGACATTTAATACAGAATTTGTTCTTCCACTCAAAGATAAAGAATTAGGTTGGTGTCCACTTTGACTTTTTGATGTTGGTCCCATAGTTCTCTGTTAATAAATACTCTAGGATAATATCTAGATAGAGTAGAGAAGGGTACATTTTCTATAATCTCTTGCAGTTTGGTGTAATATGAGATTAAGTTTTGGCCAATTCAATGTTAGTGTGTGTCATATGGCAGTTTCTGGAACTTTCCATCAGAGACAACTGGTGGACACATTTTTGCCTCCTTTTTGTCTTCATGTATTTCTTCATTCTACTTCTTGAAACACAGGTATGATGTGGAGAGATCTTACAGCCATTTTCGACTCTGAGGACATGAGACGTGTACTAGAGATGGCAGAGCAGTGGATTAGATATAACTTTGTACTCTGAGAACTTTTCTGGAACAGAGTAGCCATCCCAGCAGTTTACTGTCTCTGAATTTCTCCACAAGAGAGAAATTACTTCTATTTTTTAAGCCATTGGTATTTTTACTTTTCTGTTTAATCTAATCCTAATGTACCACATCTCTAAGAAAAGTGAAAATAGGAAAGATAGCACTAGGTTTCTATATGTCCCAAGAAAAATTGATCTTCATTCATGTACATACTTATCTGTCACCTGTGAACAGTTGAGTTTGCTACCTATACTTGTGCTCTTACTCTCTTGGTGAATTCAATTGTTAGTGGGATGCCAGCCACTGCATCCCTGCTGACACAGCTTACCTGAGCCCCCTCACAACTCTCAATCCACCTGAGGCACCGCTGACTTTTGTTAGTGTGTTTGTATTTGAAAACATCATGACATCTCAAAACAATAACACCCTGGAGTTTTGCACAACCAGGAATAAGGGGTGATTTACTTAAAGCTCTTAGTTATTCAGTTCCAAGGAAATAGACAAAGACAGTTAAATCTTACTCTTGATGTTATTATATCGGCAGAGCTGTTCATAGTTTAGTCAAAATAACTGAGCAAATTGTTTCTATAAATTTAGTAGAGAAGTGAAAAGAATGAATGTATAAACTGCAATGGGGGTCTCTTCTAAGAAGCATATGCAGAGGTATTCTGAAATAGTAAAATATGTTAAATGGGATTAAAACAGTTTAGTTATATTAAAAATCTATTTTGCCAAGCATAAGAAGAATTTGAAAAGAATGAGGTAAGAAACATAAAAAGAAATAAACTATTAATTCTTTGCTAAGTGATAAAAACAAAGATATATGATAATTAACTTTTGAATGATAAAGGAAACATAAAGGGAAAGTATATTTTCAAAGAAAAAGCATATAAAGAGATTTGGGATAGATCAAGAAAATACTTTAGGCTAAGTTTCCAAAATGTTATTCTAAGACACTTGGCTCAACTGGATGGCACATCACCGGGATTGTTGAAAGTGGGCTACAGTAGAACACATAACCAGAAAGGCACCTGAAGCCCCACCTGAGCTCTAGGACGAACCGGAATAGAGAAGTAATCCAGGTAAAACTGTGAATTGAAACACTTCTACCGAAGAACTCATGTTCATGACCAAATTCTATAATAAATGAATCTTTTCTTCCTATACCAGACTGGGGTATCTCTCTTCTGTGAGAACTATCCATTTCCCCCTGCCCCCTCTTTATTCCTTCTCAGCTTTTCCAATATGTTCTAAACTAGACTATAGTTAAGGGAAAGAAAAGGGCAATTTGGCAAATTTTATTTTATTTTGTCTTCGATTTATCTTTTAATTTTTAAGTTTTTTTGATTTTCCGAGTACATTTATTAAAGCTGGGGCCAGTGAAGCAAGGAGGGGCTTAGGATAAAGAAGCAAGAGGAGAGAGCCTGGGTGGGGCTGGTTTGGCTCACTGGAAAGTCAGAGAAAAGGGGCCTTGGAAACAGGTGGTTAGCCCAGGCATGAGCTGCCCATTGGTCCCCTGGTTGTAAGTCTCATAGGGACCCTGAACGTTCAGGAGATACACTCCCGAGAGGGAAGAAAGCCTGGATGTGCTTCCAGGAGGGAAAGTACACCCTGGGTCCTAAGTTTTAAGGATTTTAAAGTCTGGGAGCTTAGGGGAGGTCTTGGGGGAGAATTTTGATAGACTACTCATCAACTTTATACTGACACACCAAAATGAGATTTATTTTATTAACTTCAGCCTTCCTTCGGTGCGGTTGCCACAGATGGCACTAATTGGATTTCTGCTATCTATCTCCATGTGTAGGGTGGTTTAAGCTATTTACCTTCTGGTTGGGGAGGAGAAGTGTAAACCATTTATTCTTTTTTTTCTTTTTTTATTGAATTTATTGGAGTGATACTTGTTAATAAAATTATATAGGTTTCACCCCAAGTGACGTCTCCGTTCATCAGCAATTATTCTTTCATACACTCCTGCACCTCCCCCAGCCCTTCCGTCCTGCAATCCCTACACTGTTGTGTCTATCCATGAGTTTCCTCTCCCTCTTTTTTCTTTTTTTTCCAATCATCCTGTTAGGGGAACTCAAAAGTTAAAGATTTTAGCTGTAGTAATAGTTGATAGGCTTAAGTGATTAATGTACGTGGAAAGCTGTTATTCCAGGAACTGGAATGCAGGACCACAGGACTCCAGGACTTCCACGGCCAATTCAACCTTTGTGTCCCATGGGCTCTGCAAGTGATGGAGATGGTATCTGAGCCATTGTGTTGGAGGGAGGGAAGATCTGTGACACCAACAAAGAATTGTTGCTCAGCAGGTAAATACTAGGAAAATTGCTGCTGGACTGTAACTCTTTTCTGATTAACTTTTTTTTCAAACCCCTTACCCACGCTTTCTTCTCCTTATAAAAAGGTAGGCTTGAGATGAGATGTTAAGATGGTTTTTAGGGCACATAATCTGCCATCCTCTCAGATTGCCGGCATCTGAACAAAGTGCCCATACAGATTTATTCCTTGTCTCTACTTGGTTCTTGTAGTGAAAGGCACCATGAATGCTGACTTTTGTAGTTTCAACTTCACCTCCCCCCAGTTACCTCCCAATAACCCCCACAGCTGTCAGCCCGCTCTCTGTCTATGGGCCTGTCTCTATTTTGCTTGATAGTTCAGTTTGTTCACTAGATTCCACATATGAGTGAAATCAGATGGTATATGTCTTTCTCTGCCTGGCTTATTTTACTTATCATAATGTTTTCCAGGGCTGTTCCATGCTGTTGAAAATGATAAGATTTCCTTCTTTATTATGGCCTAGTGGTATTTCAATGTATAAATGTACCACAGCTTTTTATCCACTCATCTACTGAGGGGCGGTTGTGCTGCTTCCAAGAAGCCCTAGCGGGGTAGTTCATTTGGTTAGAGCACTGCCCTGTTATACCAAAGTTATGGGTTCCATTCCTGGTCAAGACACATGTGAGAATCAATCAGTCAATGCATAAATAAGTGGAACAACAAATTGATGTATTTCTCTCCCTTTCTCTCTGTAAAATCAATAAATTAAAAAAAATTACTCTTAAGTGCCCTTGTTTAGGGAAAGTAGGATCTTTGCTATCTACGTGCCTTGTTAGGCATCAGGCTTCCCCTAGCTACTTAGTTCTAGTGTATATTAGCACATCACAGTCCATTACAGGCCATCCTATTCCCTACTGATGCTCGGAGAAGATTATCCTGGCTTTAAAGAGGAAGTTTCAGTGCTCTTAGTCTAATCAATTAGATTATGAGCTTGATTTTATTTGTTTTGATGTTAATGCCTCTAAATTTGATCAATCAGCTTTTCAACCACTATCAGATATTCAAGAAAAATAGCATTTTGAATAGGACACTAAAAACATTTTTCTTCAAGACTGAATGTCAATATAACTATGTTTCCTGAATTAAAGCTAATTATGTTTCTGAGGGCAAGACAGTCATTTTGAGTTAAAAAGAAGTTAAGAAAGAAAGGAATAAAAATAGAAAAAATTGTAGTGACTCTAGAATTTGCTACTGCCACCTATCGTTTAGAAACAAAATTGCATGTGCTGTAAAGCTACAGTTTCTTTCTACACTAATTTTTAAGAAAAAATAGTATAGTATCATGTTAGCCCATATAATCAATACATTAAAAAGAGAGAAAGATATAGTGCTTTATTCATGCTATATTTCTGAGTTTGGCTATAAGCACATGCATCATTTCTTTCATATTGTGTAATGTATATAGCTTTGATATTGTTGTAAATATAAATAAAACATAAGAATCTACTTCAAGGTAGCAACTACTAAAAATGCTTAGTTCAAATAATGTTTAAAAATAAAAATTAAAATAACAGATATAGGAGATAATATGGATAATTTCAATTTCCAAAGATAATAGACCTTAATTTGCATACAAATGTTTAAGATGAGAATGGCTATTCCTTCTGAACAATGAAGGTAATCAACTATGAACCAACATGAAATTATGGCAACGCATAAATATAAACATACCTTAGACTCGGAAGAATAACATTAATATTTTAAAATATTCAACTTATTTAATAATGTAATTATTAAATTCCTCTTTGTTTAAATCAAATATCTTAGAAATTTTCAAATGCTTTCTGTAATTAATTTTATAGATGCAGATGAAAGTAAAAGTATACTTTTATTGATCCACTAAAAGTATTTATTTGGAGTTTTTATGTAAAATACTTTTATATATATATATATATATTTTTTTTAGTTTTTGGCAGTCTCTTTTCAATTTGCCAGAAGATTTAACTATTGATAGTAGCTAAATTAACTTTTATTTAATGAAGTGTTGCTATTCAAGAGGAAAAATAATCAAATAATACATGACTATTGTCTGCAACAATTACAACATGTTAAAAAATAAAATGATCCTAGAATAGGCTTGATATCTTGGTTAAATAAAAGCAAAATTCCACATTAATATGTTAAATCCTCTATTTCATAATTAGGTTATATTCTATGTACATAAATTATTTATTGCTTCGTGAAAATGTCAAAAAGGTTTGTTGGTATAATGAATTTGTTAGTTTACTAACAGGTGAGAGGAAACCCAGGAAAGCTCCGAACAATTTAGCTTCGTGATATTACAAAAGCATCATTAGTCTGGGCTACATTTCAAGTCACTTTATGTTGCTGTTCACAGAGGTGGTCAAACACTCCACGGCAGGTCACTTTATCACAGTGTGAGTCGGAGTGTTTTCCACGTTATTAAAATTGCAGGTGGGATTATAAAACTATTTTTTATAAAGAGTATTCCCTAGAGTTATTCTAAGAGTACTCTTAAATGGTAAAAAGTAGAAGAGTTCCCTATTTTTTTCATAATGAAGAAATATATTCATGTCCTTGCTACTACTGATAGTTTACATAAGGAAAGATTTCATGAAGAATATCTTTTTGTCTTATATTTAACTCTATATGAGATTCATTAGTAATAACATACAGTAATGAATTGATTCCATAGTATTTTAAGTGTAGCCTGAAAAATCAGTAGATGAATCCAAATGTTTAAACAACTCTTCAGTGTTATACTCTCAAGCAGGGATAAACCCAAAGGAAACTGAGTTAGCAGACTTCTGCTTCCAAGCAAGATGGAATTATAAGGGTTGGCTTTAACCTCTTGCTTGATATAACCAAGAAAAGAGAAAGGAAAATATATTTGTAATATCACGAAGCTAAATTGTTCGGAACAATGGCTTTCTGGATGTTGTGTATCAGGCAACAATGATCACCAGTACATGAAAAGGAAATGAGGTGAGCTCTATGGTTGCTACAGGTGACTACCTAGAGAAGGTATCCAGGCTATAGCATAGGAACTAAGGGTTCTCTTTGAGTTAAGTAAGTGAAAAACTGAAGAAATGCCGGTGGCTAGAACTCGCAGGGCAGAGGCTAGAGTGGAGAGAGTTGCACAGAGAAAACACTCCAGAGTTCTGTGGAGGGCCACCCTCAAGTATTTGGTTGAGTACAGCTGAGCGTACATCATACATTTGATGAAACAACCTGAGGACAGGGGACGAATCATGCAGAATGTTTAGAGGGAACAAACTCCACAGATCACATCCGACCAGGAATAATGACCGCTGTTAACACCCAGAATGGAAAATCACGTATTTCACAAGACATTAGAGTACTAGGAATTGTCTTGCTTCAGTAGGCAAGAAAAATAAGTCCCTAACTAAATGCTTCTTTGGTTCTGCCTAATGAAGATTAGAAGCAAGAACTGAAATGACTATATGGTTTCTAAGTAATTTAAACACATCTAGGACAATACTTAAGAATATTTAATGGAATACAAAAATATCTAGCACTGAATAGGGAAAAATTCACAGTCTGGCATATTACTGAAATTTACCAAGCATGAAAACAAAAGAAAAATACAACTCATAATGAGGAGAAAAATAAATCAACCAAAAGTGACCCTAAAATGACACAAAATATAGATTTAGTAGTTAAAAATATTGAACAGTTTTAACTGTATTCCATGTGGTCAATAAACTAGAGGTAAGATTAAACAAGATAAGTATACACATAGAAGATGTAAAAAAAGACCCAAAGTGAACAATATTTAAGATGGTAAGTATACTGGGTCAGATTAATGACACATAAAACAGTACAAAATAAAACCAGTCAACTTGAAGACAGCAATAGAAATTAACAATAATGAAAGACAGGGTAAAAACTATTTTTAAAAAATTAATAAACTGTGGGATAATTTTAAGTGGCAAAACATATGCACAATTAAAATCCTCAAAAGTGGAGGAAGATAATATCTATGCATTTGTAAAAATAGTGGTCATTTTATTCCCAAAATTTAATGAGAACGTTAAACTCACAAATGCAAGAACCACAAGCACAGGAAACATGAGAAACATACCAGGGCACATCGTTATCAAACTGCTTGCTTGAAAAAAGATACCTTCTCTGAAAGGGAACAAAGATGAGGATATAAGTGGATTATTATTTTTGTTGCTTGTTTGTTTGTTTATGTTTGTTTTGTTTTAATTTTGGTCAGAAATAACGTAAGATGATTTTGGAGTAACCTTTTATTAGTAGTAAAATAAAAAAACTATTATTCTAGAATTCTTCACCCAGCCAAAATATCTTTCAAATAGAATCTTATGGTATAAAAAGTTTGGAAATATTTTTGAACAAGGAGAATGTTTCTGTGCTATCTGGTACAAACCACTCTTGCACCACTGCCTTTCTTCCTTTATTATCCTCTCCCGTTCTCCAAATTCTTGCTTAATAACCACAGGCGAAAATATAAGTTAATGAATTTCTGTTCTTCTATCTTTCTGCTCTATTAATCTATTCAGCAATTCTGGAAATATTGTAGTGACTAGAACTGTAACAAAATTCTGCCTTCAAAGAGTTTAAATTCTTTTGGGGAGGGGCAGATAACATATAAAACATAAGTATGCTGTATAGTAGATAAGATGGTAAGTTCTAAGAAAAATAAAGCAGTGAAACAGGTATAGAACACTGGGAGCAGGGGAGGTGGATGCTGCTATTTCAAATAAAATAACCAATTGTAACTGTGAATAAAATAATCAACATGGTGACCACAGTTGATAACACTGTATTGTACAATTAAAACTTGCTAAGAGAGTAGAGGTTAAACATCCTCTCTTACTCTCTCTCTCTCCCTCTCTCTCTCTCCCTCTCTCTCTCTCCCTCTCTCACACACACACACAAGATAAGTATGTGAGGTGATGGATGTGTCAATTCAGTGAGGTTAATCCTTTCACAGTGTATACATGTATCAAAATATCAAATTGTACATTTTTAAATACTTTATAATTTTAGTTGTAATTATACTTCAATTTAAAAATAATAGTGAATGTAAATACTGTGTTTCACCATTTATAACGTGCTCCTGTGTATAGTATGTACCATGTTTTTGGCCCAAACTGTGAGGGAAAAAAATCTTTCATTTTAATTTTTAATTTAATCATTTATTCATTTATATTTAGAAACAAAACTGATTACCATATTCCAGGTTATTATTTTACATATGGATATCATTATTGCTTTCTAGAGTTTACACTTTTAACGGATAGACATAAATAAAAAACTCAAAAACATTTATATGGATATGGAATTAGTACCACCCATGTATAATGCACATTCTTAGTTTTCTCTCAAAAAGTTGGGCAAAAATGTACGCATTATACATGGTAAACGTGGCAAATAAAGTGAAATCGTCTGGGAATGTGTCAGTGATGTGACAATTAAGGAAAGAGCTGAAGGAGCAAGCTATGTGGATCCCCGAGAGGGGCTCGGGGAGCGCTCCTGGCAGAATAAACGGCCTGTGCAAGGGCTTTGAGGCGATAGTATCCGAAGCTGGTGCAGACCCACAGCAAGCAAGAGGGAGAGACGTGATCAGATGTGGTTGGGGCATATTTCTCTCTGATGCATTTATAAGCAATGAATTTTTCATTGTGTTTGTACTCCGTCCTCTTTTAAAAAATGTATTAGAAAAAGGGATTGGCCGTGGGAGTGGGGGGACAGTGTAGGGGTGAGCAATGGGGACAAAGACGGGACAACTGTACCTGAACTATGACAAATAAAAAATAAAATTAAATTAAAATTAAAATGTATTAGAAAAAGTAAAATAATAAAATTAACTCCTGTGTGACCTATACCCAAGTGAAAGTACCAAAGTTTAGCAAAATTATGTTTTTTATTCTTTTTTTCTTTGTTGAAATATTTTAAAGCAAAATTCTAGACCTACTCATTACTTTCCTCTGTCAGTCCACATGAACAGAAGTAAAAATAAAGCCATATTCTTATGTAACTACAAAACCATTATCACATGTAACCGTATCAGATTATTCTTATTTATCTAACACCCAGACCATAACCAAATTTCCATGATTTTTCAAAATATGTTTTGAAATTGGTAACAAACCAATTGAACCAATTGTTTGAATAAATAAACAAATTCAGTGGTACTTCTTAAAGAGTAATGACAATTTTACTGTTCATATTATCTTGCCCTAAACATACCTTAATTTAAAATATTCTAATCTCCTTGAGAACTAAATTATAAAGGGAATCAAGCAGTTAATTATAATTATAAGCATCCTAAATGATATACTACATGTGACTTCAGCTGAAGATGCTCAAAAATAATACATTGGTATTATTTTTATTACTAATACAACTATTATATTATTATACTATCACCTAAATCATAGGTATGTTTTATAATTATTATTATTAAAATCAGAGAAGGCTTAGCTTATATACATACAGTTTATATATGTTTACATTTTATGTGAAATAACTGGAGAAAAGAAAAAAGAAAAATCAGCCAAGGTGATAACAGCAAAGAAAATGAAAATGGTCTCATCAGGAATAAATGGAGGCCCAGCATTCTTTCAAATAAGCATTCATTCCACATATTACACTTACGAATGCTAGATTTTAGTTCCAACGTTATTGTAACACATTTACAAAACAGCTATATGATTTAGGTCATATGAAGACTTAGCAATAAAATCTGCCAGGATTTGTGCAAAGCCTTCAATTTTTCCTTCATGTAGTTCCCTAATGGTTACACATGTGTTTTTATAAAAATTAAAACTCTCTCTCTCACCGCCCCCCCTCACTTAGAATCAATGATAGCATTTCTATCTTGATGTATGTGTTGAGTTGGGACTTCCTTTATTAAACTCTCTTCAACAGCAAACTACTTGATGCAGAGAATGAAGAAAATGATTTGATGCTGTTGACCCCGTGTATCAAATATCAGAAAAATATGATTTTTTGTCAGTTTTCAGCACATGTTACTGAACCTGAACTGAACAAAAGAGACTGAAACTTAATTAATCATCTTCTCTTCCTTTTCCAACAATCATATGCTGAATAACGGTAAATTCATCTATGTCCTTCAAGTTTGAGGGAGAGGGGGTTTAAAAATTCTAAGATATTCAAGTCACCATGTAAAGTTTTCATCATGTAGATTTATTGCTCTCATACTGACATTGGATATTATAACAGTGCACTCCCACAGATAGAATTGTTTTTCCACCTCACAGATAGACTTTAAATGTGAAATGTGTGGTGTTGCTATGGTCTGTGTTACTTAATATTTTAAATTCATTTCTTGGTTCTTAAACTACTCATTGTGAGTTCTATTGTTTGCAACTAAGAACTATGACTGGTACACAGGGATAGATGTAATAAGTTGGTCATAAAAGGACACTTGGAAAAGGTGATATGTCAGAAAAGACATAAATGTAAGGGACAAAAGTAACAGAAATGAAAACAGTAAATAGAAAGCCCAGAAGTGGGAATTAGCTTGATGTATTTTTGGAGCAGGGAGAACGTCTGTATGGCTAAGAGAACTAGGCCAGGTGGGTAATTACAGACAATGAAATCAAGCAGAGAGCCATGGGGAGCCTTCAATTATGACAAAGAATTGGATTTTATAGTGAGTGTAATAAGAAGTCATTGGGTAGTTTTAAGAGGCAGTTTTATAATATAACGTACATTTCAAAAGTTTACTCTGACTGCTTCAGTGCTGATTGTAGAGAAAGTGGAGCAGATGTGAGAATCAGAAAATTCAGGAGAGAGAAGGTAGTAGATTAAACTAATTGGAAATTTTAGATGTCATAGGAATAGATTAGATTCCAGATACATCTTGAAAGAAGAGGTGTCATGTGTGTTCATGTAGTGGGTGTGCTTTGTGAAAGGATTGGTTTAATTGTGGTAATTTTCTATGAGTGGACAGTTAGAGGAGAGGTGGTTTTTTTTTGTTTGTTTGTTTTAATATGGGGATTGGCGATAAAAATCTCTGATTTGAATTTATGCATTAGATACCTAAATGCAGATTTTGAGCAGGCAATTTTCTATGGACCTGGGAGTTCAAGGGAGAATATTGAGTTAGAGGTATAAATTTTGGAGTCACCTGTACATAGGTGGGATTTAAAATATTCAGATACAAGATGACCCTCTGGGTACTAGAAGAAGGTAGGGAATGCTAGACGGCCATGTACTAAGCTATGGGATATTTTAACTTCACAGGTTCAGGTGAGTAGAATGATTAACAAAAAAGAAAGACTTAGAAACAGTGGCCAGTGGGATGAGATAAAAATTCAGGACAATCCTGCTTCCTACATTCTGAGTAAAGAAAGTGTTTCTAGAAAGGCAGGTCACCAACCACATCAAATGCTACTGATAAATGGAATAAGATAAGGCCTGAGAACTTGACCATTAGTGTTTGGCAAGAAATAGGTCACTATGGAGTCAGGTTGGGAGATCCTGAGAATGATTGATTCAAGCGGAACAAGAAGCAATGAAAATCTTACTTGAAGGTGGGTTTATGGAGATATTAGGGGATGAAAAAGTAGATACGTGTACTATATACTCCACTGATTTTCTATATAGAAGAGCAGAGACATGGGATTATGTCTGAAAACATGGAGTTTAGGGAGGGTTTTTTCTTTTCTTTTTTTTTTTTTTACCATATTCACATTGACACACAAAACTATTTAAAGTAGAAATATGTGACTTCGCTGACTTTTAAAATTTGTATCATATTTTAGCTACAATTATCTAATTGTTTTAGCCACAATTACCTAATGGCTCACTGAAACACAAATGAAGTGGCAGGTATCTTAGTAGTAATATACTAAATGTTATCAAAACTACTCGTTATTAGAAAATGGACTTAGAACAGACAAGTAATTTTAAAGTGCTCAACAATTTACTTGGAAGACTTCACTTTATCTTATCAAAGAAAGAGGAAAAAAGCCAAGAGATCAGGGAAGTGTGATATTCCCAAATTAATAATAGAGCAATTTCCAAAGGCTTTTGCTTTAGAGGCTGTTCAGGGGTATGACGTATGCTCTATAACCAAACAACATACAGATAGAGTTGGGAAGATAAGGAATGCACATTAAGGGGAAAATAAAGCAGAACAGTAAATACAACAAATGGGCAGTATAGACAATATGTGCCATAAAGATTAGGCCAGAAAAAACAACTCTGAGCTAGAATCATCAGTTGTCTTTATAAAGACAGTAAATGAGCATTCACAGAATCTGGAAAGGCAAGTAAAATGGGAAAGGGAATTCCCAAAAGAGAGGAGAAAACTTTGTAGTAATGTAGTAATGATTCAACTAAAAATACTTCCTTGACTCTTGTTGTGTATAAGTGTAAGAGCAGGTAGAAAAAAAAAACTATAGTCATAAAGACACGCGATAACAGGTATTGGTGAGGATGTGGAGAAAATGGAATCCATGTGCCTTGCTGGTAGTATGTAAAATTGTGCAATCACTTTGAGAATGTGTGGCAGCTACTCAAAAAGCTAAATGTAGAGTTATGTTATGTCTTAGCAATTCAACTCCTGGATGAATTGAAACATATACCTACACAAAAAGTTATACGCAAATGCTCTTAGCAGCATTATTAACTATAACCAAAGAGGAGACACAACCCAAATGTCTATCAAATGATGAATGGATAAACAAAATGTGATATACACATCCAATCAAATATTATTCAGCTATAAAAAAAGAATGAAGTACTTGTACATGCTAGAATAAGAATGAACCTGGAAAAAACACAAGTGAAAACAGCCAGATACCAAAAGACCACATATTGTATGATTCCATTTATAGAAAATATACAGGAGTTGCAAATGCATAGTGACAGAAAGTAGATTAGTGGTTGCTACAAGTTCAAGGGAGGGAAGGATGGGAACTTACTGCTATGGGCATTGTGAATATGTTAAAAAGCACTGAACTGTAGACTTCAAAAGGTAAACCCTAGAGCATGTTAATTCTATCTTATTTTTTAAGAGATATTTCAAATTAATAAATGACAACAACAAAAAGATGAAGACATTCTCCATGTCTTTGTGTGCTTTGGAGTCATGTGGGAGCAGAAGTAGATATGAGAGATGGAGAGATGCTGGGTGCACTAGGTTCACCGGAGAGGAGAGTTTGGGCTCCTGAGGACATAAAAAGTTACAAAGATGGATTATGCCAAATTGTATTATTTTAAAAATAAGTAGCAGGATGTCAAGAATTAGGAAAACTGAAAGATCCAAGTCCATTTACTATAGGCTGTGATATGTAAAGAAAGAATTATTATGCATGTCCTCATTTAAGAGATAAAGAAACCGAGATACATGTACCTGAAGAATCTTGTGTAACATAATACAGCAAATAAATGATAGAATCAGGATCTGAATCCAGATTTGACTGACTCCAGAGTCAACAGCCAGAATTATTCTTTCTTTTTATGAATAATGACATATTTTATCATGATGAAATTTCTAATTTAGCCCTGGCAGGGTGGCTCTGTTGGTTGAAGCATCATCCTGCACACCAAAAGGCTGCAGGTCTGAGGTGTTTGATCCCCCATCAGGGCACATACTTAGGTTGTGGGTATGATCCCCGGTCAGGGCACTTACTGGAGGAAACCGATCAATGTTTCTTTCTCACACTGGTATTTGTCTCTCTTTCTCTCCCTTCCTCTTTTTCTAAAGTCAATACATAATCCTTGGGTGAGGATTAAATATATTTTCTAATATAAATAAAATCACTTTTATAGTATCAATTTTATTACTTTCCTTCCACTGTAAGATGAGAAGTTAAATTTGAGTTATTGTTATTGGTTATCACACTAAAACCAATTGATTTTCACCAAATGCAGAGAGGAATGTCAGCTTTTTTTTAGCATGATTTATTCTTTCTGAAGTTGAATCATTTTAATAGGATTTACTCTTAGATGATTATATAGAATACCCCATTTTTTCAGACCTTATGAAATATATCTAAGAAAGTATAAAGTTATATTTATGTTAGAGATACAAACAAAGAGGAAAATTGGAGCACCGGAAGGAGGACACATATTTTACTACTCCTATTCAAAGTCATTTAAACCAAAGCACAACATTTTATATTGCTTTTTTCTGCTTTTAAATATAAATTATTAAGATGCCATTCAAGAAATAGCCCTATTGTTAAAATATCTTTGCCTTCTTTTTTTCTTCTGTTATCTCCTAAATCATACTCATAGTGAAAACTTGCCTAAGAATTGTAACTTTTCTATAATTGTTTATTCATTTATTGATTCAATCTTGAAAATTATTTTCAAAGACAGTCTACAATGTTTGAAGCTCTATGCCAGTTACTGTGTTAGTCAGCATTTGAGTCGAATGCCAGTCACTGAAAATACCTGTTAACTGTGTCTTAACCTTGATTGACGTTTACTTCTTCATCTTATTCAAGAAACTTGGACATGGTCAGTGAAGTCAGAATTGAAACGATATATCACAATGTCCAGAACCCATGCTAATGTATCCTAATGCTTTGTCCTGCACGGATTTTGATTCTAAGTTATTATTATGATTCAAGATGATTATTGGAGCTCCAGATATTCCTTTCAGGAGGAAAGAGGAAGAGCAGTAAAAGATGCAAGTACATTTCTTTCCTTTAAGGGCACTTTTCGGCAGTTGGAGGCACGATTTCTGCTTACAACCCACTAAACTTAGTCATAACAGACTAGGGGGCAAACAAGGATGTACAGCCTTAATTCTGGGTGATACAGCGAAAAATAAGGGATTTTATTATTATGGGAAAGGGGTAATAAATATTTGCAGATGTTGCAGTTCAAGTTCCCTGGGAGGCAGATTCTGAGATGCTTATTACTTCCAATGAAGTTTATTAGAATGTTTTGGGGAATAACATTTAGAGAAGATTTGTGAAAAGGGTGGTTGTGTGTAGATGGAGAAGTTGAGCTGCTTTGCAGTCCCAACATAGACCTAAGCCAAAACCATTCACAACTGTCACTAGGCTGAGCGAGGAGGCTGAGTCCTCATATTTCAAGTTCAGTCACTTGAAGCAGGTGGCTCCTGGAAAGGAGGCATGACGTTGGCCTAGACGGTTCTCTTCAGCTGAGATAATTCCCAAAGAAGGCTGAGAGTTGAGGGCTGTCTTCACACAGATGGGATAATAATCCTTCATTCCTGAGCAAGGGCCTGGGTAGAATGCCAGCACATCTACTGCCACACACTGCTGGCAGTGTCTGTGCCATGGAGGATAAAAACGGGAACAAAAGCACACCTTGCCGTGGACACAAGAGGACCTTCTATTCTAGTTACATTCCAAATAGCTCTAACACAAGGCAGAAAGGATTAAATGTTTAAAGAGAAATAGAAATGAAGAGCTACGGTTGTTCAGAAGTTACTTTTCATGTACTCATTTGCAATTCTTATTAAGCACCTACTGTATGTTAGATACCATGGTAGACAATATAATAAAATGAATATATGATAGACATATCATGTTACCATCATGGAATTTAATGTTTCTTTTGGGAGAATGATTAAGAATGAGTAAATAAATGAAATAACAGCTAATTGTCATATGTGGTAGGAAGGAAATAAATAGTAAATGAATGTCTAATTGTGAAATATATATTTGAAGGAGATAATGTATAGGAAAGAAGGAACTACATAAGCTGAGAATTAATGATGAGAAGGTAGAAGCCTTGGGAAACATGGAAAAGGAGGCCCAAAATATTCAATGAAGAAGTCACAAATTTGAGAACTGAAAGAACACCTGCATGACTAGGACAAGATGAAAGTGATGAAAAGAGTGGTGGGAGACGAGTTCGGAGTGGTAAAAGCATGGATGGGTCAGTACCTGAGAATCTGGGTTGTGTTTTGCAAACAATGGAAAAGAAAAGGACTTAACTCACAGGGGAAAGTGCATAATCTGATTAACGCTTTGTATAATTTACCTCTGGGTGCACTAGAGCAAGTGATATTTGAGTATTGAAAAGGCTTCATAAAACTTGACATTACTTTTGAGGCTTGCTTTCAACAATTACTTAATAAACTCATAAATTTGCCACATTCTAAAGTGATGACATAAGAAGACAAAATTTCTTATCTGACGAAGCTCAATTTTCCATGGAGAGACTCTCTATCTCTGTCTTTAACTCTCTCTATACACATGCATACACACACAAGTTTACATAAAGGAATGAATAAAATGTAATATCTGAGTAAACTCCCATAGCTCTTCATTTACTTATTCTTGCTCTTTAATTTATTTACCTTGTGTTTATTTACCTTGTACATGTACCTACTCCAAATAACTCTAATATGAGGTGAATATATACATATATATACTAAAGTATGCATATATTCTATATGCATATATTATATCTGTATATATTATGTATGTATACACATATGTATACAATATGCATATGTACTATATATAGTATATATAATACTACATAGATGTTATATATAATATGCTCTTTACTAAATATTCATTAATATTGAGTTTTTATGCTTTTTAAATATTTGAGTAAAAATACTAACTTTACTAGAATAACTTATACAATATAATCTCAATTTTGTCATGCCCAGTATAGTGCATTATGCCTACACAATATTCTTTGTTGAATTCACATACTTGGGTTTATACATTTCTATGAAGATAATTTTATATTTTTACTTTAATGAACAATTATTGTTTTAAATCTTTTCCTTTTTAAAAATTTTCTGTAAAAATATATTCATCCAAGCAGAATTTCTTATTTTAAAATATAATGTTTATGTCAAACATTAGTGTCAAAGCAAAAATACTTTTATTTACCTATGATTAATTATTAATGCATTCTATTTGTGATGGGATAATATATTTATAAAGGAATGCAGAAGTTTTCTACCCTGCCTCTAAATAGGAGAGGTTAGTGGAGCACAGAAGAGAGCTGGTTGCAATCCCTTTATGACTTTTAAGGTCATATTTCCATAGGACTCTGTAATAGAATTTTAGATTATTTCATGTGAGAGATTTATGATACTATGCTATGCTTCTACCCATTTCCTAAAGACAAGGTAGCTAATGAAATGCTTGCTTCATTGAAAATAAAGACTACTGTGTTCTAGTTGTTTTTTTCCTAAATATATATATATTTCCTAAATATATATGTGTATATATATATATTCTCTCAAAAGCAGAACATTGAAAACGCACTGAAAGTTAGATATAATGACATTTTTACCCACATGCCTCTAAATTTTCAAAAGGGTTTCAGACAGAGATCTCGGAAACTGCTTTTAAAAAACAAGCAATGTGCTTAGTTGGGGAGTCTCAGCCCATTGAGAGAGGAAAAAAATTCTCAGGGACCAAAATGTATGTGGGGAAGAACTCATATTTATGTCAAAGCTTCCACTACAGAAGCAAACACCACATATTTATTGACCACTGATCTTGCACAATATCAGGCCTGAGTGCTAAAAAGGAAGTGAAGCACAGGGCCCTTCCACCAGCTGGCAGAGGTAGATCTACTTACTGGGCAGCAGAAGGGTGACAAATGCTTTTTCTGCATCTATTGATATGATTATGTGATTTTTGTCCTTCCTTTTGTTTATGTGATGTATTATGTTTATTGATTTGTGAATATTACATCATCCTTGCATCCCTGGGATGAATCCCACTTGGTTATGGTGCATGATCTTTTCAATGTATTGCTGGATGTGGTTTGCCCATATTTTGTTGAGATTTTAGCATCTATGTTCATCAGTGATGTTGATCTATAGTTTTCTTTCTTTGTTGTGTCTTTATCTGGTTTTGGGATTAGGATGATACTGGCCTCATAAAAAAAGTTTGGGAGTCTTCCCTCTTCTTAGATTTTTTGGAATAGTCTGAGAAGGACAGGGGTTAGCTCTTCCTTCAATGTTTTGTAAAATTCTCCTGTGAAACCATCTGGTCCAGGGCTTTTGTGTGCTGGGAGTTTTTTTTATTACTGCTTCAATTTCACCAGCTGTTATTGGTCTATTCAGGCTTTCTGCTTCTTCTTCATTCAGTTTTGGAAGATTATATTTTTCTAGAAATTTGTCCATTTCTCCCAGATTTTCAAATTTCTTGGCATATAGTCATTCATAGTAATTTCTTATAATCCTTTGTTTTTCTGTGATATCAGTTGTAATTTCACCTCTTTCATTCCTGATTTTATTTATTTGTATCCTCACCCTTATTTTCTTGAAGAGTCTTCTTTAAAGTCTTATCAATTTTGTTTATCTTCTCAAAGAACCAGTTCCTGGATTTATTGATTCTTTGAATTGTTCTTTTAGTCTCTGTGTCATTCAGTTTTGCTCTGATCTCAGTTATTTCCTTCCTTGTGCTCTCTCTGGTCTTCGTTGTTCTTTCTCCAGTTCTTGTAGACGTAGGTAAGTGCCCAACGGTAAATGAGTAGATCAAAAAACTGTGGTACATTCACACAATGGAATACTACACAACAGAAAGAAAGAAAGAGCTACTATCCTTCGGGACAGCATGGATGGAACTGGAGAGCCTTATGGCAAGTGAAATAAGCCAGGTGGTGAAAGACAGGTATCATATGATCTCACCTATAAGTGGAACCTAATCAACAAAATAAACAAGCAAGCAAAATATAACCAGCAACTTTGAACTAAAAAACAAACTGACAGTAACCAGATGGGAGGAGGGAGGAAGATAATGGGGGTGGTGGGGGTAAAGGAGGAGAAGTGTCATCAAGGAACATGCATAAAGGACCCATTGACAAAGCCAAATGGGGGAAGGTTGAGGTTGGGAGGTGGGGAGGGGTGGGGCTGGGGAAAGTGGTGGTGGTTAAATGTTGACCAAAAAAAAACACACACAAAAAAACTTGGGAGGCTAAGAATAGTATAGGAAATTGAGAAGTCAAAGAACTGATATGTACAACCCATAAACATGAACCAAAGCGGGGTATGATAGGATGGGGTGCAGGGCAGAGGGAATAAAGGGGAGAAAGAAATGAGACAACTGTACCAGCATAATCAAGAAAATATATCAAAAAAAGAAAGAAGTGTGACAAATGCTGAAATACAGGCAGAAATGAAGTGTAAAGCAATTGACCTCACTAAAATCTCTCTATGCTTCAGAAAAATTCTGTGTGAAATGCAGACTCCCAACCACTCGGTTTTCATCCACTCACAGGAGTTGTATGAGAAACCGTAGAATGCTTTAGTAAAGGATCAGAGATCGTATCAGTGAGGTGTGGCTGACTGTGAAATGCTCTCGAGAATGCAACCCAAGGCACCAGGAATGGTGTTAACCATGGACAACAGTGTGGCAATGGCTGGAGGGGAGGCGGGTATAAGGGGACTAAAGGATAATGGAAAAAAGTACAATAAATATTTAATTCAAAAAAGAGACCGAGCGATTACCCTAGCTTGCTTTTTTTTTTTGTTTCTACATCATGTAGAATTAAGGCAAAGTCTTAATGTATAAGGTGCCTATGATGCCTCTTTTCAAAACTCGCTTAAATAATATTAATTAACAAAATATAATGCCATGAGATTTTCGAGAAAACTCTCTTAGCTCTACATTATTTAGAGCACTTTAATTACAGTGGTGACTGAACCGTCGGGTTGGTCACCACTTTTCAGTAGGAGCTGCAGGGATCATATTCAACACTGAAAGGATACAAGGCGCTGAGGGTCAGTGCCCTCAGGTTTCTTAGTTTCTTGCTCTCGGGGCTTCCATTGCTAGGCATTCACAGAGAGAATAATGGCAGGGCCATTGAAAAGGTGCTCTGCCCCTGCACCTCTTTAGTTCCTGTTTCTCTGGTTCTGAAAATGGGAGAGTACTTGGGGACAGCTTAAAGAGAGGCCAACAGGGGCTTTCAAATGTTGGCATCTAGTTTATATCGGTGGGCAAAGCATATTAAGGTAAGAGCTAGCAATAATTTTTTTAACTAGCTTTCCACTTGAAATGCTTTTTTTTTGTAATAAAGAAGTTTGTTATTGTTGCTTCTACTACGTTACAGCTCTGTTTTGAGTCCTAACAGTGTTAGTACTTGGTGGAACACACGACGGATTTTTTAAAGCATTGATTTTCCTTTAAAAGTGTGGCATTTGGCATTACCCATAAGGACAGCATGTACAGAAAATCTTCTGGCAGAATTTAATAATATATGTGAAAACAACCTGAAGAAAAACCTTCATGTTAAAAACTGTTATAATGTTATTACTGCTTATAGAATAGTGATTTAGTTAGCTAGTCCTTTAGTTGATAGACTAACTCAACTACTAAATCAGCAGACTTTATACTGTGAAACTATTAACCTTTGGGATGTTTTATGTTGCTGCTTTAATTTTAGAGAAATTCTGATTACTCTGGGTACGGAAACTAAAGGGGGACAGGGAGAATGACTGGTATGTTTGCACATAGGATTGCTTTCTTTTCATTTGAAACCAAGCTCTTTATTTGCTGTGTCTATCAGCTTTATAATGTAATAATAATTATTTTATATGTGTCAGCAAAAACTCATATTGAAATTAGTACACAAGGTTCACTTAGGGGAGAGGGTTTTTTTTTAAGCCCCAGAGCTAAAGAACCTGGGTTTAAATGGCAGTTCTGTCACTTTTCAGTTGCATTACCTTGGGCAGTTGCTTGACTTCTTGGTAAAATGGGGATTATAAATCAAAACATCATGGATTGTTAGAGAAGTTAAATAAAATAACACTGTTTTGTACACCAGGTAAGACAATACGGAGCACAGAATCAATGCATAATGAGCTAACAATTATGATTATCAAGAGAAGGCAAATCAGTATTAATCCATCTTTCTATTGGCATAAGAAAGAACAACTCAGAAAATTAATAATCTGTCCAATGAGAATTTTTAGAACAGGAAAGCCACCAGAAAAAAACAAAACAAAACAAAACAAAAAGACTTCCATTACTTAGAGTAAGAATAATTCTCCCTTAATGTACAAATAAATTCAAAGAACAGTGGGTCCAGGTTTTTGCCTTGGCACGAGGAGAGAAAATATAATGGAAATTGTAAGCCGAGGACTGATAAAGTTTAGACCTGGCTTCTTGATATAATAATATCTTAACTTTTATCAATATACTACTGTACGTTATGACAGTCCTATATGCATCAACCCATACAATCATCATCAGAAGAATACAGAAGAGACAACTAAAGCTTGGTGAGATTGAGGGATGTGTCTAAGATCATACCAGAAGCACATGACAGAAGAGATATGAGAAGAAAGATCTCAGGTTTAAGGTTCAAACCTGTATTATTTGCGGTGCTGCCTTCTTTCTATACCATGTTGAACATGGTTTTCAAAGAAATAACAGTTTAGGAGGGAAGGAGTCCATAAAAATATGAAAAAAAAAATCTGGGATTTATTACAGTGGGGTAGATATATTCGGGAGAGAGAGCATTGTCTTTTGGGATTTGGCAACAGAAACACTGATAAACTGAGGGAAAGGCATGCTTTGGCTGTTTCTGGAGAAATGCAAATCTGGAGAATTCCTTTGCCGATATTCATAAGAATGCATTGAGTGGATAATTTCTTTTACTGTTCCTTTAACCAATACATAGATTTGCATACAGAAAAATAATCAATGAATTGTAACTGCCAATGGGGCAATTTCTGAATTTTATGGGAATGTATACTGGCATCTTGTTGAGTTTAAATTTCAATCTGCCAAATACATACTCCAAAACTAAAATTTCATTTTTAAATGTGAAGCAAACACATTTGCAACACATTTCTTAATTTAGGAACCTCTAAGGTATTAAAGGACTCCAAAGGAATATGGCTCTTTTTTAGACATGACAAGAGATCTTCAAAATTTCAGAATGTTGGATATACTTACATTGTTAAAATGAATTCTTCTCACTGAAAAAGCAAGTGTTCTCATTTTGTGTGAATGCTAATGTGTGTGTGAGTGAATTATATGCCTTTTTTAAAATGAAGGACCGAGTCGGGTATATCAATTAAAAATGTCTTGTGTTTGTCAGTTACCCATGATGAATGTAAGATGTCTTACTCTAAGCAACACTGCTGCTGCAACTCTAGTAATGGCTTATTTAGCATTGATTCATACCTTTACCCAGTGAAGTGCTTTACACCTTCTTCAATCCATTGATATGTTGTTTTTAGTTGTGTACTGAATCTATTTCTATAGGACTGTAATGGATGTGGAACAAAGTTCAGACTGGGGAGTAGGCTGAGAAGCACTCAGGAATATAGGGAAAAAACTCCAACCAAACAAATACCTCCACAGCCTTGGCTCAAGAGATGGAAAAGCTAAGCACAGCTATTGAGAGATTTTGCATAACTATGGCAACTTGGCCAGCTTCATAGTTATGTTAAATAGCTGAGCCTTGACTCCTGATGCAGCTGAAGGAGCTAGCTGGAGAAAGGCAGGGGATCCTGGAGGATGTGCAGATGTAGCCAGCTGTGGGGAGAGTTGGACATGGGTTTGCAGAGGAAGCTCTGGGTGAAGGTTTAAATTCAAGTGTGGCAGTCATTCTCTCTCTTGGCCACGCAGGGAGCAGTAGTGAGGGAAGAGACATGCTGTCTGTAGTAAGGGATTTTTGCCACGTGTTTTGAGAGAGCAGTGAGAAGGGGGGAAGTGAACAAGCAGCTATGTAGCTTACAGTGAGGAAGGAGGCCATGCGACCTGGACTAATAAGAAAGGAGATGCTGCCGTTGTGCTCGTGCCGGCTCGAGCTGACTCCGGAGCTGCAAAGGACCTCCTTGCAAGACCCTGTCCTCCTGCACTTGGATTTTACCTGGACTATTAAGATCTGTGCCTTTCATGAGTTTCACCATGATCCACAGTAATACAGCACATGCTTTTTTGGACTATTATACAGAGACTGATGGCAATGTATTCCAGATCCTGCAAAGATAAGGACATGGGAAGCTTTTGGGGATGTTTTTGTCTAGTAGCCTGGTGGGGAGCATGGGAAATGCTGTGTCTTGTGGGAAAGGAGGGCTCTGAGCTGAGGTGCTCTGAGCCCCTCCAAGGTTGGAATGTTGTGAATAAAGATCTGCTCCTTCCAGAATTGATTGTTGGGTCATTCACCAAGGTGCCATGTGAATGGGCCTGGTCTGCTCGGTACCACAGCTACTTTTCAATGTATAATTTAATTTCTGAGAACAGAACAGTAATAATAAAACTAATGAGGAGTTGGGTATAGGTTATACATCACAATTACTGAGAACACTTCAAATGAATATAAAGTACTTGTGAACTATTTCTGTTCTGATTATAACACTTGTTTACAACATCTGGTCATTTCCTAAATTTATTTCTAACTACAGCTTGTTAGCAGCCAGAATTCTTCAGACTTAAGCTACTGATTTAAATTAGGGTATTATATTAACCAATTTCCTTCTGCTTAAGAAAAGTAACCCTCTCGGAAAAATTACTTTCATATTTTGGTGAATAGCCATACATCTTTGATTTAGTTCCTACAAGATAAGATGATATTATTGGCTCCTCATTTTTCTACCTTAGATGGCTTTTGTTATGGTAGAAAAAACAAGAATTTATTATTAGGGTTTGTCATTTCTGTCTTTTTGTAAATATTGCATCATTTTATAAATATTATTTTGACTTAATAGTAAATATGTATATATATATGTTGTTATAAACAATACTTACCATTTTTCCCTTTTAATAATATTAGACTAAACCTTTTAAGCTCTTAATTTAACTGAATTTAAAGGTTTTAAGAGAATATACATGAAGACAGAATTAGGTTTAGAAAGACTAGCTTTTAGTCTTGATTCTAACAGTGGAGTTTTCTTAGTGTCCCACTATATATTTTCCTTTATTTTGTGTTCTAGGCGTATTACATTTTTGGTGACTATTAACTTGATTTTAATTGATATCCTGTCCTGTAGATCATGTTTGCTCTGCAGGTGAATATAAACACTAGATGTGTTATATTTGGTAAAGAAAAGTTCATTTACTGGATTTAAGAAAAAGCAACACACTACTGGGAGAGGTCCAACATTCTTGATTCCAGGTTTATCAAACACTTTTTCTTTCACTTAAAAAAACAAATTATATACAAAAAACCCCACAACTCTTAAGTGCTTAAATTATTTTGACAATTGTATATCCTCAGTACCTACAATCCAAAGTAAAGTGCAAAATATTTCCATCATCCCCAGAAGATATTTCATGTCTTTTTCCAATAAATCCTCCTACTACCAGAGAAAATTACTTTTGGATTTCTACCACCATAAATTAGTAGTTCTTGTTCTTGTACTTATATAAATAAAATTGTAATATAGGTATTCTTTTTTTGTCTAAAAACCTCTCATTCAACATATTGATCTTAAGATTTATTCATATTATTGCGTATATCACTATTTTGTTCCTTTTTATGGCAAAAACAATGCTTCATTTATATCTTGGTGAACACCTGAGCTGTTCCTTGCTTAGGACTCCTATTAGCAATAAGGCTGTTATGAATATTCTTGTATGTCTTTTTTTATAAACATGCTTTTATTTTTCTTGGGTAAATATATCAGTGTAAAATTCCTTTATCAGGGGTGAGATGTATGTTCAACAACTTTATATTATCACACAGTTCTCCAAAATGATGTTACCATTTTACACTTCCATGGGGAATAACTGAGTTCTCATTGAATTTTAGTACTTCTAATGGTTGTGAAAAGGTATTTAATTATGGATGCTTTTTGACTTATGTCCCAATAAACCCATCGTAAGTTGAAAATACCCTATTGAAAATGCACTTAATAGACCTAACATGCCAAACATCATGGCTTAGACTATCCTACCTTGAATGTTTTCAGAACACCTACATTATTATCCTACAGTTGAGCAAAACCTCCTAACACAATGAGTGCACTGTAGAGTATCCATTTTGCAGGTATCATCACTTGGCTGACTGGTAGCTGAGCTCACTGCCACTGCCCAGCAAAACAAGCTTAAATATCTACCACATGTGGCTGGCTCAGGAGAAGATCAAAATTCAAAATATGATTTCTACTGAATGCAAATCGCTCTCACACCATTGTAGAATAAAAGACCATAAGTCAAACCATCAAAACATAAAAACTCAACCATCTTTAGTTAGGGTGATCTACATAGTTTTAATTGCTTTGCTTTTCTGTGCTAAGCTGTTTTAATTGCTTTGCTTTCTGTGTCATGTGTATGTTGGCTCTTAGTATATCATCTGTTGTTATGTGTCTGTTCAAGGCTTTTGTCAGTTTATTTCATTGGACTGTTTGCCTTTTATTGATTTATAGGAATTCCTTTTATATTTGGGATGGGTAATTTGTTCAAATATCTAAATTTTTACTATTTTTCTTCAATAGGGGGTTTTGCTGTTCATTTTTCTAATTGTGTCCTTTGATAAGCTGAAGTTTTTCATTTGGAAGAAATTCATTGTATCAATTATTTTTATGGTGCGCATTTTCTGTGTCTTATCAAAGAAATCTTCTCTATGCCAAGATCATGAAGGTATTCTTTTACAGTTGCTTCTTGAAGGTCATAGGTTACTTCTGATATTGTGTACGTTCTATCTTAAATTAATTTTGGGTTTGGAATGCATTAGGGTTGAAGATTGTTTTTTAATTTACATATTTATTTGTTTTAGTATCTTTTGTTTAAAAGGTTTTTTAAAAATTATTATATTGAGTTAAATATGGTGCTTTTGTCCAAAATAAGGGTGCATTGATACTTGGGTTTACTATTTTCTCTTAGAGTTCTATTTTTAGGGAACACTCTCTTAGCCGTACATTATCAGAAACACCAATATTGCACTGTTTTGATTACTGTAGATTAAGTCTTGAAGTCATATAGCGTGAACCACTCAATTGGTTCTTTTTGGAAATTGCTAGAGTACTTTAGATCCACTGTATTATTATGAATTACATAGCTTGATTCCTGAATGTAAACCAACCTTGAATTTTTGGAATAACCCCATGTGGTCATGATATAGTAGTCTTTTATATAGTGCTATTATTTAGTTCGAGTGTTTTTGTTTTCGTGTCCTTGAAGGGATATTAGCCTGTGGTTTTGTTGTTTCCAGAAGTATTTGGTTTTGTAATATTTGGTATTAGTATTTTTCTGGCCTCAAAAATTGAGTCAGGATGTATTGTCTTTTTTATTTTTCGAAAGAGTCCATGAAGACTTGTGATATTTCTTCCTTAAATGTTTGATACAATCTACTAGTAAAGTCATTTGGGCCTTGTAGGGTAAATGGAGGCAGCCTGGCTTCCTCACCCAGGTGTCTGGGTAACTGAGGGAAGCAGTTGCCCATAACCCTGAGAATGGGTCTGATAAGCAGTGCTCTCACGGCCTTGAGACTGGGTCCGATAAACTGTTCCCATAGCCTTGAGTGGGGTTGCATGCACAGAATCTCACTGTATCATACAACAATCCTGGCTCCTTGCCAGCTTTGACTGTTTCCAGATGTACATGTGACACAGAAAGGCTTTGGATGGGGTTTGTGGCAGCAATTGGAACAGCTACGTCAACACTTGGGCTTCTGGTCCCAGCTATGGAAGGAGCAGAGGTACGGTACTCCTTGATTGAAAAGCAGTTGGCTGCAGTCTGTGCTGCCCTGTTGGCCATGGAGGAGGCTATAACTGGAACCGCCCCTGTGATAGTTAGGACCATGTATCCCATTGCAGGGTGGGTCCGGGACTGGATGGCCAAGCCTTGAAGTGGGATGGCTCAGATGCCCACATTGGCTAATTGGGGAGCTTATCTGCAAAGGAGTTCTCTGTCCACTAGGCCTTCACGGGCTGAGCTACAGCAAGTGTTAGGTCCTGTTACTTACGTAGATGAGAAATCTCCCGTTCCTGTCCCTATGGAAGAAACAGAAGCTAGGCCCTTCCACAAAGGGCGGGCACCTATTCCCTCAGATGCGTGGCACTCTGATGGGTCCCGTAGGGGCAGCCTGCCATGGGGACTGCCATGGCAATTCGACCAGAAACAGACACAATCTTATTTGACACTGGTGTGGCACAGAGTAGCCAGTGGGCGGAACTCCAAGCCGTGTGGCTCATGGCTACTCATGAGGCACCGGCCCTGACTATCCGCACAGACAGTTGGGCGGTGTACAGGGGGCTAACGTTATGGATTTCTACACGGCATGAAACTAACTGGATGGTTATGCACAGGCCATCGTGGGGACAGGATTTGTGGTAGGACTTATGGGAGTTAGGCCACCAGAAACAAATCACTGTATATCATCTTACTAGACATGCGCCTGTTGTTTCCCCTGGGAATGATGAGGCTGACACTCTAGCCAAGGTGCAGCGGCTAGAAATGGTACCTACCAATCCCTTAGGAAGGGAAGTAGATCAGTGGTTACATTGTCACCTCTTAAATGCTGGGCAAAAGACTGTGTGGTCTGCTCTTCAGACTTGGGGGTTACCTGTCACCATAGCAGAGGTACAAGAAGCTTGTGTTGTCTGCTCACAACAGCATCTCCAGAGGCCTGTGGGAACTACTGTGCAGGTGGTACGGGGACAGGTGCTGCTGACCCAGTGGCGGGCGGGTGTAATTGGATCACTGCCTAGGTCAGACTGACCCTGTATACCATGGCTGCCACCCCCACACTGAGGGGTTGGATGAAACGCTCATGGACTGTCCTCTGGAATCTAAATGAGAGGACTTGGAGGGAGGGAGGCCCAGCCCTGGTGGAAACCCTGTTCTACCGGACTGCAGCTCCCATTCTGCTGTAGGTACACACTAAGGATGCTCTGCTGAAACCAGACCAGGGGAAACAGGAAAATGTTCTCTTGCCCACTCCTGAGGGCCTGGAGTGAGGGCAAACAGCCACTTGGATGTGGCCTTGGGAAATAAAAGCCGCCCACATACATTGGGTGGCTGTTGTCACCACTTGGGGACAAGGGGTGGAAAGAAACTTGCAAATAGTACTCTGGGTGATTGGGACATGACCCCCAATCTTAAAAGTGACATATCCAAGGCCAGAGGACCACGAAATGCTTCTTTGTGACACCTTTGTAATTTCCCTATGGCCTATCATGCGCTCTCCTCTGTTGTTGCAAGTAGATGCCAAATCTCCAGTTGAAGCATGAAAGGTGTGGTATGCACACCCAGGAAGACCCTGTCTGCCAGCCACCGTCCTGTCAATGGACCGGAAATATGCCTGTATATTGCCTGAGGGTAGTGGTCTGCCATTGTTGGTGTCTGTAGCTATCTTTCCAGCCCCTAGGGTGTAGTGGACTGGGTCCATGCCTATGCCTCAGTGGCTAACTAATCAGCGTGCCGGGTCTGCAATGAAATCCCCCTGAGCACGTCTGCCGTCCTCCCGTCCTCCTGTGGCACATCTCTCCAGCTTCTGTCTACAGGTAAAACAGTGCACAGTCCTTGTGAAACACGACCTGGACTGGCATCTGTGCTGGGACGAAGCAGCGGTGTGACTGGCCCTGGCTATTGCTTGGCTGCTCTATTTGGGGTGGCTCGGGGTTGGCTCGTGGCTGGGACTGTGGGGTTGGCTGGGCCAGCCCCCGACTTCTGTGTGAAAAGCCTCAAGGACAAGCCCAAGTGGACTGAACTCCTGTGGGTCTGTGCCAGAGACATGCTCTTGGACATTGCTGGGAGGTGTGGACTGCTGTGTGGGCAGTGGTTACCACTGTGACCCTCTGGGCATGTGGTTCCCATGGGTGACCTTATCTGCCTGGGAACTGGACTGGCCCATGCACCTAGGGGTGGCCTTATTGCCTGCGTTTTGGCTGTGCGCTGCCATAGTTCATGCTACTGCTGCGGCTGTATTTGTGTTTTGCTCGCTTGTTGTTGTAGCCTGTACTGCCGGTGTGGTTTATGGGCGCAGGGCTCTGCTCTCCTCACCAAGGGAACTTTGTGGAAGATATCCTCACGTAGACTATACAGTGAGGAACCCAGAAGGGGTGAATTGTAGGGTTAATGGAGGCAGTCTGACTTCCTCACTCAGGCGTCCAGGTAACTAAGGGAAGCAGTTTTCTATAACCCTGAGAATGGGCCTGATAAACTGTTCCTGTAGCCTTGAGTGGGCTCTCATGTGCAGGATCTCACTGTATTATACAATAATCCTGGCTCCTTGCTGGCTTTGTGTGTTTCCAATATATTAAGGGGTAGAGGCTTCCTACTGGGAAAAAAGTGCAAGTCCCAGCCATGCTGGGGGCCACACAGAGGGGACAGGTGACATGCACTGTGACACACAGCTTACAGCACACGTGGCCTGCCCACCCTTGAATAAACACATGTCAGACATCCCAACAGCTCCGTGCATATTCTTTCATCTGCCCAAATCTCATGAACCTGCCTGGCCTTGAAAGGTTGCAACACAGGCATGTGTTAGTAAGTTTTCTTTCTTTGTTAGTAAGTTTTATTATGAATGGGGTTTTAGATGTTTTTATGTCTTTTACTATCAATTTTAGTTTTTCTTAAAGAATATGTCCATATCGTTTAAATTGTCAAATATGTTGGCCTGTGGTTCCTCTGGAGACAAGTTCAGGTTTTGTCTATTAAGATGTCTTTATATCCCCATTACTTTGAAGGATGTTTTACTAGATGTAGAATTCTAAGTTAACAGGTTATTTTTTTCTTTGAGTACTTCAAAGATGTCATTTCACTGTCTTCTTTAAGTCATTGTATTTAGTGGAAAGTCAGTCATAATTTTTATACGCTTTGTGTAATGTAGCTTTTTAAAAATTGGGTGGTTTCAATTTTTTCTTTTTCTTTTTGTGTTTTAGGATTCCACCTAAACAATGTAGCCAAGCATAGTTTTCTTCTTAGGGTTTCTTGAACTTCTTGAGTGTTTGAGTTGATGTGTTTCATCAATTTGGAAAAATTTTTATCTATTATCTTTAAAAATTTGTCTTTTATCCTAATCTCCCTCTTTTCTCTTTTATCTTTCTCCTTTGTTTACTCCAATTATATGTATGTTAGTCAAACCATTCGAAAGTGTCCCACAGATCTCAGACACTTTTCCTTTTGTCTACACATTTATCTTTTGTTTCAATTCATATAATTTCTTTTGACTTAAATTCATATTAACTGATAATGTTTTAAAAAACATTTCCTGTGTGCTACTAAGTCTTTATATTTAAGCAAATATATTTTTATTGCTGATGTTTTTTATTTCTAGCATTTCCACTTGATATTTTACTATAGTTTTTACCTCTGCTGAAATTCCCTTTGTATTCAAAACGTTACCCACATTCTTTACCCGACTCTACCACACCTATTTTATTTATTTATTTTAAAAATTATATTTAATTGATTATACTATTACAGTTGTCCCAATCCCCCCCCCCCTTGCTCTTTTCCACCCAACAGCTCCCACTCCCCCAAGCAACCCCCACACATTGTTCATGTCCACGTTTCAGGTGTAGGTTCTTTGGCTACTCCATCTCCTATACTGTACCTTATATCCCCATGGCTATTCTGTAACTACCTCCTTGTACTTCTTAATCCCTTCACCTCTTGATACTTTTCATATCTAGACCTTTTCTAGATATTTTTCTAGTCATGTTTTCTTGACCATGGGTTACATTTTAAAAAATTCCATTTGTCTCACAATTTTTTTTTTTTATTATATGAGAGACATCATGAGTAAAAGATCTTCCGTAAATAACATTTATGACAGAGAAGGGCCTACCTCTTCTCCCGTCATCCCCCGCCACTCCCCCACCCCCACCCATGGGAACTGAGTCACACCAATTTGTAATTGAGCTAGGTCTAATCTAAACTAAAGTTATTGTGGCCTTAATTAGTTTTAACTCAGCACAGTATTTAAGTACTTTGAGAGCATGATCAGGTTTTTCCCTTCAAGTAGGCTCGACATTTGAGCAAGGTAATGCTCCAGAGAGTTCTTTATTCTTTACAATACAGGAGAAAACTTTTTGACCTTTGAGCAGTATAAGGACTAAAATTAAGATGCAATGCTATGTGTTGCCTTGACGAGAAATAGGAGGGCCCCAGGTGGCTTTAGCCACAAGCTTCCTTCCCCGCTCTGCTCCAGGGGATAAGGTCCCCTAGACAAAGATTCTTCATTATCAAGCAGACCAGGCACAGTTTCTGCTTATTCATCGGTAGTGAGTTTCAGTTTCCTTCCAGTCTGTAGAATTATTTAAACAAGCCAATCACATTGTCTGGTGGTAGCCAGTGATCAAGCCACACTCCTGATATTACAAAGCCTGCCTCCTACAGTCCCTGGTTGTTCACTCTGTTCCTGAGTACAACTGCTGTGTGGTGTGTGGCATTCTACTGCCCCACAACCCCCACCCCAAGGCTGTGAGTATATGTAAAAATCGCTGTCCATCTCATCACCCATCTGGTGTCAGGTTTCATGTGCTCAGTCATCCCTATAACCATAGGGTGGGAATCCCTCCATTAACAGTGGGGTGAAGAGGTGATGGAAATACTGTGGGAGGCCTTGTGGCCAGTTCTTTTTCTCCTCTAAGACCCAGCCTTGTATTTCTACACCATGGACAGTAGTTCCTCTCCAACCTCTTGCCTTATTTCCAACCTTCAGGGGACCATTGAATATTAACTGATGAAGGTCTGGCACACCTCTAAAGTATTTTTTTCTTTTACTTCTTTTGCCCTTTTCACAGCCTTTGGAGGGTATAGCAGTGACTATGTGGATGAAATTTCTGGCATCTCTGACACTACCCCAGGGAAGGGATGAAAGCCCAGATGACTTGTAACAACCTTGTAAGGTGGAAAGTCTAAGCTCTTCATTCAACCTTTGCTGGTAGGAGTGGGGGTGGGACCACAGTCGGGTTTTTTGTTTTTGTTTTTTTTTCAAGTGTTGTTAAGTGGGACTAGAGCTTTATTGGCAGTTATTACCTAAAAAGTTTTCTGTCTTTGTCAGCTGATCATTTTCTGGTCCTTGGCTTTTCTCTGGGGCTCTTATTGTTTGTACCACTGATGTTCCTAGTATGCCAAATTTTCCGGTACCCCGTCTGGGAGATCAGAGGCAAAAAGAAAATCCAGGGAACTCAATGCTGCGTTGTTCCTTGGGTGCACTAGCCAGCCTGCTTTCTTTCCTCCACCTTTCAGAATCTTCTTATATTTGTTTTACATATAGTGTCCAGGAGTTTTAGATGTAGCAAGAGAGGAATAAAAAAATGTATGCCTACTCCCTAGTTCCAGAAGCAGAAGTCACGAATGATAATCATTCCCTGGCCAGGCATAAATTTCCAGTAAGGAAATGAAAATACTGTTATTTCTAAAATGTTTAAAAGAAATTAGTCTTAAAAACTCTTAAAATTAACTTTTTCATTTTGAGTGTATTATTCTACTTAAAGGAAAAATATAATAAGCAATAGAGTAGTCTTGCAACCTACTAATAAAGACATTTCCTTATGAGGGATATTTGGTCATCTTTTATCAATGTGTTGTTTATATTCTTAATTATAAAGTGAAAATTTTAATATTAGGACAAAATAGGTGTTTCTGACAAAATAACATGCTTCTCTCGCTTAATATTAAGAGTTATATTCATTATACTTTCACATTCCTTTTACTACCAGCCCACTCAGGCCTAAATTTTGTTCTTAATTTTAACCTCTTAGATTGTTCTGGAATTACTAGTGCCTAATTATCCTTTATTATATGGTTCTCAGTCTTTGCTTTATGATTCTTGTCTGTCTGGGCTGGTTTCGAAAACCATCTCATATATTTGAAAACAGATCAAGTAGAACAATGGGCTTTCTAAATTTTGTTTAGAAAGAACTTACAAGAGGCAATCTGATCAAAACAGTATTGTAGGAGACTTTTTAAACTGTAATCATAAGCTAGTACATATATATTTAGATTGCCTTTTTTCTTTTGTGTGTCTTCAATTTGGAGAAGTAGGACATCTTCCCTAACTCCCTGACAGATGCTATTACTGTATATAAAAGAACATTCACAGATTTGTTTGCTTATTTATTTATTTATTTAACAAACATTTATTGAATGCGTATCTAACGCTGTTCTAGAGGTTGGGATATAGCAGTCTTTTGCTCTCCTGGAGGCTCTGGTCTAGCAAACCAAAGGAGCATGTTATCTGTACTGCCATAAATAAGCCAATGTCATCCATTAAAATATTGCTCTGGAATTGAAAACGCACCCAACGAAAGAAAACAAAAACTGAAAAGGTTAGACTAAAACAAACTTATAACAACACAAATTTTTCCCTCTAATTTCATAAATTAATTTCAAACTAATAGCAATCATTAGATTATTAGCAGTACCTCAATATATATTTTGAGAGATAATTGTCTGTTCTGTCAATTACCAGTATTACTCTAGGAAGTTATTTAAATTCTTTAAGTTTAATTTCTACTGGTAAAATGAGAGTAGAATACTTACCTACCTTGATTGGGACAGTTAACAAATATGCCCAGTTTGACTGACTGAACACATTGTTTGGCTCATCAGAATCACATGTAAATCTGTTTTCTTTTCTGCCCTTTTATTTAATGCTTATAAATCCCTTTGTAAACACATAAATTTAACAAGTTTTTAATACTCTTCCACCAACATAAAATTGAAAAAAAGCTTAGAACTTTGTTTTGTGCAATCCTTTTACAGTGTTAATTTTTAGAGAAGTGCTCTAATAAAATCTTATTTTACATGCTTAAACTATTTCAAGAAAATAGGAACTTTTGTGTATGAAAAAGAAAGAAGCTGCCAAAAAATTTGATGAATCTAGTGTAAATTATTCCAAACGCCAATTTTTTCAAAGAATAATAATTCTTACAGCCATTAAATGACTTTAAATAATACATAACACAATCTGCAAACAATGAACTCCTCAATCTAAGATTCTCTTTTAATTCACATTTATATTTTATTTCAACTTAATAAACATTCTTGCTTTTTCTTGTGATTAGAAAATTAATTCCAATGTCTTATAAGGGAAAAAGAAAATAAACATGTTATCTCATCACCTAGAGAGAACCCAATTTGCAATATATATTTATTATATATAATATATATATCCTGTTTATGCAACAATGAAAAATGACATAAAAACCTCTTGATATCTCATAACACAATGATTTTCACAGTTTCTGTCTTATAAAGTTACTAAAGTGAATAAATGGTAACAGGGTGAAACATAATTTAATATAAACAATCTGGTAGGCAATGGGTATATAGCGGAATGATAGGGTGCAGGCATACAAAACTCTAATGGCATAATTTAATCCAAGGATAGTATTTAGAGTAGCTAGAAGAATGGATTGAGTATTCTTCAGGCTGTAATACTAGGAATATTATTTTTCTAAATTGTTATTTGATGAGTATCAATGAATTTCAGAAAGTAGAATGTAAGATTAGACCTCGGACAGCATCTGGAGTACTGACAGTTGTGTCTTCAATTAAGGGATAATCCATACACCTGAAACCATCGAATGACCTGCAGATTCTCTGGAGAATTACAGCACAAGATGGCTGAGCGGACTGAAAATGAGATACAGTACCTTTAACCTTTCGATCACAAGGTCCTTGTAAGCTAGGATGAGGGTAACCAAAAGCCATTATTGGTCAATACCTTACAAGTACAAGAGGCAAACTGAATTACTTAGCTTGGTTCAGTTTTTATTACCATTGAGAACTACTTGCTATCAGTTGTAGATCCAGAGTGATCTGTTACCACTACAGTTCACTTGTCCTCAACAGGACCAAGATATTTTTCTTTAAAACATATGTGTGCCATTATTATGGTTGCTTCATAAACTTTCTGGATAGGCTATTTATCTACTTTTACTAAATCCAGTGAAATGGATTTAAAATGTACACTATTAAGTAGAAAAATGTGAGTTGGGTTTTTCCGAATTACTATTCTGCTCTAAGCTATAGGTAGTTGCCTGTGTCTTTTCCAGATAAAGAAGGTGTAATGTCTTCTTCTCAGCACTAAAAAACACATTTGTGCTTTGAAAATTGCAGTTTCTTTGCTCTTTTCAGTAACTAATTGCTGCCTGGATTGTCTTTGCTGGATGTTTTGCTCTTTTACTAATGCGAGGTTTGTGGGATTCTTTTGTGGGGTATCTGAGAAGCAGATGCTCTGTACTCCATATCAAATTCAGTTGGAGCTGCTGCTGATTAATATGTCTTAGTTTTAATAACCCTATTATGTTAACACTGTACCCATAGAAATGAATGGGGAGGATTAAGAAGAAAAAAAGGACTAAGACCAAGTAGTAATTCAAAGAAAAATAAGGCCTTGTTGCAAATCCTGGTGTCCTGTATCCAGGATTAGGAACAAAAGTACAATACATGTCTGCGATAATGCATAACTGAACCGGTACAAGGTTTCACTTGTTCCAATTCCAAAAGCAAATGTTACTTGACTGAAAACTTAGCAAGTGTCTAACACCTGCCACGGAGGTTGACAGGAAGGTTAATTAGATACGGATTTAGTTTGCAGATAACGTATAATAGAACATAAGCAAATTGAAATAGAAGAATATTCTTGCTTTCCTTCATAATCTTAGTACCTGAGAGAGTGCCTTGAGGGAACCAATTTAGGGTTTGGAATTTTTTATGGATGAGAGAGCTTAATTGAAACCTGAGAATCCAAGATTTGCTGGGGTAGTGAAATCATAAATCCCATAAAGCATATCTACTAGAAAAATAGCCATAGAAAAGCATTTGATCAGCTTAGTTATCTATTACCTATACTAGCAAACTGTGTATTACAATAGAAGCACAAAAGTGTTATATACAATCCCATTTTAATGTATTTTCATGTGACTTCACCTTTTCTTCATACATTCCTTAGTGGTAAAAGTGTTCCTTACCCCCAACCACTATAAGATCAGAATTAGAAACCAGAGGAAGTAAAATTCTGATTATTTATTCCATTAATTAGTTATGGTAAAAGTTCTGAGAACAAATTTAAAGTGAATTTCTTGAATACCTGTATAATTCATTTATTTATGCATTTCCTTTTTATTATAATTGAGATTAACTTCAAGTAACACTATAGCTAAAGTGTATTTATAAAATTAGGGTTTAATATTTTTTTCAGTAATTCAGCCTGTGATGAGTAAAATGAGTTTTTTTTCTGTGTGTGCATGTGTATAAGCATTTGAATAAAATGTGGCTCTTTGGATGGGGCAGAGTGGAAAAGAAATATCACAATTTTTTTTCTCAATTTCCTTTTGTGGCAGAACAAAATGTTAAATTCTTTCATTCAGTTCATCCAAACAAATTCCATACTCCCCATAATCAACATGAAGTTCCTCTTCCAAATCAGCAACATGTGAAACACAAGTGTACCTAGGGAAGCAGAGTTACTTCATGTTTTTCTCATGGGTTTTCCTGATAACAATTGCCTGTGTTTTCTCATTTACCCTTAGCCTCGTCAGAGACCCTTCAGCACTTCCATAGAGCCATCCTACGAGAGGCCGCAGATCACAACAAACCTACAGAAACAGGAAATCGGACTTCCTGAGTCCACAGCAAAACACAGAAACCTGTTTCCTCTACACAGCTCATATTGGCAGAGCTGTCTTAGCACATTCAGTGTGGAAGTGGCTATTGAAAAGGCTAGAAGGACTTAAAATCCCCAATTTCACATGAGCTTTCTTGCTTCAGACTCCTGAGATGAAGGGAGCAAGGCTGTTTGTCCTGCTTTCTAGTATATGGAGTGGGACCTTTGGGCTTAATGACACCACACAGACTGGGACTACGTCTGAGGATAAAAACTCCTGGAAGAATGTGACCTCTGCTTCAGCTCCTTTAAATAAAACACAAAGTCTCCAACTGCTTCCAACCACTCAGATCGTGTTAGCTGAGATGGCCACTGAGACAAGAACCACAGAAGAGAGTCTTCTACCATCAGCACTGTTTCCCTCAGAGACGAGTGCCTCTCCGGAGGGTGTGAGAAACCCAGCCTTCACATCCACACAGAAGACGGAAAGGGTGCTGAAGTTACAAACTCTATCCCCCCTGTCCAGATCTAGCATCAAGTTCAGTCCTGGAGCAGAGTCAGTGGCCCTTTCCAACTCCACGCTGAAATTTCTTCAGAGCTTTGCCAGAAAGTCAAATCAACAAGTGATTTCTCCAAACTCAGTTGGCAGCTTGGGAAATCCATCCCCGCGGGAAACATATCTCAGCAGAGGTGACACCAGAGAAAGCCAGAGAACCAACTATCAAAAATCAAGCTTTGAAACAACTAGAGGAAAGTAAGAAACATTTTCTTCTTTTTCTCCCTAACTATAAGGTTTATAAGATTGCAAGCTTATAGTTAAACTCTCTCACACCCCAAAAATGATTTTTATGTTCAGGGTGAAATTAAACCATATTTCAGTTAAGATAAGGTCTTCTCATCTAATGGGGAAAAGATGAACAAACAAAATGCAGCAATATTATTTTTTATTTTTTATTACATTTTATTGATGAAGGTATTAGAGTTGTCCCAATTTTCCCACTTTGCCCCCCTCCACCCAGCCCTCCCCACTCCCTCAGGCAATCCCGACACCATTGTTCATGTCCATGGGTTGTATGTTTAAGTTCTTTGGCTACTCCATATTCTATTACTGTACTTCACATCCCCTGGCTATTCTGTAACTACCTATTTGTATTTCTTAATCCCATCACCTTATTACTCATTCCCCTCCCTTTGGGTCAGCATCAAAATGCTCTCCCTATCCTCCATGAATCTGCCTCTGTTCTTGTTTACTCAGTTTGTTCTTTAGATGCAATTGTTGACAGGTGTTTATTTATCGCCACTTTATTGTTCGTAGTTTTGCTCATCTTTTTCTTAAATAAATCCTTTTAACATTTCATGTAATAATGTTTTGGTGATGATGAGCTCCTTTAGCTTTTTTCTTTTCAGGGAAGCTCTTTATCTGCCCTTCGATTCTAAAGGATATCTTTGCTTGGTAGAGCAATCTTAGCTGTAGGTCCCTGCTTTTCATGACTTTGAATATTCTTGCCAGTCCCATCTAGCCTGCAAAGTTTCTTTTGAGAAATCAGCTGACAGTCTTATGGGAACTCCCCTGTAGGTAACTAACTGCTTCTCTCTTGCTGCATTTAAGATTCTCTCTTTATCTTTAAGCTTTGGCATTTTAAATATGATGTGTCTTGGAGTGGGACTCTTTGTGTCCACCTTGCTTGGGACTCTCTGTGCTCCATGGACTTGCATGTCTACTTCCTTTACCACATTAAGGAAGTTTTCTTTCATTATTTTTTCAAATGTATTTTCGACTTCTTGCTCTTTATCTTCTCCTTTTGCCACCTCTATGATGCAAATGATGGAATGCTTGAGGTTGTCCCAGAGGCTCCTTATACTCTCCTCATTTTTTGGATTCTTTTTTCTTCTTGTTTTGATTGGTTGTTTTTTGCTTCCTTATGTTCCAAATCATTTATTTGATTCTTGGCTTTATTCATTCTACTCTTGTTTCCTTGTACATTCTTCTTTATTTCAATTAGTGTATCCTTCATTTCTGACTGCATCTTTTTTATGCTGCTGAAGTCCTCACTAAGTTCCTCGAGCATCCTTATAACCAGTGTTTTGAACTCTGCACCTGATAGATTGCTTATCTCCATTTTGTTTAGTTCTTTGGAGTTTTGACCTGTTTTTCCATTTGTGCCATGTTTCTTTGTCTCCTCATTTTGTCAACTTCCCTGTTTTTGTTTCTATGTATGTTGTAGAGCTGCTATGACTACCTGTGTTAATGCCATGGCCTTATGTAGTAGGCATCCTATAGGGTCCAGTGGTATGGTCTCTCCTATCATTTAGCCTGGGTACTTGAAGTATACCTTTTGTGTGTGCTGAGTACACCCTTCTCTTATAGTTGAACCTTGGTTGCTGTTGGCAGGTCAATGGGAGGAATTTACCTAGGCAAGCCAATTGCAAGGATTGGATGTGACCACTGACCACCAGCCTCCACCCTCCATGGAGAATCAGCTGTACAGGGGCAGTGTAGTGGTACTCTGATGTGATCTGTAGCTGTTCACTGAGTGCACAGGCCCTGGGGTTTCCTGGGTGGTGCAGGCCAAAGTAAGCCCCACCTGTGTTTTGTCTGGAGCCACCCTGCCTAAGCTATAGCACAATCTGAGATGGCTGCTACTTAGGCTGGGTTTGGAGTTCCACAGGTGAAACCAAGCTGTGAATCCAGAATGGCTACTGCTAGTGTTGTGCCTTGGGCCACTTAGCAAGAGGTACAGGGGCTGTGGGGGGTGCTCACTGAGGCCAGGTGTTGCTTGTTAGGAAGGATTTAGGAAGTTGTGAAGCTTGAGCCAACACCAGACATTCATATGGAAAAGCTATTGTTAACACCTGTGTGCTGGGTGGGACGAGATCCCAAATATGGCACTTGCCTGCCAACTCTGTGGCTCTGCTCACCTTTCTTTCTGGGAGAAAGATGTCCCCCAGCTCTTGCCTTGATGCCAAACATTCCCTGTATGCCACTGGTGCGTTTCAAGCTGCTACCACATGCTGGAGCTGAGGCAGAGTGAACCTGAATAAGTCGTGTTTGGGTCCTTTAAAAAGAGCTGCTTGGGACTCTATAAGTTTCTTTCACCAACTTGATCCCTGCTGGTTTTTACAGCCAGAAGTTATGGGGAATTATCTTCCTGGCACCGGTACCCCGGTCTGGAGGCCTGGTGTCGGGCTGGGACTGCTTATATCCCTCCTGAGATATCCCTCCTGAATTTTTATTCACCACATGTGGATGTGAGATCAGCCTGATCCATGTCTCTACCCCTCCTACCAGTCTGGATGGATATGGTTTCTTTAATTCCGTAATTGTCAGAATCCATTCAACTTGATTTCTGCTGCTTCTGAGTGATGGTTTTTCTATAATTTAGTTGTAATTTTGATGTGATTGTGTGAGGAGGTGAGACATGTTTACTTATGCCACCATCTTGACTGGAAGTCAGCTATTCTATTTTAATTGAAGTTGTCAAAGACACTTGTAGAGGTGCTTTTAGTTGGGATAGTTACTAACAAAGACTGTAACAGCACAGTGACGGTTATTGTAATTAATTCAGCTCAAGGGTATATTGATTTGCTCAGAACTACACCCACAACATGAAAGAAAAAATGTCAATATAGTTGGGACTTGAACAGATTTAAAAATTGACACAACCTGGTGTTGTGCAAAGTATACTATTATCAGAATCAAGCCAAGTAGTCGTGGGTTGGAATACTGGTTCCAGTATTATCTAGATCTGTAACTTTGAGCAAGTCAGTTGGTCTTCCTGAACTTCAGTTATGTGGAAAATATAGATATGGTCTAAGGAGTACAAGCAAAAAAATATAACTTTGCAGGCTAATCATGCAAGATTCAAATTAATGAAATATACTTAGATGCATTCTTCTCACAGAATAGATGCTCAACAAATCCTATTTTACTAGGATGTCTATTATATTGAATTATACCATCATCATGAATGTGAATAAAAAAGCCATTTTTTCACATTGATTTTGATTTAAAATTAAAGCAAATTCAAACTGAATTATGGAAGTAAATGTACAAAACAAAGCTTAAAAGAGTATCATTAAAGACTTTCAAAAGCACCAAAAAAAAAAATCTGTGAAAAATGCAGATTAATATTTTACTCTTTTAATATTCAAAGATAATAATTATCTGTATATTTGGAATACTAAAAGTTTAGTGTTATGAAACTAAGCTTTCAATAATTTCAAGATACCAAATAATGCTTTAGGAGTTTGAGTTAAACCCCTTGCTAACTATAACACATGACTCAAGCTAATAATAGTAGCACATACCTGCTATGTGAAGGACTTTATGCTCAAGCTGGTGTTGATCTAATAATGAGGAGATACTGGGAAGAAATACAAGCCAATTTATTCATATTTATGTATTCTTCAGTCACGGTATGTCAAAGGTTATAGAAATTTTTTAAATACTTTAGTAAATCTGATTTTAATTAAAAACATATACTTGGAATTTGGAACAATTCTAATTTACTATAAAACAAGTGTTACAAATTACAAAATGTTCAACTTGGGATGAGTAGCTTTTGTCTCTCATAGACATTTTAACAGATTTAAATTAAACTTTCTCATGTTTAGGGATACAGAATGTGATCTATTAAAAAATAATAACATGTCACTTACTGAGAGCCTTTTCTAAGTCGCTTACATGGTCATTTCAATTGACAGTATTTTGTTGAACTCTATAGTTCAATTTTTTAAACCAATCATGTAGAACTCTTAGGCACTCATAGGAAATTATTGGAAACCTTTTAGAGATGTTGTCATCAAGAGATTTTTCAATTTAATAGGAAATATAATCAAAAGAAGATGATTCAAATTAAAATATCACTTAAAATTTATATCACCTATAGAAGGTGGCATATAGTTGTTTCATAATTAGAACTAGTAATTGATAACTAAAATAATGCTAGTTTTTTATTTTTTCTTTTCTTTTTATTTCATTTTTTATTGTTGACAGTAATACAGATGTCCCCTGTTTTACCCCTTTTTGCCTTCTTCACCCCAGTTCCCGCCCTTCCCCCCCTCCAAGGCCTTCACCACATTGTTGTCTGTCTCCACGGGCTATGCATACATGGTCTTTGGCTGATCTCTTCCAGTCTCCCCATCCCCTCCCCTTTAAGATTTCTCAGTCTGTTCCATGCATCCATGCCTCTGGTCTTATCTAAATAATACTAATATTAAGTAAATGCTGGTTGTTTAATCCAAAAACCTCACTTTTGAAGCTTATGAAGTGAAACTTTATTTGATCATTCTTTACACATTGCCTATCATATGCCTAATACTGTGCTAGTGTCTGGGGATACACAGAATTTTAAAAACAGGAATAATTCCTACCTTCAAGAGATATGTCATATAAAAGGGAATCACCAACATATGAATCCTATTTTTAAAAGTGTAACGTTAGGAGAAAACAAATTATTAAAAGTGTAATCTGCTGAACAGAATTTTATCCCATGGATTTTTCCATGAAAACAATATTAAATTACTTCTAGAGAAAAGTACCAACTATATGAGAGATTCTATAGCCTGAGTGCTGGAGAGCCTGAGGTTTTCTTTTGTTAAACTTTCCATGAGGTTCAAGCCTTGAAGACTTATTGCTAATTAGACCATGCAGTTAATAATAGAATTACAGAAAACTTCAGTCTCTCTTTTATGGGTACAGTGTTGATGCAAAGAAGGCTTTTAAGGTCAAAAGAGGCCTTTCATATTTTCATTTGATCAGCAAATAATAATAAAAGCAACCACTTTATGGCATTTGTTCCTAGTTCTACTGTTCTGAATATATATGTTCATGAATACATATATATTTGTATGTCATATATATTACTATATATTCATATACTTTCAGAACATTAATATAAATATATATAAATTTATACATATATAAATTTAATCATTACCATAACTCCATGAAGTTGTTACTTCTTGTTGTTAAAACTTCTTTTCAGAGAGGTGAAGTAACTTAACTAAGTTCACTTACTACATTTCAGGCAAAGATTCAAATCCAGGCTGGCTGGTGTAAGAGACATAGCTCACAATCTCTATATTATACTCTTTTAGCAAGTACAGTATTTTAACCCAACTGGAAAAATAAGATGACTAGTTTATTTCCCTGCTTATGAGCCTTTAGAAGCTATTCTTTGCCTCCAGAATAAAGTCCATATTCCTTACCCTGTTGGTCATACAATGTCATCCTTTTCTGGCTTCTGCCTTCCTCCCAGCCTCATCTTCTGTGACTTTCTGGTCATTAAAATGTGTAGTTCTCTGGTCCACAATATGATGTCTATTAAACCTACCTTTGTTCCTTCTTTGGTCTTCTTCTCCCATCACCTACATTCTTTACACCTAATAGTAATACCTCCAGGAGCCTTCCCGGGCTGTTAGATGACCCTTCTAACTGTTCATATAGCTCTCTTTGAATTCTTCTATCACTGCACTACGAGAGTGTATTATGAAGAACCTGTGACCTTCTTGAGTCAGAGGTTCTTGAGGGACAGATTTTCAGTGTCAGCATAGTCTCTGGCTTATAGGTACACCATAAATATTGAACAAATTGAATGTAAAATTTATGGATCAATATGTGAATATAAGGAAGAACCCTTCAGAAAGAAATATTTTTATTTCTCTATGATAAAACCTGGTTGATTTGCGATAACTTGAGATTAAAGATAAAACAGATTTTCCCCCACTGCTCTTGAAATTTTACAGTGATTCTAAATAAAAGCAATATAGCGATTCTAAATAAATACTTGTATCTATAGGGTTTTTCTGGCATATTTTGTCTCATCTTGTATTCTATCTCATCTTAGCACCGTAGTCACTCCTGACTACACCATAGATGTGGTTTCCTGTCTAGCGGAGTGGGTGATTGTTCTATAACCAAGCTCTTTGAAATAGCAGGATAAAAAAGAAAAGAGAAATTTGGATTAATACATTTATGCATTGAATAAGTATTTGCTGAAGACCTAATCTATCCCCAGCACTGTGCTTGTGCTAAAGGTAAAGCAAAGAACAAAAACTTCCACTGTTCTGCTTTCATGGACTCTACAGGCCTGTGGGAAGGGCATGGGGTGGGGGGTAAAACAGTAAATCACACCTGCTGATGCTGAATGAAGTTTGTGAGAATATATAACTAGGTGCATGGCCTATACTGGATGTTAGTGAGCCTGCCTTGAGAGGATAATAGGTAAAATGAGGTGTTGGTACACATCAGCTGCTTACAGCTTCTCCCACAACCCAGACTCCTGCACACACATACTTGTATTTGAATCTTCACTGTCTCAGCGAATGGCTAGCTTCATAACTAGAAAACTTGGATATATTCTTGACATTTTCTTTCCCTTCTAGCCTTGATCTCTTCCATCCAGAATCATTCTTGGCGCTCCCTCCAATATATTCCAGGCTCCTCAGCTGTTCGCCACCTTCACTACACCATGGTATTTCTGGCCCCCATTATCTGCCACTAGTCTCCTAACTTGTCCATGTGTTTCCACTCTTGCCTTCTGTCATCCATGCTCCCCCCAAGTAAGAGGTCTTTTAATTTCTTGTATTGAATAGATTTGACATATGACATTGTTTGAATTTAAGGTGTTTAAACTTTTAAGTCATTTTATTAATGTGTTTCATTGGATGTAAGGCATCTATTTTTTTTTAAATCCTCACCTGAGGATATATTTATTGATTTGAGAGAGAGAGAGAGAGAGAGATATGTAAGAGAGAAACATTGATTACTTGTCTCCAGTACACACCCGGACTGGGGATAGAACCCACAACCTAGGTATATGCCCTGACCGGAAATTGAACCTGCAACCTTTTGGTGTACAGGATGACACTCCAACTAATTGAGCCACCTGACCAGGGCCAGACTGATCTATTGTGACACATTATATATTACATACTAATAAGAAAGGAAGCTATGATATCCTTATTTCTTAGAATTTTTAGATTTACTTACCTTAGGCTTAGGGATCTTTTTACTATATATTGCTTTTTTACATATTAACAATGAAAATGTGAATGAAATGGACTGATCCTGACTGAAAGAGATCATTGATTTCAAGATATATTCCTGGTTTCAGAGATGGGTTTCTTAAAATCTGTGGAATTTTGTATTTTGTTCACATGCTCAAAATCACTCGGTACCTTTCTATTATGTTTAGAATAAAACGCTGAATCCTCACCATGGCCCACAGGTCTTGCTTGACATGAGCCTCCCTATCTCTATGATCTTATCTTCCTTTACCACGCAAACTCACCTGCTTCACTTCCTCCGGCCATACTAGTCTTCTCTCTGGTTACTGAACAGGTCAAGTTAGCACGCATCTCAAGGAAGCTTTCGGTTCACTCTTGCTAGAATGCTCTTCCTTCAGCATTTAGAATGAGGGACTTCATTTCCTCTTGAAACTGCAACTTCAACATCCCTCCTCTGACACCTTCTCTGACTACTCACTGTAAAGTTGCCATCCTTATCTTATCCCCCTTATTTTTCTTCATAGCGCTATTTGAAACTATTAGGTCTATTTACATAAACAGTTGTGTATGTTATGTCTTTCAACAGTGGAGCATACACTTCTTGGAAATAGGAATCTTTCTTTCCTTATTTACTATTCTATTCACTGCTTACAACATTGCCAGGCACCTAGAAAGTCCGCAACAAAGCTCCGTGGATTGCGGATGGGTTTGGAGTTTAGAGTAGAGATCAACTACAGAGATACAAATCCGGGAAATATAGAAATATGTGTACTACTGAGGAAGTTTTATTGTTTTTTTTTTCTCTTTCTTTTCCTTTTTAATAAAAGGAAGAAGAGACATAGGGCAGGAACCGGGGCTAGCCCAGAGAGTTTTCCATTTTTTAATATTATATGCAGAATATATAAACATAGTAAAAAGTTAATGAAAAGGGCCAGAAGGAAAATGAAGTTGCAATATGAAACAATATAAATATTTTATTTGCTGAGTTTAGTAATTTGGTTTCTTTTCAAATTTCATTTGTTTATTCTTTTTCTATAAGCTACATATTTTGCTGTATGTACTAGTGGCTTAAGTTAAATGAATTATGACTTCTAATATGTAAAATTATAAGTTCTACAAGTCTTTATTAGACTACATGTAAATAGAACATTTAAATGCCACAGTTTTAAAATTAATGTTTTGAAATTATAAAAACCTGAAATTAACTCTGCTGCCTATCATAATATGCACCTTTCTGCTTTTTTCTGTGAATTGTGAGTAGATTTTAGGTATCAAAAATCTGATCAATAAATGCATCTGTTGTCTTGGTTCATGCAGCCTGCTGTAACGAAATAACGCAGATCGGGTGGCTTGTGAACGACAGAAATTTATTTCTCACAGTTCAGGAACCTGGAAGTCTGAGGTCAGGTTTGCCAACATCAGTGGGCGAGGGCACTCGCCAGCTTCCAAGCTTTTCTATCCCCACACGGTGGAAGACGTGAGGGGTATTTCCAGGACCTCTTTTATAAGGACATTAATCCCATCATGAGGAAGTGCTCTCGTGACCTCATCATGCCCAAGCCCCCGCTTCTAAACACGATCATACTGGGCCTTTAAATTTCAACATATGAATTGGGTAGGGGCACAAATATTCAATCTGTAGCAGGTACAGTTTGCAAAGTTATTGTCAGGCCTACTAGCATCCACAGGGAATTATTCTCACCTGTTTTAAAATTCTGAAGAGAATTTTACCTTTAAAGAGTATTTTTTTTATCTCCTTGGAAAATAAATGCATCCATTGTGTTATTGCAGTGAAAAGTAATACTAAATAGTGTATATTATGTATCTTAATTTTTTCATTATGTCCTTTTATTTTATTCCTTTGATATTTCTGCTCAATAAATTACCACTGAATATATAAGTACATATTGTATTACAGATGCTAAAATTTAATGAGTATTTAGCCCAGGTGATGAAATGAGAAATTCTTGTATTTCCACACCTTCTTTTTTTAATATGAAAATATTATTTTAAAATGTATTATTTAGGGGGAAGTGCTGAAAGGCTCAATTTTCAGGGAAAATTGGATTATGTATAGAATTACATAATCCAATCACAACCCCTTGCTAGCAGGCCTTTCCCGAAACTTCGTGGCCTGCACACTGGGAAAGCCTGACACCTGCTGGAACAAACAGTCCACATTTGTCCCTGAATATGTTGCAGTTACAGTATGGGGAAAAGAAACAAAATGAACAAACAAACAAGAAAACTAGGTAAAATAAGACAAATTTATGAGAAATTGTATTGTAATAACTTTAAAAATTGTTACTCATAAAAATATATATGTTATACATATCTAATTTAATGGACCTCTTAAAATGTACTATTATTGGCTTCAACTTGGAAAATAGGTTGGATCCAAAAAGCAAACTTCATGTACACCCTGGGATGGGGATACATTCAGCTCATTCTCCTAAAATTTTACGCTGACTCTATGGCATATATGCAATAACTTGTGATTCTGAGGCACTCTACAGTCATACATCATCAAAAACACAATTATATTCATCGTACTGTACCTACGATGGAGGACAGATTAATGATGGATGACAAAAGACTTTAATTGCAAAAGCTGGTATAGAAAAAGGGGTTTCTTCTTAAAACCTTAATTAACCAACAAATTAAAGTAGTAAAATTTCCCATGATCTGAGCTTTGCATGATTGCCTTTCAGAAATGTTTCAAATATTTATTTACATGATTCTTTGGTAAAACTGATTTGTTTCAAATATTTATTTACGTGATTGAATGTAACTATTATGTAGAATTTTGAAAAAAGATGGGCTGTTTAAAGATACTTAACACTAAAATAAAATAAATTACAAACATAAATTTTTTTGTTTGCAAATAGTTAATTTTCTTAAGGTGATTGGTATCTGTAGAAACTTATCTTTTAGGTTAGTAGCCAAAAATAAATATAAAAAATTTAATACTTTATTGATATGTGGTTTACATATCCAGATTCTTTTTACTAAGTATTTATTTCTGATGTTTATTATTTCATATTGTGTATATTTTCTTTGGACTACTTTCTCATTTATGACTGGTGAGCTATGTGTAAATTCTAGTCTCTCAAATTAATATTGTGATAAAAGTTTTCCCTTTTTAGTTTAATTGAAATTCTTATAAAATAAAGATTTTATAACATTTGGGAAGTATTTATGTTCATAACTTCTTAAGACTGTAGAGACATTTTGAATATATTTCTTCTGAGAGGTAAGCTTCATCACATGAATTTAATATAAATGATTATAACTCTCTTCTCAAATGGTTTTCTGGAAATTTTTATTGAGCCCATACATATATAACACACAGTTATGGTTAAGATGAATTAATCAAGTTATGAAAGAAGTAAAACTGGAACCATGTCTCTACATGCCTCTGAAGCAAAAAGTTGGGGATATATAAACACCTATTCTCTTCATTAAAGATCCTACTAAACTCTCTGGGTTTTTAAATGTTATCAGCCTCCCACGCTTTACCTAACGCTCAGCCACGCCTCTCTGACTTGAAAAAGTTAGAAGATCTTAAATAACCATTTCTTTATCTTGTACCTAAAGATAACTGCAGACTATAAATCCAACAATCTATATATGTATATATGAATTAATAAATGCCTCAGGGAAAGGACTAAGTTTCCCACGGAATTTAATTTAAAGAGATAAATAGTTAATACTTCATAGAATAATTCATTTATGTTGCCACTAATTTATCTTATGAGGAACACTATTTTTTTAATTATAAGGCTCTAAATGCATGGAAATACATCAAACAACAACAAAATACCTACCTGACTATAACTGACAGCAAAATTACGAAATTTCAGCGTAGCACGTTATTTTGTGCTAAACCCCTATACACAGCAATTAAATCCCCACCAAATTCAATGATAGGGAGACAAACATAGTCTGAATATATCAAAGGTAGTTGTGTTTTTAGTAAGTTTTTACTATTTTTGTAAATCCAGTTTCCAAGAGAAAATGACCATTGGCTAGTTTATGGTGGAATTTTGCTCATTTACCAAGATTTCTAGTGAATATCCTCAGAACCTATTATTTTTATGCTTTGTGTTGATTCAAGCCACAGGTTATCAGTATAAAAGTTTAAAAATTCAGGCTTTTCCAAGAGGACAACAAGCGATTTATTAATCTGAGTTCTAAGGACTAGCATAAGTGAACAATGTAAATTCTTAGATTATTGTCTTTTATATCTTAAGGAAACTACTTGTTGTGGCCATTATTTAAATGAATATTTTGTTGCTTTGGTCCATTCTTTGTTCAGGATAAGAATGGATATGATTGAACCACGGTGAGATCAGGGCACACTTCAAGTGGCAAATGATGAATCTGTGAAACTTTCTTTTAAATTTATTTAGTCTTTTCACTACCTCCCTGTAAGATGGGGTTTCTAAAATGCGTCACTCGTAAATACAGTAGATTATGTATTTATAATGCTTCACCTAGTTCGTTATCCACAAGATTTCAAGTAGCATAAGTCAGGTTAGAATCCTTTTTCTGCCTTCGGCCGGGTGTGTTCTGCAAGTTCGTGTTTGTAAATAACCAAAGATGTCTGCTTTTCCCTGCAGCAGCAATCTTCAACCAGTTAGCTGCAAGAATTTTTAAAATATGCAATACCTGACTATTCAGTCAGAGACACTGACCTCTTTTCCCTTAGACTGTCAATAAAAAAAAAAAAAATGACAACAGCCAATACAGCAATAGCTGTTTGGTGTGAATAAATCAGAATTATTCCCATTATTTTTGTCAGATCATTAAAAAATATATTTTTTGGTGTGCCACAAAACTTTAGTAATTAGTTTGTGTGCCGTGAGATGAAGAAGGTTGAAAATCCCTGCCCTAGAGAAAACCTTTTACCTATTAACTTGGAAAACCAAAGAATCAATATAAGCTTTTTTCAGTACATGTGGCCGCACAAAAGCAACGGTGTTATCACCCTTACAGAGAAACCCCCCTGCAGCCTGCCGTTTGGGGGCTTACAGCCCCATGGAAGTCTAACCACTTCAAGGTAACTGCTCTCCACGGACCCTAATCAGATTGGAATACTAAAGGGATTTCTAGACTTAAGCACCTGCTTGTCTGGGTCATTACGTTTGTCTCTGTACTGCGTGTCCCATTTACCATGCTTAATTTTCTGTTTTTAAACTTATATCTTTGGATAATTTGAGTTTAAAATTGTGTTTACATCTTTAACGTCCCTTAATGAGCTTATTTCATCATAGCGCAGGTCTAATCGCAAGTCACAGGGGCTCCTTGACTGTGGATAGTTCTTCCATTTCACACTGGATCGAAGATTGCTGGGCCGTGAGTGATCTGCGGATAGGTTTTTTGCCTACTCAATTATTTCAGTCTAGAGATTGTTATACTACTTAGCATTTTAAAAGATCTCTGCAGATGACCCTGTTATTTATTCCCACAAACAATATCTGTGTGTATGTAATGTATGTATGTCTGCCTGTCTGTGCGTGTGTATCTCATCTATTTTACAAAGCCCAGCAATGTAGGGATAGTGGTACTTTTCATTTTCCTGGTTCATATTTCACCCACACAGTTATTCAGCCGATGTTCATGTGACGTTATTAAACTGTATGTAGTTTAACTATGCTTCTGTTGAAGTTAGTCATTCATAGTAATTAGGATAATCATCCGATTTGCATGAAGAATCTAATTAGTTCTTTTAAATATTTCTCTATGTAGTCCTCTTAATTTCAAATCTTTCTTATTTTTATCTTTTGTTTTTGCCAGTTATTCGTTTTACATTATTTTTGCAAGTACCACCGTGTTTTAACAAAATGTGCCAAAGTGCCTTTCCATGGCTTCATGGAACTGAATTTTTAAGCTTTTAATCCACAAGAACCTCATACAATAAGATAGATGGTGCTCAATTTACCTGTCTTACAGGGATGAATGACTCATTCAGGTTTACTTGTAGAAGAACTTTGGGTTCTAAGATGCCTAAATACCCCAGAGCAGATGATTATTTGCCTGAGTGGCTCTGCCCTGGTGTGTTCCCCTCTTTGGTCTTTAACATTCAGGTTGATTTTTGCAATATTTTAATTAATTAATCTATTTATTTATTTTTTACTTTTAAGTAGAATAGATTTCTTACATTCCGCTAATTCAGAGGCATATGTCTCACACCAATGTGAACTTGTAGTGGTTGGATTTCAGTCACATAATGTTTTCTTTAGTACTGTGTTTTGCAAATCATCTCTGCCCCCCTGGGGTGGGGGGTAAGCTTAGTCACAGATGAGAGGAAAAAACATAAATTAAATGTAACAAGATACATATTCACAATGGAAAAAACTAACTAGAAAAGGAGGAGAAAAAGCCCAGATGTATCCAATTATTCATTCAACCTACAGTTATTGAGGACTTTCTCTAGTTCATTATAGGATATTTCATGATAAAATACCTGGTATTGCAACCAGGAATGAGGCTGCTCCTTCTCTTCCTAAATAGTGTTTATATATTCTACTGTCTGCCTTGAATTAGAGAAGTTAACTTACGTCACGTATTGCAAGCACAACACAAAAATTTTCCATACTCCTGTAGCCACTAGGTTTCACTCACTTGTGTTTGATAATTTACTTTCTTATATGACTTATATTTAATATATTTTATACAATATCAAATTATGTGCTCTGTGTTGGCACTTTTTTAATAGTTAACATTTAATTCTCTCTTCATTCCCCACAACTCTTATCTGTAGCATTAATATATAATTTCAATTTAAACTTTCTTAAGAGGAGGAATATCCATAAATATCTTTATCATTTTGGATGGCTTCCACCAAAATATCATCTAAAAATAGGTACTCTAATAAAGGCTTTCTTTGTCTGATCATGACATTTTTGGGGCAAATGACTTTGCTGCTGTTACAATTTCTCAACTTCTTTGGAATGTAGTCAAATCATGTTCCTATACTATCTTATATGTTGAAGAGAATGAACATACCTGAATAAATATAAACAAACTTTTTTGGAAATAGGTTTGAGAGAGTTATGGATACAATACGGTTTAATGATAAAAATGGGGATCGGAACAGCAAATCAGTTGAATTTTCTATAAGACAGGCTTTGTTATTCTTAATCATATTTTAAACTCTTTTATATTTGATACATACAAAATAGATGCATTGTTAAATATAATTTTACCATGTACATATATACCACTAAACAGCATATGATTAACTTTTATTTAGCTTTATGTAAAAAAGCATCACACTGCATTTCCTCTAATTCGCTTGTATCATACAAGTTTGTTATAAATTTGGGATACTGGATAATGTTACAGTTTATTCTTTTATACTGGTGAATAATATCCATTGTATAAGCTTACGGAATGTATTTACGCATTCGATGGTAAATGAACGTTTGAGTTACTTTCAGTGTTGTTAATGATAAATAATGCTTTCTGCTATAAATATTCAGGTACATGATCCCAGGTATACAAATTCAGTAGTAAGTATGTATGCAGAAGTGTAACCACTGGGTAGAACGTATATAGATGTTTATTTTTACATGATACTAACAAATTGTTTTTTCAAAGTGGTTGTACCATTTTATACTTCCACCAACAGTATATAAGAAATTCCAATTCTCTGTATCCTCTGACCAAATGAGATCATCAAATTCTCAAATTTGCTTATGCCGAGGTGTATTATTCTATTGTGATCTTAGTTTGCATTTTCTTGATACTAACAAAATTGACCTTATTTTTATATGTTTTTATGGCCATTGGTATTTCCTTATCTAAAATGCTTGTTCAAATAGGTTGTCCATTTTTCTAATTCTATTTTTTCTTGTCTTTATCTTAATTACTGTTAGGAATTTGGTCCTTATTCTCATTTGTGCCAAATATCTTCTCCAGATCTGTGACCTTTCTTTTTAAATTACTCCTGGCGTCATCATGTAAACAAAAAATCCATCAACTTTATATACTCAAGTATTTTAGTTACAACATAGAAAAGCAGTTTATATTTTTATATATTGGCCTTATATCTTACGACCTTGCTAAATTCACTTATTACCTCCAATATTTTTCTTTGTAGGTAATGATCTTCCTCATAAAGCTCATGTTTTCTGCAAATAAATATAATTTTGCCTCAATTTTCAGTCTGCGTGACCTTATTTCTCTTTCTTGTCTTATTACACTGACATTTATTTGTTATTGAATTTATTGGGATGACATTGCTTAGTAAAATTATATAGATTTCAGGTGTACAATTCTACAGCACATCATCTATATACTGTATTGTGTGTTCACCACCCCAAGTCAGATCTTCCGTCACCATTTACCCCCACTTTACTCTCATCTACCTCCCCTCAACCACCCTCCCTCTGGCAACCACCATACTGTGTGCGTATCCATGATTTCTCCTTTAGAGCTTTACAGTTTTAGCTCTTACTTGTAAGTCTTTGATTCATTTTTGAGTTGATATTTATATCTGGTATGAGATAGGGGGTCCAACTTCATTTGTTTGCATTCAGCTATCCATTTCTCATACCATTACTTGTTCAAAAAAATTCTTGTAGACTAGTTTGGAAAGCATTGCCATCTTAACAATACGGTCTTCTAATTGATGAAAATTTTCCACTTATTTAGGTTTCCTTCAATTTCTATGAAAGACATTTTACAATTTTTTCACTTCTCGAGGTGAATGGTGAGGGATGTTTAGTAAGAACTCTCCTCTTTGGCTGGTCAGAATTCTCCAGTACTTAGTGATATCTGTGATCTCAGTTTAGCCCGTGCAGCTCCCCAAAATGTTCTCTGCCAGCCTTGCAAAGGCTACTCCTTGCAAGCACAGTAGAGTATTCAGCCCAAGATGGTAGGAACTCCAATGGTGACATTTAAAATGACCTGCCCTTGTCTCACTTAACTTTTGCCGCGTATTCTAACCACCTCAGCCTCCCCAAACTCAGATCTCTGTTTTCTTCACTCAGTGCATCTCTCTGATGGCTAGTGATGCTGAGCATCCTTCATATGTCTATGGACCATCTGTATGTCCTCCTTGAAGTGCTTGTTCAGGTACTTCACCCATTTTTTTTTTTATTGGATTGTTTGTCTTCCTGGTGTTGAGTCATGTGAGTTCTTTATATATTTTGGAGATCGGACCCTTGTCTGATGTATCATTGGCAAATCTGTTTTCCCATATAGTTGGTTTCCTTTTCATTTTGATGATGGTTTCTTTAGACATGCAGAAGCTTTTTGGCTTGACGTAGTCCCATTTGTTTATTTTTTTCCTTTATTTCCCTTGCCCTAGGAGATTTATTGGCAAAAATATTGCAAATGGGGTATCTGAAATTTTACTGCCTATGTTTTCCACTAGGACTTTTATGGTATCATGACTTCTATTTAAGTCTTTTATCCATTTTGAATTGATTTTTGTGCATGGTATAAGTTGGTGGTCTAGTTTCATTTTTTTGCATGTACCAATCCTGTTGTTCCAACACCATTTATTGACGTGATTAAATTTACTCCATTGTATGCTAATGCCCACTTGTCAAATACTAATTGACCATAGAGTCCTAGGTTTATTTCTGGCCTCTCTATTCTGTTCCATTGACCTAAATAAGCCGGTTGGTGAAAGACAAATACCGTATGATCTCACCTATAAGAGGAATCTAATGAACAAAATAAACTAATGAGTAAAATAGAACCAGAAGCATGAAAACACTGAACAGGCTGACAGCTGCAAGAGGGGTGAGGGGAGGGTAGGAATGGTGGAAAGAGGTGAAGGGAGTAGATAAGAGTCTGTATGAATGGTTCATGGACATGGTCAATGGTGTGGGGAGTGACTGTGGGAGCGAGGGGTGGGCTGGGCAGAGGATGGAAAAAGGGGGAAAATTGAGACAACTGTAATATAATAAACAATAATAAAAAACAAAAAATAAAATGATCATGTTAAAAAATAAAAATAAAAGTGCATTGAATCTAGGGATCAAATTTAAGAGAATTGATGTCTTCACATTGGGTCTTCCCATGAATGACCATAAGGAACTGGATTTTTCCTGGCTTTTCAATAAAGCTTAAAATTTTCATATATTAAATCTTACAATTTTTTGTTGAATTTAACAAGATAAAATTGTTATTTTTGCATTTGTAAATAGTTTTATTTTTAATTTCTTGTTGATACATGGAACTGTAACTGATCTTAAAGATGTGGCTAAACATTTTTATTAGTCATAAATTTTTTAATATTGATCTTACCTACATTGCTGAACTCTCTTATTAATTATAATCATTTGTATCTAGGCTATTTAATATTTTCTTCACTCGTCATCATGCCATCTGCTGCTAAAAACAGTTAATTTTTCCTCTTTTTGATCCTTACACCATTTCTTTCTTTACTTCTATCTTACTACATACAACACGCTATTATATAGAAGTAACAGCTTGGGTCTGAATCACCAATCTCAGTCCTAATATTGCTGTTTGCCATAAGGGCAATCTTGGATTTTAACTTAGCTTACAGATAAACGAAACAAGTTCTGATTTTATTTCTGAGTTGTTATTTTTGTTTTTTAAATCCTTATCCAAGGATTTTTAAAATTGATTTTAGAGAAGAAGGAAAGGGGAGAGAGAGAGAGATCGATCAGTTGCCTCTGGTACATACCCTGACCAGGGATGAAACCCACAACCTAGGCATGTGCCCTGACTGTGAATCAAACCCACAACCTTTTGGTGTATGGGACAATGCTCCAACAAAAGAAGTCACCCAGCCAGGGCTGATTTATTTTTAATTTACTTTGATATCACAGTGTTTCTTTACTTTTCTTGAGTACAGCAATGCAGTAACAAATGGGTTTTCTCTCATCTCTATATGTTTTTAAAGCTAGATATCAATATTTCAAGGTATCTGATCTGTAGTTCTAACAGTAATAGATATAATTCTATGAAAATAATTTTGCTAAAAAGAATTGAGAATTATTTTTTTCATAACAAAAATTATCTTTTCTTTAGGAATTGGTGTGCTTATGTCCATACCAGATTGTCTCCCACAGTGATAGTGGACAACCAAGCTACTTATGTTCCAAGTAAGAGAGGGCCTTGTGGCTGGAACAGTGGATTTTGTCCCCAGAGGTATGTAATAGTTTTTGAAAATAGTAATTTCTTACATCATAATCATGCATAGCCTGAAGTATATAAAGTTAATCATTCCAGATACATGTGTATAGTAGGGTCATCACAGTAAATTAGATGTATGATCTTGAATAAGTAAAATATAGATACTAATAATAGTTGCTTCATATGGGTGTTTTTAGAATATGTGAAATAATGCAATGATATGCTCATGCTAGTACCTGATACTTTGTAAGTCTTCAGTAAATGTTAACTGTCATGCTTGTTTCTATTTTTACTACTACTATTACTTTTATTCAATAACCCTATCGACAATCATATCCTTTATTTCCTTGTGAAAGTCATACACAGTTTTAAAGCCTTATTCATGATTTCCTTTTTATTCTATATTATAGAGAAGACCACAACTTGGCAAGGCACCAATTGCAATTATGCATAGTAAAACAGCTAATTGGAGCCTTTCTTCTTGTGTCTATTTTAATGACCCACGTTATTTAGTTTTCATTTAAATTTTTTTTTAAATCAATGTAATTGCCCTAAAATGTAGGGCTGAGCAACTGAAAAATTCTCTGAATTCATACAGTCACAGTAGCTCAGCTGGGCATATTTCAGAGGAACCTGCAATAAAAACTAAAATTGTTATTCAGGTCATGATGGCTAATGTTATGCAAATTCTCATACAAATAACTCAGGCAATGAATCTGACACATCTGCAATCTGGAACAGTGTGCAGTAAGAATACATAAAATCAAGGTGTTTCTTAGTCTCTGGAGGAATAGCTACTACAGTTCATGGTCCAGAGAACTAAGCAATCTTAGGGATTTAGGGGAGCTGAGCTCCAGCTCTGCTTTCAACATTTACTCCCTTTGTGACAATTTCCTTGTTGACATGAGATACAAAGAGTGCCGTGTTCATTCTTTAGTAATGAAAATATTACCACAGAAGCCTGTATCCTACCGCCCTTCTGAGTTCAAGGTGAGCTTTTTTTTTAATCTCTTTAAACAAACCAGAAATATGTATCTTTCGTCTCTTATCTTTCTCTTATCTTATCTTTGAAGGTGTCCTTTGTTCACTATTTCAGTATGTGTACAATGTTTGTCACTTTCTCATTCATTATGTCCGAGCAACATACAGCAGCAGTTCGGATGGCCAAAGCAGGAACATTGACTCCAACAACAATGCAGCTAACTGCTTGAGTTCGCCCTTGTCAATTCCAAAGAGTCCTTTCTCCAACTGTCTTACTTTGTATTTAGCTTTTGCTACTGGACTGCCAATGATATTTTGCTGGACAAAGTTAGTTATATATAATGATATATATATCATATATATATATAACTATGATATAGATATATATCTATATATGATATCTATATCATATATATAACTAATGATATAGATATATATCTATATCATTATATATAATTTGAATATAATTTACTGAAATAAATAGAAATAAAAGGTAAGTCTTCTTTTAGAGATAGAATGAATCTTAGAACTCATCTTAAAATTGAGGAATAACCTTGTACGTTTTGAATTATCCATCAGGTTACAGCAGAAATTAAAATCCAAGTCTCCTAAAGCAAAACCAACTCTGTTATAAAGTATTTCCTCAACACAGTCAGGGTTTATTCAGGAAAGTGGCTACAGTGTCTCCATATAGTTGTATTTGACAAACTCTAGATCATACAGGAGAGGCTAACCACACAGCATGGATTAAAACCGCATCTTGATCACTTTTAGATATGGAACTTTGAGCAAATTATTTCATCTCTTTTTTCCTCAGGGTCCTCATTAGCAAATCAGCATAATAATAATACTTTCTTTATAGAGGTCATATGAACATTAACAAAATAATGTATGCCAATTTCATAGACTCACTTGATAAATATTAGCTAAATATTGAAGTCATAGGATAAAAATATTTGCATTTACACACATAAAGCGTGCAATTGAGTATCATTCACTATTTATGTGGGGGAATCCCCTAAAATGGAATTTATTTATAAAAATATGCGTATTTATTCTTATATGTTTAAACTTCAGTCACCTTCAAAGAAAGTACTCTTTGTCTGATGCAATACACCTAGCAAGACTTTTTTCCACTGCTCAAATAGTTTTCAAACTCATTGATTTTGATGCCGTTTAGTGCTTCTGCCATTTTTTGTTTCACCCCTTACACATCTGCAAAACGTTTCCCTTTGAGGGCTTTTTTAATCCAGGGAAACAAAAACAAAAAAAGTCACTTGGGAAGAGATTGGGTGAATAGGGAGGGTAGGGCATGGGGGTCATACCGTTTTTGGTCAAAAACTGCAGAACACTCAGCACAGTGGAAGCAGGTGCGCTCGTAAATCACCCGTCATGAAATGAGCAAACACGTTGAAAGAGCCTTCAAAAAAATTCACTGAAGCGGCAAGCAGCAACAATGTCAGCTAGTACACTGATACTGATGGGTTCCTCCAACACTCACCTAGTGGGGGAAGCCTATACTACAAGGGGCCTGCCCTCCAGGAGGTAATCCCAAGATTTTTTGTGTGTCCCCCATCATGTATTGATTATTGAAATGTTATAGCTTCTTGATTTCCGTTTCATGGTTTCTTCTCAGAAATATATTCTCATGTTAGATCTCTCCCTCCCTCTCTTTTCTTTCCTCTCTGAGAGGAATATTATATGAAAGAAATAATATATAGTATGATTTAAAAACTTAAGAAGTGAGAAAGTTCAGGTTGAAAATCATAGTTATCATTATTTCAATTAGATCACTAATATCCAATTTTTTATAAGTTTGATATTGATCAGTACTAAAGAGGATCCTTTTAACTTTAACAATATAAGAAATAATGAAAATTGAAATAAAATAAATTATCCCCACAAAGTATTTAAAAATTGAAATAAATTTTAACATTGGTTTAATGAAAAGCATTATCAAAGGAAAAGTTATAGTACCTTTAGAAATGTAATGGTAGGTATAAATTAAAAATACCAAATAGTATGACCTTTAATATATTTTGTAATGTGTTTAAAGAAACCTAAGTTTGAAAATAATATTAATGATAAATAGAATAATAATAGTAATGATAATAATAACATAACACTGAATGTTTATTATGAATATATTTCAGAAACCATCCCAAACATTATTCCAACTGATACTTTAATGTGAGACAAATAATCCATTTCCTCCAATTGCTCTCCTCTCTAGATCTCAGAGGATATCAAATACTGTCTACAGGATGCAGCATAAAATTGTTACCTCATTGGAATGGAAGTGCTGTCCTGGATTCAGTGGAGCAAAATGTCAGCCCAAAGGTATCGTCGAGTATTAACTTTATAATGACAATTAGAAGCATAAAGCTTCTGAAGAATATGCAACTGATTCCAGTAAAGCTGAGTTTTCCCTTTTGAACCAGTGAATTACTATCTAACCAAACTATTAGGACTCTAACCTTTGCAGAGCTTCCTAACTTGGTAGATTTTATCAGTACCCTGAAATCTCATAAGCTGTTCTTTAAAATTCTCCCTGTTATTTTTGTTAATTTTACATGATTAATAAATGGAGATCTGATTAAATATCTTATTTTTTGCTTAACTGTATGCTATAGAAGCAAGCCTTATCAAAATAACAGAAATCCTAATTTTTAAATAAATTATCATTAGACATGACCCTATGTAAAAAACAAAAACAAAAAACTACCCTCTATTTTTATTCCAGCTCCATTATTTGAATTAATATTGTGTTTATAAATGAAACTCAGTTTTAAAGAATACATATAAATATGGCTTGAATTATTCTGTTTTTCTTAAAAATCCTAATGAAGCCATTTTTCAACTGAGGTTTTAAGGATTTTCTGATGACAAGGCTGATTAAACACACGGTAACCTGCTGTGTGGCCTAGTATCCATGTGACTATTATTTTGCTTATGGCTTTAAACAAGTTCCCTTTGAAAAATAATATATGGTACCAACATACATATTTTAAATGAATGAATGAATATTATAACAAAGACCATTAACAGTGGTGGGGAATTTAATCAGCAGTGTAGGAGACTGTGATTAAAAATTAATGTAATTGTGGAGAAACCATTACGATTCATATTTTGAAAAAAGAAAGTTGTAATACAAAAGCAATAGGAATGCTACAGTTTAGTAAGCGATATTAAACATGGTTCTTCTAGCCCAATTCAATGAGAGTATGAAGGTAAATTTCTTTGCAATGCCATTTGTTCTGGGTCTAGCCTGATTTTCAGAGATGTTAAAAAAATGCTTAATGCATTTTCAAAGTGTAGCATGGATATGCACTTCATTTATAATCAGGTAAAATAAACATTTAAACAAAATATTATCTATACCAAAAATATTTGGAAATAATATAATTTAGCATATTCTTTAAAAAACCCAAGTATGATTTACATTCATAGGACTTTGAACTTCCATGAGATGCACAGACATACTCACAGTGGTAAAACATATTTATTTATAGCCTGTATTTGACAGATGGCTAAAAGTTCTGGGCAGTACTTAGAATTATATTTCCAAAGCCAAAAATTACTTTTTATATTTCTCTTCTCCTATGAAGGATTTCTTGGAAATCTTAATTCCATTGTTATTTCTTAGAGATTCAAGTGTTTGCTCACAATACTTAGGAATTTAGAGTGTCATGACACATCCTAGTGTAGACAGAGGCTGAATCAGATACGTGGCAGGAAGCAAAGCCTGTTTGACAAAGAATGTCACGTCTCCAGCCGATAAAGACTGCTGTTGCTTCAGGTTTTGTTTTTTCATACCTGCTACAGTTGACCCTTGAACAATGCAGGAGTTTGGGGAGCTAACACCTTGCACAGGTGAAAATCCATGTATAACTTTTGGCTGCCCCAAAACTTAACTAGATGTCATCCCTCTGGAATTCACAGGGGATCAGTCCCACGACTTCCACGGAGATGCCCAAAACCACAGATGCTTAAATCCCTATGCAAAATGGAGTAATACAATGCATACAGTGGCCCTTCTTCATCTGTGGATTCCAAACTGCCAATGGAAAATACTGTTTTCCATCTGACTTTGCTGGTTACAGAGGGATACAGAGGACCAGCTGTATATTTATTGAAAAAATTCCCCTTACAAGTGGACCTACACCATTCAAGCCCATGTTGTGCAAGGGTCAATTCTACTCATTATTAATAACTATGGTAGAATATATACACCTAGGGAGAAAAAAAGTAAGAATTTCATCATTATAAATGTACACACAAGAAATGCGACTAGTTGATAGCTTTGAATGTCTACTAGGTACTGTCACTTTTCTCAAAGTATTATGTGAACTATTTAAATTGAATTCAAATAGTTTAATTTTGAGTGCTTAATAACACCTTGTGTTCTAAGTGACAGCAACCTGTGGACATCTTTAGTGCTAGATTTATAAATTGTTACCTTGAATCCCCATTAACGATAATGTCCCAGACTGACTTTTTGTCACAACAATATAATTAGAATTATTCATAATTTGGATTCAGGTATCTTCTGATTAATCTGCTGTGGAAAGCTCTTTTTTTTTTTCTATTGAAATCTATAACAGGAATAATGTTCTGATGGCAAGTATGCCCACTGTGTGATATTGTCATACAATGAATTCAAATAGCACTGCAATTCCAAAGGGACCTAGTGCTGCTCCATACAAGATCCTGACCATCTTACTCTTCAGTTTCATTGAAATACAAGCTGTTGAATTTTTAATTAGTGCAATTGATGTACTGGTAGTATCAAGAACTATTGCATCCCTTTGTCCCTCCAACAATTCTTCATTATCTCATCTACCCCAGGGTTTTTTTTGTTTTGTTTTTTGCACATTTTTCCCTTCTGATTCCTGCCCAATTACATATCAAGTTCCCCCTTCCCCTTTTATCACACTTTATATATGTGCCAACAGTCTTTTTTTCTTGTATGGGAGAAAAAATTGTCAGGTTTACTTTGACAGCACTCTCCAGGCTATCTGAAATGACAAGCGGCCCCATATATGGTGAGAATAATCACTGTAGCTGATCCAATGTGTAAATCTCTTCGGAGCCCTCAAGGGTTCGGAATAACCTGGTTGTGTAACTCCCATGATAATTAGTTCAGTGCTAGTCCTTCGCATCAGGAGATTTTTTATTCACAGAAAACTGTAAAATACTACATAAATTTCACAAATCTCTGCTTTCCCAACAAGTTCCCTCCTCAAAAACAAAATAAATTTTACAAAGTTAAAAACAATGATTCCCTTTAAATTTATATTGCAGTAGGAAGATCTTTTTTAATTATATAAAAAGAGATTAATAGACCAGTAATAAATTGGATCTGCTAGCCACTATACTCTTTTACTTCTCTACTCAGTCCTTTTCTTTCTACCTTTGCCTTTTCTTTCCGTTTCTTTCTACCTCTGCCTCTATAAGTCCATCCTCAACTTGTTAGGAAGGAATGTGGTGACTCAAAATCCATGGGACAAAAAAAAAAAGAAAGAAAAAAAGAAAAAAAAATCCATGGGACAAACTCTTCCTGTGTCTTATTCTACAATATGCTGTTTATAATATTACGGAACTTCCACGTATGCTCTTTTTGCTGCAACTCAGAAAGTCAAAATTCTGGCAATAAGTTCTAAATTAGCTTATTAAAAGTATTACTCATACTTTCAAGAGGAAACCAACTTTTAAAAAGCCTAAGTGAATAGAACTTTGTTGAAAGGAAGAGTATCAATCTAACGACAATGTAGTAGTTTTGATATATTTTACATTTGTTATACTTTTTGAAGGTCAGATAGCTTGTCTTCAGAAAGGAATCTAATTTTGTGATATGATATCTGAGGTTTTTAAAAAAAATGTTAGCAGCAACATACGTTTTAAACAAATTTTTATAAAATTTGCAATAATGTGCTTTCCCGGTAGATGTCTCTAAACTGTTCTGAAGTAGAACAAGGAAATTATGGCTTCCTCTAATGACGTGAAGAACAAAAAATTAAGCTCAAATAATGCTAAGTGAGAGAGGAGAAAGAAAGGCTTCTTTGCAAATCTGTTCAAAAATAATCTAGTCAGCTTTAGTGAGATTCTCTACATAGGAAAAGGAAAAAAAATAAAAAAAGATACAAAGATATTTTATAAAATTATGCTTATATAAAGTCTACCACAGATTCACAGATATTCTAAATGCTGAAGAAATGTAACCATGCAATTATTGGAATAAACTGACCTCTACCATATGTTATGAATGTATGAAAATATTTCATTTCATAAATACTGTGAAATAGTTCAATAAATTATGTAATAGCTATTGTAACTAACATTTTTAAAACGGGGATTTTCCAATAAGATTATTTTTAAATATTACATAAATTAATATAAAATGAAAGTTATAATATTTAAAACAAAAAAAAGCCCTATATTTATTTTTTTGCCTCTCAGATTCTTCCCAGTGGTGACTAACATTCTTCAGAAAGAACAGTACATCCTGTAAAAACATATTGCTCAATAAATTCAGAACATTTCATCAAAAAACACCATGTACCTTAAGTCTTTGTTGCTCCAAATTGCTTTATTCGATTTAACTACTAAATCTCAGTAAATACGTATGTACTGAACTCTACCATGCAAGCATTCACTTAATATTGGAGGATCAGTTGGAAATCTTTCATCAAGTTACACCAGATGGTTTCTGGTTCTAAGGGAGAGACAGAAAGCTTCTTCCTCATTGCTGAATTGCCATTAATGACTTCCTCCATATGTCTTAAAAGTCTGGAAGAAAAAAAAATTCACAAATAACACCTGTGGAAGGAAGGAAGGAAGGAAGGAAGGAAGGAAGGAAGGAAGGAAGGAAGGAAGGAAGGAAGGAAGGGAGGGAGGGAGGGAGGGAGGGAGGGAGAGAGGGAGGGAGGAGGGGAGGGGGAGAGGGAGGGAAGAAAATTCACCTAATATGTAAGCTGCTGCTCTTGACATTTGCCAAATCTGATTTCTTCTCTAAGCCTATAGTGCAAAGAAAAAAGAGTAATTGCATTAGGAGAAGAGAAAAACGGGATCTAACTTTTTAAATATATTGAATTTTTAAAAAACCTGAAATTCATAAGGTCCTAATGCCTTTTTGTCTCAGTTCCTATTTCTTAGGACCTAGAAAGAGAGCAGCAATCTATGCCCTATGGGACAAAGCAAAGTTCTGTGCTTAAGTGCACAATGCGATAAATTGACTCGAAACCTAGGATCTGTGGCAGTCCTTGTGGGAGAGAATGATTTGGGAAGGCAGAAAGATTGCTAAATGAACACTTAAAGAGCATCGATCAACCAGAAACTTTATCACAAGAGAGTATCACTCCACTGTCAGGGATTCTAACAGCAATTTTCTACCAGCTAAATCCCGAGCAGTAAATTGGGATAAATGGAAGCACTGATCTCAGGTCAACAAACAGAGCTAGAAAAAGATAACATAAACAACTGAATTTGTTAAACAAGCATTTCAAGTTTTTAACAGCCTTGGCAGGGACCCCATCCAATGATTTCCAGAGAAAAGAGGTTCATATGACGGTCAAATCCCAAAGATCTTTGTGTGATATTTACTAGTTGTTTTTTTTTTAAACTTAGGAGTAGAAAATTCCTCACCTATTTCCACCGAAAACAATTAATTTAAACATAACTATAGCTAAGGACAAATGGAAAGTTTAATGCACACATTCAATCACATTAGTTTTTGTCATTTAATATTTGAAGTATTTTTCCGATTATATTTTCTTTTAAATCAGTCTTTTCAAAACTTCACAACATTATGGAGAAATTTTTTATTTCATATATTTTATGTTTCCACATAATGAGGAATGAATCACCAAAAATTAGTATCCAGAAAAAACTAGAGACTTCCACTCAATACTTCTATATATTATTCTTTATCCTTTTAAGTTTCTTTTTTCTTTCTAAATAAAATCACTTGTCAGTGATTTATTTTTTCGAATTTTTAGTTTTTATTTCTAATCTGTTGATTTTCTCTAATACATTACTTTCTTTTCCCTTGTTTGTAAAGAAATAGCCTGTTACCAGATTACATTAATGAAATTTATTTTCATTTCTTTTGGTCAACAGAAAATTAGGCTTTAACTCTTCATTTACCTCCTTTCTATCTTGACGCTCGACCTTGTGCCCAGGTTTGTTTTCACTTCTTGCACATTCAGGCTCTTGCCTCAACTGGGTGGTGCAGAGACAACTATAAGGATAAAGTGTCCCCACTTAAATATGACCCGAGAAGATTTACAACACCCCCACCTACTCGTGGGTGAGTGTGTGTGTGTGTGATTCCCTGCTTTACCAGCCTTTCTCAAATGGAGAAGGGAACTAAGTGAAATACAGCGTTATAATCTCCACATTCAATGTACAACATGCAATACTTTGTAAAGCATGAGATAAAGAGACCTGTTTTCATTAGAAAATAAGAATGCAATATAAAATAATGCCTTACAATTTATAACAAAGCTTTAGCAAAGCATTATGAACCTCTGGAAATAAACTCTATTTAAAATGCTTGTGATTTTTGCTGAGGCCACTCTACTTCAGCCAGGGTCATGAGCACCTAAACCAGCCTGTGTCTCGATTATGGGATGGGGTAGGAAGGCTCAGGGGCCATACTCAAACATTTAACAGCTAATTCAGTTGTTATTTTGTATATCGAAAGTTGTTCCATGTTAACTAGTTTTAATAATTTATTATAAATTCTCAAATAATATTCACGGAAAACTGTGCATTGAAAACAATTAGTATGAAATAATGAGTAAACCAAAGTAAGCACCAAACAATTTGATGATTCTGCTAAAACATTGAATGTTTCATTAAGTCTGCATAGTGCATGTCATGGGTCCAGCAAACTGCTAGTTCTAAAAATGCTTCTCAGATATTTTTACAATAGGAATTCCAGTAATTATTTATTCTGCAAGACACATCCTCTACTATACATCCACAATTAACTTGGAATATGTTAATTTTATATTTATAACTAATTTATCAGTTACCACACTTTATTATTATATATTTGCCAACAGGATGGCTTTGTTTTAATATTTTAATCATTGGTAGGCCACATTAGTGCATACCGACTAAATATGATCTTGGAGGTGAAGTGTGTAGAATGTTGTTAGATGCGAGTGAGGAGTAATAACCTAGGTTTTTAATGGAAAGGGCCTGTTATTTCTGAGACATTCAGAGTTGTCAGTGGGCTCTTCGTTTGATTGCTAGGAATATGGCTCAAACACTCTTCCCATGCCTCCAGGCTTAGCAGTACATATTCAGGGATCTTGTGTCATAACAATAGAGAGAATGGAATTATCTGTATGAGGGAATCATGGAACTGTGAAAAGCACCTTCCAGCCCTGCCTACTGCCCCTGCTCCTTATGAAGGCTCACTTCACTATGGAGTGAGTTGTAGGAGACTCAGGTTTTCATTCACTGGAGTTAAAATAAATCATGGAGTTTAATATATGCTGTTGTTATCAACAAGTGTGTGTGGCTGTTTAAAAATCTATAAAGATCAATTTCTGGATTGCAATTTTAATATAAAAATATCTGGTATTGTAAGCAATGAATCGACTTATCGGAATTAGAAAATTTTGCCAGCTGTTCTAAATCAATACTTCTAAAGCAGAGTTGTACTTCAAAATCACCTGTCAAGTTTAAAAATTTTATTTTATTTTTTTCCAATTTCCCAGAACAGATCTGAATGGGAATCTTCAAGTAGGGGAATGGAAAGAACACTGACACGTCCAGTGTTTCAAAGTTTATAGGTGCTTCTGATTTCCATACCTGACAAAAATCTACTATTCTAAAGAAATGTTTTAAAAATCCACAACATGGTGAAAGTTAATAAAAGAAAAGGAAATCTGCCTAGTAACCTTGTTTGTATGCCACAAAACAATGTAGTCTTTGTTATTACTATAATTATATTTTACTTCCTAACAAAGTATCTGCTCTCTAGCAAGTGATGATATGCCTTTTAATGTACCAGCTCTTTTTGTATGCCTATGATCCAGCTCATAAAGGTAAGCACATGAAAAGACCATTTGTTCATCCTCTTAAATCCACCTGTTCCTTTTGCTGTAAACACTTACAAGTCTGTTTCATGAACACTCCTTCACTGCTGAGGGAAACAGGGGAGGTAGGGGGGTGGGAAGTTGCTAAGGAAGATTAATCTTTACACCCCGATCCAGTGGTTCTCACACTTTGACATACCCTGGGATCACCTGGAGAGTTTGTTAAACCACAGGCTGCTGCCCCACTTCAGTTTTTTAAATGAGCAGGTGTGGGGGTGGAGCCTAGAAGTTGCATATTTAAAAGTTCCAACGTGAGGCTGATATAACTGATTCAAGGACCCTGGTTCCAGAACCATTGCTCTAAGCATCCTCTTGGATAGACAAGCTTTAGCTGCCAGAAAAAAAAATGCTTTATTGCATTCTCTAGGGAGGAATCTTGATTTTAAAAATGTATGCAATTATTTACTATATATATATATTTGTAAGAATTAACTTGAATTTAGACTATAAGAATGTCATTGCTAGGACTTAGCAGAAAATTAACACTTTCTACCACATACCGCAGCCCCCAACTAAGTACACTTTTTCCCCTGCTGCAGATTGTCTTATTCAACCAAATAAATCAACAGTTATGTAGCACTGTTGATAATACAGCAGGGAGAGGGGGAGGCAGGAAGAAACAAAATCAAAACAAAAACCTCATTAATTCGTTAATTTAGCTCAATACTCTGAAGAAAAACAATGCAAAATTCAACCTGACAATAGAGACTACCTCAAATTAGTGTCAAATATATTATACTTTCTATGGAGTGGAGATGCTTTAGTATTACCGTCGCAGCCACATGTACCTTCGAGAGCATAATTAGCATGTGCCGAAGGTATAATTTTATTGGTACATGATTTCACATGGGAAGAAGTACAGACACCAAACACTCGTTTTCTCATGTCTGCTATGCAGACTTCAATTAATAAATTTGTTCATTAGAAGTCTACAAATTATAGATATACATTATTTAATTTGTTGAATATTTTTAATGTCTTTGGTTTCCCCAATGAAAAATTATATTGCTATATAAAATACTACTTGATTCATGGGAAATGGGAAGCAATTTGTTTAACAGAGATTTATTTTCTAAGACTCTATTTTTTTTGAAATTACACTGATTTTACAGATTGAGCCTCTTGAGATGTGCCCTGTAATAGTTTACTTTTACTTGTAGTTCCTAACTTGTAATAATGAGCCCATGTATTTCTCAAAAATCTGGGAAAAACTATTTACGTGGTACTATTACTTAAACAGATGTTCTTTCAATAAGGAATCCATAGCTCCCTCTTATTTCCAAGTAGACACCAGTTGGAAATTGCATAGCTCAACAAGCAGCCTTTGTGTCAGACAGCTTATAAAAACGGCTATGGCTTTTAACACAGCTGATTTTAAAGTCCCCTCAATTATGCAGGCAGTTTATGCCTGTCAGTTTACAGTATCCCCAAACTACCAGCCTCTTTCATCTGGACGGAGACCGGAATACTTTTTCAGAACGCAATGAGAGGCCCGCACTTCCAAGATCGACGCGGTCGCCCGTTGTCCTGTGGGCGCTGGCGAAGCCGCTTCCTCTGCGATCATCCGGGCATGCTTCAGTGGACGAGAAAATGAATGCCAGCCGCATTATTGCTCAGGATGGGAAAAAATGGGGCAGTCCCAATATTTAACTCTCTCTCCTCTCTTTTGCTTCTGTCTAGAACAGGAACAGCAGAACTTGATACACACCAGCCAGGCTGAGAGTCACGCAGCCGTGGGCGGAGGGACAGCCGAGCAGCAACGACAACAGCAGCAAGACTGTTGTGATCCAGGTTACAGATTATAATTACTATCATCCCTATCCCAATTATTGTCAACGCCGTTTACGACGAGTTCCAAACAAAAAATCACTTGGCCGTCAAATGTTTGTTGGTGATACATTAATATACCTCTGAACCCTTTGCTATTTATTGGTGCTGCCTGTTGAGAGAATCTATGGCTGAGCTGCCTGGAGAGACTGTGTATAATTATTGAAGCTCTGTGTGCAGACACAGAAGAATGAAAATGCTGCTACTAGGAAATCAATTTCCAAAGTAAATTCAAACTTTCGTCCTCCAAAGAGTGCAGTCATGGAAGAATCTTGACATGGAAAGAATGCCTTGATCCTTTTCAGGGAGCTAAGAAGGCTTCCTTCCTTTGGTTGATAGAGATCACTAAGTGATAATGATCGCTGACTAGAGAGAAGAATTGTGACTAAGAACCGACAAGAATATTCTGTTGATCGAAAATTGTCCTATTACATGTGTTCTGATATTTCTAATCATAATTATGATTTCTTTTAGGCTTAATTGTATATCTTACAAACATAGTTTGGTTACTAATAAAGACATCTGTTCACTGTATTTGGCTTAGTCATACAAAATCAAGCAATTAACTTAAGAAATGTGACTTAGGGGGTCTTTTTAGGAATGCAGGTGAATATAGCTTAGAAACCGTACTTGAATTTTTTTAAGGAATTGAAATTCAGCATCTTCATAAAACATCATAAAATCATCCTTGAATTATTGAAGTGCATTTCAAAAGGTGTGAAAAGTAGCATTGATATATAAAGTTATTTAAACTGAAATCTATATCCTATTAAAGAATACCTAAGTAAAGAATAAAAGTCTCAGAGTATCAATACATCTACATACATATAAGTGTACAGCTTTGCACATTCAATGTAACAACATTGGCTTTGAAAGCGGATGAGGAGGCCTTAGCTCTGTAACCTTAAGCAAGTGATTTATATTTTCTCACCATGAATCTCTTCATCTATTGAGATTGCAACAAAAACTCTTTGAGGGTAAAAAAAAATTCTGGGCATCGTTAAAAGCTTTTAGAACTCTAAGCTATTATAGAACTTTTTACAAATTTCTATCCCTAAATAGTGTAAAATTCTGGTTGCCATTTGCTACATGTATATAGCCTATACTTTTAAATACATAGTGCAAACATTGTTTATTTGAATTACCTTTAAACCTATCATAGTATTTGAAAGGCTTTAAGTATGTATTTTTAATGTTTCAAATTTTCTCTTCTTCTACATACAGCAGTGACACAAAAAATGACTGACCAGATGAGCCACCAAGCGATGAAATTGACCCTTTTGCAGAGGAAGATTGACGATATTTCTTTGGCTGTGACTGATGTAAGGAACACATACTCCTCCCTAGAAGAGAAAATCAGCGAAGATAAAGGCAGGGAATTTCAATCGTTTCTAAAAGGTAAAAGTGAAACCAAATAAGTCATTCACTCAGTTAAGACAAAAGGCAAATAACTCATTTATCTTTTTCTGATATTACTTTGGTATCTTTGCTTTAGATTGGGTAGTATGTTAATCTGATACAGATTTTTTTATCAGAATATTTTAAATAACTTAGTTTCTGAAGTAATTTGAAACATCTAAATATTTTTCACTATGTAGTCAAATCTTTGACTAAATAGTTCATCTGATTTATTGATATTATATACCTAGTTATAGCTTAACTGACTATTATTTCTTTATATTTAAAAAAATTAAATATGAACCATACTTAATTTATTTTTATTGTTGTTTCCAGTTTAGGACAAAGATGAGATTAAGGAATGATTGACAAGATAACTAGATTCATGGTTGTCTCAATAATATTGATGAAGGTATTTAGACTAAATCTAAAGGACATTATTATTCCAGAAATTACAATATCTAGCTCCTAGAGTATAATCAATAAAACATATTCTAAAACACCTCAGGTCAGAGGAAGAATAATTTCTTTATAAATATGAATCAATTTTGCCTGAATTTTGTGCTTTTATTTTTTAACAGCTATTATTTTTATTGCATTTTTTTCCATTACCATTTATCCGCCTTCTACCCTCTTCCACCTCCACCTATCCCCTCCCCCTGCAATCACCAAACTGTTGTCGCCGTCCACGAGTCCTTTTTATTTTTTGCTCAATCTCTCCACTCCCCAAGCCACCTCCTCCATAAGAGCTCTCGGCCTGCTCTCTATCTATGAGTCTCCTCAGGCAAGGGAAAAAATAAACAAATGGGACTACATCAAGCTAAAACATTTTTGCACAGCAGAGGAAACTGTCAACAAAAAGACAACCCACTAAATGAATTTTGTGCTTTTAAAACAGCAGGCTGTGTTCCTTTCTGGAGGTTCTATGGGATAATCTATATCCTGCTAATTCAAGTTCTCAGAATTCATTTTCCCGTAGTAGTAGGACTTAGGCTTATTCTCAGCTTCTAGAGGCCACTACATTTCTTGGCTGCTGGACTTCTTTTTTTTTCTTTAAAAAAAATTTCTTTTTTTATTTATTGATTTTGGAGAGAGAAGAAGGAAAGTGCGTGGGGAGAGAAACTTCGATTTTGTTGCTCCGCTTAGTAATGGATTTACTGGTTGACTGTTATATGTGCCCTGACTGGGGATCAAACCTGCAACTTTGGCATATCAGGGACAATGCTCTAACCAACCAGGCTAGTCAGCCAGAGCAAACCTATGTAAATTCTTAAAGCTTGTTCTGTATAACTTGTTTTCATCAGGGGTCCAGTGAAAATATAATCATCATAAATGATAACTCATCACTGAAAAAAGGCACAGTGAAGTTCATTTAGTTCAAGCATAGGAAGTCAGAAATCACAGCACATCATTCCTTTGAAATACTTAACTTTGCTCTACTAGTCATCACAGTTTTGCTCTTTTGGATAAGAAGTTCATGGTTCCATTTATGCATTCGTCAACCTACCAACTTCCTTGGAGGACACTAATTTCTTCATCATTAACAGCATGTAGCTTTTCTTTTTCCATATTTCTGATGACCTGTTTTGAAATTCTCATGGCATTTGCGGGAGCTTTGAATATGCTTTCAGCATGGCCCAAACTTCTCTTCTCTACTCCACCAGGGGAAATATCAGCGAAGTTAGTCAGGTCATTCCCACTACAGTAATAGTCACCATTTCCTGTTTAAAAAGTTATGGTTGAGTCATCCTTGCTTGCACCTTTAAGTGCAAGGATAATTTCTTAATACATCTGAGTACTGACTGCATTCTTTCTGATGGGCCAGTTCAACGTGGTCTGTGTGATGCCGTCTTCAGAGGTCACCAGCAGGTTTTCATATTCCTGTTTGTTCCGACCTGCTTCAGGCTTCACATGGCTAGAAGATGCAGATGAAGAACTCAAACTGGACACCAAATCCACATGGTTCTACTTGGCAGTTTCCTTAAGCAGACTGCCAAAAGCATCCGATGCATCTCATTGGCCTTATTAATAAAGTCAAACACACCTACTTGGACATATTACAAAGTCCTTCGGTGGCCTGCTTACACAGTGCATAGAGTTTTAACTTCACTGCAGCCTGCAACAGCTGTTGAGTTCTTCTAACATCTCTCAGACCCACTCTTCTGCCTTCCCCTCCTCTTTTAAGGACTCTCATATGATTACACTGGGCTCACCTGTATAATCCAGACTAATATCCTCATCTCGAGAACCTTAATCACATCTCCTAAGGCCTTTTGCCATGTATTGTAAGATAACATATTCACCGGTTCACAGAATGAGGGTGTGGACACCTTGGACAGGGCAGCACAATTCTGCCTTCCACAGAGATTTGCAGACAGTGAGTAATTGCTGTGGTAGTGTTAAGCGCCTGGTACAATGGGTCTGACTGATAGTTTCAACAACTCCAATGTAAGGAAACCAGGGAAGGCTTTTATGAAGAGAAACCATCTCAACTGATAAATGATTGATCAGGAGAAATGAATTAGCTAAAGTGGCTTCAGGTAAAGAATGGATATTCCAGGAAAGTATCTTGGTTATTAGGAACTTCTTAGTTCACTGGGTTTATGGTTTGTTTTTAAGTTTCAGGATTATTGGTCCCTTTCACTTTGTTCTATAAATAAAGAAACAGACTGTACAACTCCATTTCTATCACTCACAAATTTTTTTTTCTGTTTTTCACCTGTGGTTTACAGGTGAAAGACAAAAAAAAAGTGGCATTTTCTATTTCTACCTCATCTACCAGTATAGTAGCAACCATGATTGTTTTTAATCATGTAAATAATTGGTTCTAGTAAGCCACTGAAAGAAAGACCCTGTCCTACATTTCTGGCATGTCCCCTGTGGCCAAAGTTTACTGATGACAAGCATAAGAGAGAAATACATTTTCCCTGAAGTGACAGCATGAGCAAGAAGTCAAAAAGACACAGTATATACTTCACTATAACCACCATAATGAAATTTGTTTAGCAAAATTTAGGTAACATAACCAAAGAGAATTAAGCCTGTCACCTGCTTCTTGTAAACATTCTAACAAAAATTCTAGCAGTGACACAGAAAAAAAGTATACACTTATAAAACAACAACAAAATTCCTTTCTCATTAGGAAGTATTAATTGTGTGCTGAGCACAATCAATTACAAGAATCAGAGGGCTTATAGTTAATGAATGTTGGTACAGGCAACGAAAACTAAAGTCATTCTTCTAGGCACTGTGCTTGCCTAGCAAAACCACAATCTCTTCTCTTGCTTACTGTGATTCCAAGGCGAGAGATACTGCTTTACCTGTTAGTAGCCCTAGAAAATGTTCAAAATCAAATGCCCAACCTCCTTAATAGGTATTTGAACGTTATGAATAGGCCATAATTCACAACCACAGAAGGGTCATGTCAAGATGTCTAATATCAATATATCTGTTAAGTCACCAAACACAATATCATCTTTTTTAGAAGGTAGAAGAAACACATGAGAACTGAGTAAGGTTAAAATGACATGTCCATTCAAATATTAACATAAATCACTTTCACATATTTTTGCAAAATCAAATTATTGCACAGATATTCCTTTGGTAACAAATTATAGAAACGTTTCCTGAAAAGCTTCTCACCCTGAAACAAGCTTTTAAGCTAATAATCTTATTTATTTTCAGACACTTGTATGATTTTATCCTTTACATAACATATTTTCCCATTAAATAACAGTTAAAGTACCTCCTAATTTTCATTTTCATTGTTTACTTTTTTCTTAATTACTTTGATTGAGATTCTGTATGGACCTTCACCTATTTACAGTGTTTTTATCTACTATCATTCTTTTTTGGGCTTTCAGATAACGTTTTTCACTTGCTGAAATTAAAAACCTATTTTGATTGTCCACAGTTCATTAATTAATTTGAGTATGTTTAAGTTTTATTTTATCTTTGCAATCTTGAAAATCGTTTTAAAGCCAAAATTATAAGATTATGATTTTCAAGAAAGCCTGATTCTAAACATAATTAATTGTATTTTATCAAATTTTTGTCATAAGAATTAAAGACAATTTTAACAAACAGGAAATAACTAAATGATCCTGTGGAAAGTGCAATAAAATAACTTTGCTATTGAGAAGGACCTTATTGAAGCTAACATATTTTAAATGTCAAAAATCTAATCTTCCAGATCTCATTTTATGTGTAGTATATAGAATGTAATCAAGATTTGTTTTATAAATGGGTGACTATTTAAATACTAAGTAAAATTTGGAGAATAAAAATTTTAAAGCCTTTCTGGTATAATTATTCATGTTATTAAATACAAAAGCTAGGACTATTTCAGCAGAAATCATCTTAATTGTGGCTATGGAATATTTTCTAATTAATTTAGCCTTTCTTCAGTTCTTTGCAGCTACATGTCATTGACTACTATTCCATACTTCATATGTTTTATTTTCTGTTATATACAAATTGATTTTTACTTTTTTGGGGCCTTTTAAGTTTATTTCAATTTTCACTATGTTTAGAAATGTATGATAATTATTTTTTTAATATTGGAAATCCTAGACCCTAAAAATCATTCTGTCTAGGATTCCCAACAACATTGATTTTTAGGGTCTAGGATTTGCAAGAAAATATTTATCCATATAAACAACATTTACAACTTTGTCCTAGTACCAAATTAAATATCAAGATGCTCAAGCAATACATCCCACTATTTGGTATAATTGCTCTTTCATAATAATTTTTCTGTAAGTTTTTCATGCATCTTAAATACTTTTAGAAACTTGCTAACTAACTAACTATATATATATGTAGAGACTATATGTTTTAATCCTATAACCATCCTTCTTGAATAAGCTTCATGGTAGCCATAACTCATTTCATAATACCCCACTGTTCAGTCCTTGTTGTTTAAAATTCTTTGTATCGTGTTGCTGGTATTTTACATTATAGTAATACATTTTAGAATGGACATATCTTCCATTTGTATGTGCTTCATGTGTATTGTAAACATTCCTCAAGGATATGTTTTAGTTTTTCTCATTTTCTGTTTTTGTAACAGTTTTTTTGTTTCATTGGTTTTGTTTTTATTTTTTTACATCCTTAAATATTCATTTTCTATTCTAAATACTTCTGAATAGTGCAGGACCCTTTTAAATTTCTTTTTTTTAATGTCACTTTTAGAACTGTCCACAGGGCTTATGACGAGGCCATGCTTTCTAATGCTGGAGATAGTGCTCTGTGTGGCACTGGTGAGAAGTGGCCTCTTTTGTTTTGTTGAGAATTAATGTCATAGTCTGTAAATTATGGTGTATCTTGAATTTCTATTTTCATTTGATTTAGTGATTTCCAAAACTCTTATTATTATTATTTTATTATAATTATTATAAACTATTGTTGAATATTGTGACAATTACTTCATATTATTCCTCACTTGGAAATCCATAATATTGTCTCTCTGCAGTCAATTTATTAGCTTTTATAACCTCAAAACACAAGCTCTGAAATTTAATTACTAGAAACCTAGCAACACAAGCATGACTTAGCATCTTATTTACTTATCTATCATTTACATTTAAAAACATATTATATATTCCCCCTTCAGACTTATCAATTAAGAAAGTGATCACCTTCTATAAACTTAAGAAATGCTTAAAAATTTCATAAGTGTAGTCAAGGAGTATTTTTATTACTACGTGCTATTGGTGTTTGGCCTCAAACTTTTAAAAATCTTTTTTAGAGGTATCTAAAATTTACATAGTTAAAATCATGTGTCATTTATTGTGGTTTTTTTTTAATTACTTCTTTCTCTAGGTTTAAAATCCAACAACATTAATGGCCTGGTAAAGGACATAGTTAGACAGCAATTTAAAAACTTCCAAAATGACATGCAGGAGACTGTAGCACAGCTCTTCAAGAATGTATCAAGACTATCAGAGGACCTTGAAGACACCAAACATGTCATTCAACAAGTAAATGAATCCGTGGTCTCAGTAGCAGTCCAGCAAAAGTCTATTTTAGTGCAGGAAAATAGGCCCACTCTGACTGATATACTAGATCTTAAAAATCACATTGTCAATCTAAGGCAAGAAATGTCTTTTACGTGTGAGAAGCGTATCAAGGAACTAGAGGCAAAACAGACTCATTTAGAAGGTGCTCTGGAACAGGAACACTCAAGGAACATTCTGTATTATGAATCCCTCAATAAGATTCTTTCTAAAATGAAGGAAGTACATGAGGAATCAACAGAACAAGTATCACCTCAGAGTTTCCCAGCTACTGAATCAGTTACCAATAATGTCACTGAGTACCTGTCTACTCTACAGGAGGACATAAAGAAACAAGGCTTGATGATGCAGCAAATGTCTAATGATTTGCACATCCAAGACAGCAAGATTAACAATCTCACCATTACTTTTGAAATGGAGAAAGAATTTTTCAGGGGTGAATGTGAAGACATGTTATCCAAGTGCAGAAATGATTTTAAATTTCAAATTAAGGACACAGAAGAGAATTTACAAGTTTTAAACCAAACATTAGCTGAGGTTCTCTTTCCCATGGACAATAAAATGGATAAAATGAATGAGCAACTAAATGACTTGACTTATGATATGGAGATCCTTCAACCCTTGCTTGAGCAGAGAACATCTGTTAGAGAAACGATGGCATGTGAACAACCAAAAGAAGCGATAGCTCTAAGGAAAAAAGTGGAAAATCTGACTAGCGCTGTCAACAGTCTCAATTTTCTTATCAAAGAACTTACAAAAAGATACAACTTCCTGAGAAATGAAGCAGAGAGTCGCAGCAATGCCTTAGACAGACGTATCAATGAATATGCCTTAGATTTGGAAGATGGCCTAAATAAGACAATGACTATTATAAATAATGCCATTGATTTCATTCAAGATAACTATGTCTTAAAAGAGACTTTAAGTACAATAAGGTGCAATCCCATGGTCAATGATAAATGCACCCAAAATATGGAAACGATTTTGACATTTATTCCTCAGTTCCAGCGTTTGAATGATTCTATTCAGATTTTAGTCAATGACAATCAGAGATACAACTTTGTTTTGAAAGTTGCCAAGGCCCTTGCAGATATTCCTAAAGAAGAAAAACTAAGTCTGTTCAACTTACAAAAGATTTATCAAATTGTCAATGAAACCACTTCCCAGGTGAAACTATACCAGGAAAATATGAGTCATTTGGAGGAAAAAATGCTCTCAGCCACAAAGATTTCCAAAAATTTTGAAACGCGGTTGCAAGACATTGAGTCTAGAGTGACCAAGACCCTCACATCACAGTACGTTTCAGTAAAACAAGGCAGTGTGGCCAAAAATGAGAAAGACCAAGCTCTTCAACTGAAAGTATTAAATTCTAAATTTAAGGCACTGGAAACAAAATCCACTAATCTTTCAATCAAATTCTCTTTACTTAACAAAACTCTCTATGAAGCTTTGAAAATGTGCCATAAAGCTTCTACACATATATCAAAACTGAACGCTACCATACCTACGTGGATCAATGATTCTCTGCCAGATGTTCAGCTCCTTCAGAAAGGCCTAACGGAATTTGTAGAATCAGTAATTGAAGTAAAAACTCAAATTGCTCTATCTAATTTAACTTGGTATATAAATCAATCATTGTCTAGTAGTCTTGCAAATGTTTTTAAGTCTCAGAAGCAAATAAAATCATTGCTGAAGAAACCTAATGCACTGAAGAAACCAACAGTGAATGTTACCGCTGTCCTAACTGGCCGAACCCAAAGAAACACAGACAACACTGTATTTCCTGGTAAGTTATCAATGAAAAATAAGTTTCAGTCTCTTTCTATTTATTTTTTTAAAAGACTTTATATATTTATTTTATTTTTAGACAGAGGGCAAGGGAGGAAGAAAGAAAGGGAGAGAAACATCAATGTGTGGTTGCCACCTGACCAGCAACCCAGGCCAGTGCCCTGACTGAGAATCAAACCGGCGACCCTTTGCTTAGCGGGCCGGTGCTCAGCCCCCTGAGACACACCAACCAGGGCTCTCTTTCTGTTTAAACGATACTTAATAGATCTGTGTGGTTTAGCAAGACCATAAGATATAAAAGGCACTTACTTGAACTTGGATAAATAATTAATTCAAAGATCATTGAAGTGTTATTTGAATTTGATCCTATCCTATATGAATTAGTCATCAATATAAAACAAGTGTTTATAGTATATATATTTGTCCACATGCTTCTTAACTTTTTCTGATAAGACCATTATAAAACAATCAAATTTGCCTCTATAGACCATTTTTCTCTAAATATGTTATTAAAGGAAGCTACTTGACAATGAGATCTTTGAAAAATAAGACCAGATTATATCTTATTCATTTTGGCATTACCTGGCAAAATATCTGGTATGCCACAGGAACTCAATAATTTCTGTTGAATGACTGACAAATTGAATGTATAAGTAAGCAGGAATTTTGTTTTAGTAGATGACTGAAGGCCGTGAATACCCAGCTAAGTATCTAAGTTTATTCGGGCTGTCATGAGAAAATGCCACAGACTGAGTGGCTTATAAACAACAGAAATTTATTTCTCACAGTTTTGGAGGCTAGGGAGTACAAGGTCAAGGTGTTGGCCTGGTCACATCCTGGTGAGGGGACCCTTTTAGGTTCACAGCTGGTGCCTCCTCACTGTGTCCAGTGAAACGGGTGAGGGATCTCTGCGGGGCCTCTTTTATCAGGGCACCAATCCCGTTCATGTGGATTCCGCCCTCATGCACTAAGCACCTCCCAGAGGCCCTGGCTCTGAATATCATCAACTTTGGGGGTTAGGATTTCAAAATATTAATTTCGGGGGACACCCAGATCAAAACACTAAGACATTTAAACATGGTTTTGTAAAAAGTGGTCCTTGAAAATTTGGGACACAGGGTTGGGGAAGGTAAGAATGGTTTCAGAAGCAGGAAGCTAGCAGTAGTGGGTAGACTGACTGCAAAAAATGAAGTTAGAGACACCAGTTAGGACATTATTGCCAAAAGCAATAAGAGACAGATCGAAGGAAAAGGCAGTTGAAACAGTTGTAAGAAATGTTATGAAAGTAAAATCAACAGAAACAGAGGGATAGTGGAAAAACTAATGATCTGAGGCTCAACCAGTCATAAACCTGATCCTAGTTGCTCCAGTAAGTTTCTGTGTGGCCTCAGTAAGTTCATGGCTCTGAAGAAACTCTTTCTTCCTTTTATGTAATGGGAATGCAATAGATATTTTACTGGGTGTACTGGTAGAAATATGTTGTATGCTGCCTCACTGTGAACAAAAACAACAATGTGAGCTATTCGCAGCCTCAGTGCTTGGCACTTGGGGAAGGAGAGACCTCGAATAGTCTCAGGTTTTGAATTTGGAAAATGAGAGAGTAGCAGTACCATTAACAGATGTTTGCAGACACTGAAGAAGGGGCATAAATTTGGGCAGATGGGAAATTCAGGGCAATGCATATAAACTACTTAATAGTCTCTCCGTATGAAGAATTTATGACTGTTCAGTATATGAGTGATATTAAATAATCTTTCCACAGTGAAAACAATAGCTAGCAATTCCCACAAAAGGAAATGGCAGTGCTCCTCTCATGTATACCTGCTGTCAAATTATATACTCATTTGGGTGGGTTTTGTATTTTATTGCTTTTTAACTACAAAAGGGTGATCATTATCCTAACACAACTCATATTTAATCTCTAAAAGTTTTGATAGTATTTAAAACCACAAAATATACAAAGCTGAATCATCTCTTGACTATTTACATTTTTGTATTTATTTATGACTACCTTTAAATGAATCTGACCCAGGAGAACTAACCTTGCCCTGTGGAATTATGGAACAAATTATTTAGACATATATGTTTCTAAAAGAAAGGTAGCAGTTTAATATTTAGGTGTTCTTATAATAATAATTTTAGAAAAAATAATGAGTTGTTCTTTTCCCATACTATGTTAACCCTTGGTCTTCCTATGGTTTTTACAAATAAGTTTCATTTAAGATCTACAGGGTGTGTTATCATATGCCAGGTAAACTGCATCGTTTGTCTTTCTTCAACCAAAAAAATCTGGGTCTATGCAGTTAAGTATAAAATTTTGAATATTAATTCAAAATTAATTGAGTTAAAAGGCTTAATAGAACATAAGAAATTGTGGACTTATGTAGTATAAAGAATGCATGTTAGGATCTTATAATGGTCAGGCCTAATGGGCTAATAATTAACTCAGTTCTGATTTTTTATTATAATGACACCCTGATAAAATTGCTTCCTATTTCTTTATTTACTGTAAGTAGAATTTTAGAGGTTAAAAATTAAAAATTCACAGTTCTTTATTTTTATCTCAGTGAAGATAATCAATAATGATGTCAGGGCAATAAGAGTATATTGAGCTACTTTCATGTGCGGGGTAGATAGTCTTTTGATGTAGGACCAGCAACATAATTTTAAGTGGCTGCATAAGTACGTGTGCTAACTAAGCCACCTCTGCTCCTATAGGCCATAAACCTGATGGCATTCATTGGACAGCTGAGCAGGTAAAGTCTGTGCACAGTGATGAAGCCATTGGACTCAGGCTAAGTTCTCCTATAAGTATAAATCAATTGCAAAATCAACCACTTCCTTTGATATCCTGTTTTATACCAGGGGTAGAACACACTGATACACCGGCTAAATTTGGCTGTATTTCCTTTGACTTTTGCTGTTGTATTATAAATACCATATAGCCACGTGTCTCCCCTGCATAACTAATGACACAAGATAATTCACCATCATCTAACAAGTCTCTCAATAATCTTATTCAGATTATAGCCACTATCGTTTGCAGAATAAGTGCAATTTGTAGGAAGGAAAGTAATATGAACATGATTTTTTAAAACTTTAATCTTAATTTTAATACCTAATTTACTTTGAAGCCTGATGATGGTAATATTATATCATAATATTGGTCACTATTTAGCACTTACTACATCCCAAGAACTGTATAAATTGTACTCTATATATTATTTAATAATACCTACAAGCCAGCTATTATTATTCTTATTTTGTAGATGAGTAAAGTAACCCTCAGACAGGTGGACCAAAGTATCCTGCCTAAGGTCATGCAACTAGCAAGTGGTTAAGCCCGACTCCTCTGCTGTCGGATTCCGGGCTCAGTCCTCAGGCCTAATTGTACTCAGAGTTTGTGGAGAATATTCACCTGCCGTTCTCTCCCTTTCGCTTCTGTTTGGTGCATTATATCTATTCAAGAGTCTGAACATATCCGAACATTCCATGCAGCCAGGGCTGATGTTCCCAGGGAGTGTCCTTTCTTGAGGATCCAAATATTGTGCCTTGTTTCTACACTGATCAGGAGGAAGTAAAGCTGCTACTTCTCAGTTTGGCTTTTCTAAATATGGCCAGTTGTCATTGAAAGTCATCATCAGTTGTTCACAAGATCTCCTTTTGACTGGTTCAGAAAGGCAAAATTTAGAGTATTCCTCCCTATCACTTCCGTTTGAGCCATTCCTAGTTATACTAATTATGATTCTTCCTAGGCTGATGCAGATAAGCCGTTCCAGTGGATTCACGAAATACTTGATTTTTTCCTAAATATTATTCCAATAGACACCAAGAGGGCTTTAATTCATCTTTGAAGATTTATTTGTATAACAATTGGCAGAATTCTCCCTGCAGAGAGAATTTGGCTGCTTGCCTACCGAGGGGAGCTGAATCCTGCTATAATGTCAATCATTGTTGAGGGTGTATGTCTCCTGCTTGTGACAACTGACTTTTTATTTTAACCATTTCCCCAAATATACGAAATGTATTTGGTATTCCTTAATAAACCTCTTTTATTCATAATTATCACCTCACACCTCCTAAGAGATATTACATTCTGTAAAAGATTTGTTCATGTACCAAATACAACTTTTTAAATTATAATTATTATGAATATAAGCAGTTTAAAAGAGAAAAATAAGAACCTAGTGGATATTTAACTGTTTTATATGATTCTGAAACCATTTCTAATTTTTGTAACTCTGCATAAAGGCAGTTTGGATGACTAAAAACCACTGAATTTGGAATCAGAAAATCAAGTTCAAATCCTGCCTGGCAACATATTTATTTGTGATAAGTAATTTTTCTAAACCTTACTTTCTTCATTTATAAAATAAGAATAACACACTGATCTTACAAGTTTATTTTAAAGATCAAGGAAATAACCTACATGCAGTAAAAAAGGTCCTTATTAATATATGATACAATTTTCTTAGCTGTAATTAATGTTTATATTTTATTTTATATTATCTATTACTTAATATTTCATATATAAGTATTTCCATACATCAATGTAATTTATAGGCTCATGGTATTCCATAGTTCCCTATCTTTTATCATTCATTGCTTTAAATTCAACATACAATTTATAAATAAGCTCACAGTTATATAATGATAAATCAAAAAGAATAAGATATAAAATGTAAAGGTTTAACTGTATAAAGTGCATGCACATTGATAAACATTGAAAATATCTGCAAAAAGTTTCTGATTTTTTTCCCAAGATATTTTCTACTCTATACACTCTTCCATACTATAAAAATTAATATTTTCAAATATACCTCAACTAATAAATTGACTTTACAAAATGGTTTAATGTAAGCTAATTAAATTTTGAAGGATATCTGCTTGAATTTAGAATTTATGATTTTTTAAAAAAGATTTTATTTATTTATTTTTAGAGAGGGGAAGAGAGGGAGAGATACATTAATGTGTGGTTACCTCTCACATGCCCCCTACTGGGGACCTGGCCTGCAACCCAGGCACGGGCCCTGACTGGGAATCAAAATGGCAACCGTTTGGTTCACAGCGTGGCGCTCAATCCGGTGAGCCACACCAGCCAGGGCTGATGTGTCTTATAAGGTTTCCAAAGCCACACACAATTTTGGTGGCCTGATAGAAGTACTCACGGGACTCGGCCTATGGCTCTGCACGCTGCTGGGGTTTCCTGTAGTGAAGAGATACGTAATAGAATGAGCCAGGGGAAATGACACAGGCAGAGTCTGGAGAAACCCTCGTACAGGCTTCCTTATGTTCTCTCCCTCTCATGAGGGCCAGCACTCGTGTGCACTTGTTTTTTTCCAGACACACACACACACACGCACGCACGCACGCAATTCAGTAACATTCAGTCTCAGGCCTGCTATATTGACTATTTTTCCACTCATGATCTTAAAGATATTCTTTGTGTCAGAGCTGATCAGCAAGCCTGCCTGCTCGGGATTGCCTCCCCAGTTTGTGTCAATATAGCATATCAGTGTTTAAGCAAATATTAAATAAACTAGTTTTTGTTCACTGTTCCCCGGGGGAAGAAAAGACTCCCCTCGTATTCCGTAGGATTCCCCTTCATGGGAAAGATGACAGTTGAAGAAAGAATGCTGATAAATTGACCACCCTTTTCTGCACCTTGCCCTGCAATGACGTGGCTGTGATATCTAAGGTGAACGGTCAGAAATTCGTGCATTTGATGCTCATATCTGAACCAAAATTTATACCATGTGGTCAATAGAAGCAAATGGGACAGAGTGCTAGGCTCTATTTACATCGCACTGTTCTTGGGTTCTTTCTCTGACAATCATAGGAGCTATGTCTCAACTGGATTTTTATTTTTTTTTTGCAACAAAGACTTGAAACAAAATTTGATTATGAACTAGTCTGTAATTGAATACAATGAGTAGGTGTCTTTCTACTGGTCATTAACAACATTATAAATGCAAACTTGCACATGATATTATTTTATGCTATATTGATTATTAAACATGAAAAGGCAAGTGCATGGATTATTGTCACATATTGGGAACTTGTTACACAGTCATCTAAGTGAACATATTTGCATCTTGACAAAAAAAAATTTTTAATGAACAAAACACTGACAGAAGCTTACATACATAAAACAGACTGACATCTGCCAGAAAAGAGGCCCAGGGAGGTGGGGACAGGATGAAAGATGGGGAAGGGATTAACCAAAGAACATTTATGCACAACTCACGGGCACGGAGGACAATATGAGCATTGGCTGGGGGTGGGGAGATGGTGGGGCAGGGTGGAGGTGAAGGAAAAGGGAGAAAAAGTGGGAACTGTGATAGCATAAACAATGAAAATAAAATTTGAAAAACAATAGCTGTGCCATATATTAACTGCATATGAAATTTGAAAAACATACTTAAAAAATTTTAATTGCCAACTTTTCTATACACGGCTTATTAATAGCTTTGAAAAGAAATAAGTATTTTACTATAATTTTAATTGGAATTGTTCTGATCTATTTTGAATGTCGTTTTAGGAGGAAATATCATCTGGTGCTTTATTGTCACCATTGTTGATTGATCTAAACTCACATCTCTTCAAGTCCAAAAGTAAATCACCAATAAAGTTATTACAATGTTTGAAGAACTAAAGAATTCGGAGAAAGTTACTGTATGTCATGTATTAGAATGATATAGTAACCAAAACACACATCTAAATTTTCCAAAAAAAGGAAATTATTTTTTATGGTTATCAACACTCCTTTAAGAATTCTATGTATTCTAGGTTTTATAATCTTAAGAAAGTGTTAAATTTTGAAATTAAGATTTCAGAGGCATCAACAAAAGGATGATATTTTAAAACTCTGGCTGTAGTTAAGACAAGCTGGAGGAATGTGCATGCTGCAGAGAAACCAGAAAAAGGGGCAGAGGTAGGCAAATGGCAACCCTTACGGGGTATTTGGGGGGAGGGAGTCGGGAGACTCCTGAGAAGAGACAGATGTAGTGGGATGAGCGTGGTTTATGTGGACATTAGCATCTAAGTATTTTCTAACACCACCAGAGTAATAGAAGTTATGAAAAATACTTAATAACCCAAATAACTCTCTGAAAAATGATGAGACATCGACACTACCCGTCAAACATAATCTAAACTTGGTATCTTTGTTGCAAATTAAGAATTCATAAAACCATGTATAATAGTGGGTTCAGAATTTTGCTAGAAAAAGACCTGCCTCACAATGTTTTTAAAATACTTTCCTTGATTAAAGAAAGATACAGAAAAAGTACAAGATCACTTTTACTATACAGTGTTATATCAGCTCAGAATATAATTCTTAAACTCATTTAAGCAGTTTTGTCTTAGAATCAAGACAAACTATCTTTAATGTTATTACTCTTTAATGTTATGAGTAATGCTATTACTCATAACAATTCATAGCTATTCAATTTAACAAGTATTAATTAAGTGCCAAATGGTATCAGGCAGTGTTCTAAATGCTTTCAGTATATCATAATGTTAAAAAAAAATCCCCGTCTTCCTAAGTAAAAACATAAATTACATAGTATGTTCAAAGGTGATAAATGCTGTGCACTGAAGAAAAATCAGAGAAAAGTAAGGGAAATGGGAGTACTATGGTATATTCAGAGAAGGTTGCTGTATTATTAGGTAGGATGATAGGATAGATGCCATTTAAAATAAGTGAATAAGAAAATAAGTGAAATCTGAAAGAAACTGGAAAAAGAAAGGGATAGAAAGCAAGGCCCTGGAGTAGAAGTTTTGTAATTTTGTTTTAGAAAAAGTTGATAGTGGAAGATGTATTGTAGAACAGTGTGACATTTGCTTACATCTTATGTTTTTTTTTTATTTTTTGTCATGTGTTTATGAAGGCTATGTTATTATAAAACTATTCTGAATATGAAAGAAAAGAAAGATGCCACAGACTATAGTAAGCATTGGATGGGTGTTACAGGAGGTCATTATCGTAAGCGCTTAGTGTCTTAAGAACTGGGTGTTTGGGCAAATGTCATGGAGGCAGCAGTCTTGGGCTGTGCATTCATTCATTGATTCATTCATTCACTTTCATGCTACGTTGAATGTAGTATGTTTAAATTCATTCTGTTGATAACAATTAAGATTTTTCACACAAGAGCATGGCATAATTATGTATGTGCATTATTCAGACTGAGCAGTGAGAAAATCATTACCTCAACTAGGTGATAGAGGTAGGAATAAAATGGAATCTGGAGATGTTATAACATTAAATGTGAACATATACTTAGTAGAAAACAACAACTAATTGAAAATACAACTCTTAGAATAAAGAGAGCATAACACCAAAGATTAAATAGAGTATCAGTGATTGAGAAGTTAATCATTCTATTATTAGAAGTAGGAATGTCAAGAAGGAAGTATAGATGTACACAGGAAGAGACTCTTAGCCTGTCATACATTAAAGATTTTTTATCTCTGAAGAAATGTTCAAAAGTCCATTATTAATATGGATCTGGAATCAGATAAAAGTTGGAAATTATGTGCACAGAGGTGATTACTTGCAATCACACAGAAGTAAATTAGATAGCCAGAGAGAAAGAATAAAACTGAAGACACAAACATGGAGATTTCTTATGTGGGAAGAAAGCAGGAGAGAAAGAGATCTCATTTAAAAAATAGAGAAATCATGATCAGAACAAGGAAAATGCATATGTCCTGGAACTCAAACTCTTTTAAAAAGGGGGAAAAGAACAGAGATAGAAGGAGGACTCGTATAAACAAAATAACAGAAAAAAGTTGTGGAAATGAGAACTAGAATGAAATAGAACGTGAGGTCCATCTCAGGGACTACTGACAAGTATGATTAGAAAGTTAGAGTGCCCATCTACAAAGTTGTACTTATACTTTAGTGTGAGGAGGCAATTGGGGTTTGGGGGGGGAGGGTTTAAAAATGTTTTTTCTGGCTCCATGAGTAATGTATATTCATTACGGGAAATATGGAATATCCCTAAAATACAAAGAAAATAGGCTGGCATATAGTAAACCCTCAAATAAAGTCAGTTTTTTATTCTATTATACATATTATATGATAATTATAATAATCATAATTTATCATATATGTTTACTATAGATTAATATTTTCATCTAAATTTTTTTCCATGTATTCTAATACTACATACTAGGTTTACATTGCTTCATGTAGCTAATATATTTGAGCTTCAGAATAGTTTCTGTAGCTGATGCTATTATTATTTCTACTTTACAGAGGAGGATACTGTGTCAAGGAGGGTCTAATAACTTGTACAAAGTTGCAGAGTTCGTCAGTCTTGGCACTGAGATTCAAACCCAGGCAACCTATCGCCTCTCCTGTTCTGGAGGAATGTACTGTTTCTTCATCACAGGAAAGAATGAGCTGACATTTTTTATCCTGCATTCTACTTTTAACTTTTATGGCATTTTCAAAATTTTCTCTATTTTAGGTAATGCTACACTTCTAGAGAAATCTTTGTGCTTATCTCTAATTTTATTTCCTTAAGATAATATCCAAGAAATAAAATAGTAGTTTAAAGCCCATGGACATTTTAAACAAATTTTATATTTGCCAAATTTCTCTTCAGAGGCTATCAATGTATACTATGTAGAACAATTTATGAAAAGTTCTGAGTGTTATATATGTGTATGCATAAATGCAGGCACGCTTTGAATTCTCCTGAAAAGTTTGCCTGAAACACCTAAAAACTTAATAATACAAGGTTTTAATATGCAACGATGCTTACATCGTATAGTATTAGGGAAATGTATTTCAAAGCTGTATGGGCAGAGGTTGTTTAGCATCAGGAAAAGTGATTTTAAAACTACTATAATCATGTAGCCATCATATAATGAGAATGTAAACTAAAGAAGTTAATGGGATGAAATGGAAATCAAGGAGCAGGGGCATTATTTTGGGAACACTTTATTTAGTAAAAAAAAAGCAAAAACAAACAAAAACTACAATAAAAAAACTAGAGAGCCTGGAATATATCTTCAGTGATTTTGACATCCTAGGTGGAAAATTGAGGGACTTGAAACAGACACGTTTATTTGTTTGTGGTATAATTTACATAGTTAAATGTGCTGTTTTTGATGTATAGTCTATGAGTTTTCATAAATGGAAAGTAATGTAATCACCACTACAATTGACAGAGCCCCTCCCACACAAATTTCCTTATGTATCTTCCCAGCTGACCCCTTCCTCCACTCGTCACTGAAAACCAGAGATCGTTTCCTTCCCTTACAGTTTTATCTTTTCCACAGCATTTTATAAATGAAATCACACACTGCGTGTGTAGGCTTTTGAGTCTTATTTCAATTTAGTGCGTATGTTTGAGGTTCATCCATGTTCTTGCATGTATTCCTTTTTATTACTGAGTAGTAGTTCATTGTGTGGACATACTGCAGATTGTCCATCTACTAGTTGAAGGATATTTTGTTTTTTTCCCGTTTGGGGGGATAATGCATAGAGCTGCTATAAACATTTACATACAGGTTTTTGTGTGAACATAAGTTTTCATTTTTCTTGAATAAATATGTAGGAGTTGTGTAACTTGACTGTGAGATAAGAATAGTTTAACTTTATAAAGAATTGCCAGCATTTCATATCTGCACTAGTAATATATGAGAATTTTAATTACTTCACATCTTATCAGCACTTGGTGTTGTCAGTACTGTTTATTATACCATTTTAATAGATTTCATAGCTTGTGATTTTATTTTGCATTTTTCCAATGACTAATTATGTTGGATACATTTTAATATAATTGCCAGTGTTTTTTATTCTTCTTTTGACCTAAGGTTATGACTGAAGAAAAAGGTGAAAACAGTTGATAATATCAAATACAAAAACATTGAATCTCCTAGGTCATGGTTTAAGGTAAAAGGATAATATTTTGATGATAAAGGTAAATTTTTTGAGACAGGGCTAATATACTTGGTAAAGATTGCTGATTGAGTAAATTAATTTAAAAAGTGGGGAAAAAATATCCCAGAAAATATTATCAAGAACAACAGAAAAATATCATAAGAACAAAATTAAAACCAATAATTTGAATAAAAAGTCATAAAGACAGTTGGAAATAATATTTTCACCCACCTGTACACCTATGAACGCAATATGAGTAACTAAATCAATAAATTTAAAATTTTAATGTAAACAAATAAATACTGGTATTTCTAGAAGTTGCTGGAAGAATCTTATGAAGTATTTCTAGAGCACTAGAAGGATAAGCCTTATTTGATAGACACAATTTTGATAAATGAGGAGGCATAACAGCACCGAAAATGAATGTAGCCATAGTATGACAGTCAAAATATTCCAGGATGAAAGAGAATCAAAGTGCCAACTTATGTGGGCAAATTACCTAGAGCAGAATTACATAGAGAATTTATATAATGCCTTCACCTGTGCGTGACAAAACTGATCCACAGGCAATGACAGGTTCCCTCACTAATCTGTTGGAAACTGTTCTGCCACAGGTAGGGATCAGTTATCTGTCCTCTGCAAAATTATTGTTTAAATAAATAAAAAATAACAGCTTGATGCTAAAACAGAACTAAACAATAAAATGCAAATTATTTTCATTCAAATAAATAAGTAAAATAATATATAAAGCATATTATATATAATATACTATGTATAATACAAATAAAAATAAGAACAAAGTAGTAAGAACAAAGTAGAAGCTGTCAATACAATGTGCCTCTTCATTTTATTTATTAAATATCCATTAAGTAAATTCTGAAAGGGCACTGAGGAAGAATGAGTGAATAGAGTGGTAAATTCAACACAGTCTCTCTTCTCATGGAGCTTATACATTAAGCAAGTAATTATAATATAATAAGAATGGCAAATGTTTGCAAAGGCAGAATGATTTGAAAATGTAGAAAGCTCTCCAATAATTTCAAATTTAACATGAATGTTTATGAAATACGGAAGTAGGATTAATAGAAAAGTGTAATTTGAGCACATATCAGGGTCCAGAAAGCAAAACAAATTGAGACTCCAGAAACAAATTGAGACTCATGAAACATTCCAAGACTGGCAAAATAATTTTAATCATCATCAGAGCATGGAAACAAATACCGAAAGACTGGTTACACTACCTGCACGAGATAGCAGAATGTTGAGTTGGCAAAACTGTTCAACTAATTACACTAATCTGCATTAAAGAGAATAAATGGATTGGAAAGAGTTTAAAAAGTTTGAAGCCTAAAGTAGGAAAGCTGTGGAGAGTATGCTTGAAAGGAGTCTGTGTCTGTAGAAAAACTTGCCAGTGACATCATGCCACCTGTACGCTGTGAAAACAAAGGAAAGATAAAAATACCAGTTTGTGTCTTATCTTAAAGTTGACACACTCCTGGTGATTGAGAAATCCTTATTTTATCATTATCCTGCTTTTGGATTGGAGTTTTACAGAAGTTGTAGATATATTGGAAGAACGCTTTCAGTAATTTTCTTCCTGATAATCAAATCATTTTGACTATTTCATAAAACGAATAATAAATCTGTATAATTGTTAGAGTATTTGTAAAATTATAACACAAATCTTCAGTGCTTTTAGTGCTTTAATGTTTGAAGAAATATGAAATTTCTAGGTCTATAACTAGGTTGTTACTTTTAGCCTAAACTAGGCAGTAGAAATGGCTATTAAGACTCACGCTAAACTAAGATACCCCAGATTCCAAATAACTATTGGAATTGCACAATGAACATTGTTTGGTGAGTAAAAAAAGAAAACTGTAATTTTTCAAGAAACTGAAGAAGTGATAAAGCACTGGATAAGAATGACATGGTCATTTAGTCAATCTTTCATTACTTTGTATAGTCATCTTTAGAAAGACATTTAACACTTCTATATGTTAGGCACTGTGCTATTCAGCAGGGACACAAAGTTTAAGAAATCAAAGACCTGAGCCCTTACCTCACAAAGCTCACACTCTAGTTGGAATTAAGAAGGACATGCAAGCAAATATAATAGTATGACAATTTTTTTTAATTTTAAGGTATATTTTATTGATTATGCTATTACAGTTATCCCATTTTTTCTCCCCTTTATTCCCCTCCACCCTGCATGCCACCTCCCACCAGCACTCCTCCCCACTTTAGTTCATGTCTATGGGTTGTACATATTAGTTCTTTGGCTTCTCCCTTTCCTATGCTATTCTTAACATCCCTCTGTCTATTTTGTACCTACCATTTATGCTTCTTATTCCCTGTACCTTTTTCCTCATTCTCCCCCCTCCTCCTCCCCACTGATAGCCCTCCTTGTGATCTCCCTTTCTGCTATTCTGTTCCTGTTCTAGTTGTTTGCTTAGTTTTTGTTTTTGTTTTTAGGTTCAGTTGTTGATAGTTGTGAGTTTGTAGTCATTTTACTGTTCATAGTTTAGATCTTCTTTTTCTTAGTTAAGACCCTTGAACAGTTCATATAATAAGGGCTTAGTGATGATGAACTTGAACTTGACCTTATCTGGGAAGCACTTTATCTGTCCTTCCATTCTAAATGATAGCTTTGCTGGATAGAGTAATCTTGGATGTAGATCCTTGCCTTTCATGGCTTTGAATCCCCTTCTTGCCTGTAAAGTTTCTTTTGAGGAATCAGCTGATAGTCTGATGGGAACTCCTTTGTAGGTAACTGTCTCCTTTTCTCTTGCTGCTTTGAAGATTCTCTCCTTATCTTTAATCTTGAGTAATGTAATGATGATGTGCCTTGGTGTGTGCTTCCATGGGTCCAACTTCTTTGGGACTCTCTGAGCTTCTTGAACTTCCTGGAAATCTATTTCCTTTACCAGTTTGGGGAAGTTCTTCATTATTTGTTCAAATAAGTTTTCAATGTCATTATTTGTTCAAATAAGTTTTCAATCTCTTCCTCTTCTCCTTCTGGCACCCTTATGATTCAGATCTTGACACATTTAAAGTTGTCTCAGAGGTTCCTAAGCCGGTTCTCATTTTTTTGAATTCTTGTTTCTTCATTCTGTTCTAGTTGAATGTTTATTTCTTCCTTCTGCTCCAAATCATTGATTTGAGTTCATTTCTTTCCCTTCACTGTTGGTTCCCTGTATATTTTTCTTTATTTCACTTTGTATAGCCTCACTTTTTCCCCTGTTTTGCAACTATACTCAACTATTTCTGTGAGCACCCTGATTGCCAGTGTTTTGAACTCTGTATCTGGTAGGTTGTCTACCTCTTCATCACTTAGTTGCATTTTTTGTGGAGTTTTGATCTGTTCTTTCGTTTCGGCAATATTTCTTTGTCTCATCACGCCTGTTACATTGTAAGGGACAGAGCCTTGGGTATTCACCAGGGTGGGGCAACCTAGATTGCATTGTGGAGCTGTGTAAGGGGGAGGGACCAGAGAGGGAGAAATGCCTCCTGCTCACCTCTCGCCCAGCTTTCAGTCACCTCCTCCATTACCTACAAGGAAATTGGGTCCTTCTGGTGCTAATTCCTGGGTGAGTGAGTTTGTGTACGTTCTGAGATCCTGTGGGTCTCTCCAATGAACTCTCCTGTGAGGATGGGAGTGTCTCCTGCTGCTGCAACTCCCACAGGTTTTTACTGTGAGAGTTTTTGAGGCTTTCTTTTCCTGTGCTCAAATCCTGGGTTGTGCAGTTTGTCTTGCTCCCTGGTTGTTCCTCTTGCTTTATGCTCACAGATGTGGGATTAGCAGGTCCACCAGTCATGGCCTCACCCACCTGGTCCTCCAGCCGCCATCTCGTCATGTGTCCTCTCCACCCCAGCTTCCTGTCTCCACCCCTCCCACCAGCCTGGATGAATGTTTCTTCTTTAACTCCTTGGTTGTCAGACTTCCGTACAGTTTAATTTTCTGGCAGTTCTGATTGTTTTTTGTTTTTGAATTGGTTGTTGTCCTTTTGGTTGTGTGAGGAAGTAAAGTGTACCTACACCTCCATCTTGGCCAGAAGTCTCCAATAGTGTGATAAATTTAATAAGTGGACTTCCACATATCAGATAATAATTAAGGGAATTATATGTAATTTATGCTTTTGACAGGGGTAGAAAAGATGTCAAAAAGAAAATGATGTTCTATTGAAGTCTTATTTCTGTTGTTAATTCAAAAACAAATTGCCTATTGAGCACAGATCTGTACAGAAACTTACAAAGGTACCTAACAATTTTTAAGTATTTTAGAAATCAAGTAGAAAAATGAAAGCCAGATAAGATTCATAAAAGTAGTTTTGTAGCTAATTGTATAAAGAAGTACAAATAGTTTCAATTGATAAATCAGTGCCAATCAGTCTCTAGTTGTGTGTTTTGTACCTATGTACTTGACACTGACTCATAAAGTATTTGTATTAATGACTTGGATGAACACATAAAACATACCTTTAAAAATGATATCAAAGCTAGGAGGGGTGGTGAAAGCATTGCATACAAAATTAAAACAAAGACCAGAGTTTATATGTTAATGTAATAAGATACAAAATTATTATCAGTAATAATTTTGAATTCTTGTTAAAATGAATTAAATAAGTATGGGTTTTAAAGACCATCAGTGACATCAGAACATAGAAGTCCTGCTGTGATACAGATGCAAAAATTGACAATGAACACTCAATGCTTATGTCATATTAACAGAAGTGTAAAGTCGTTTGTTTATGACAATTTTTACCATAGCTTGCTCTGAGTAGACTCAGTTGACAGCATGTTCAGTTCTGAGAACCATAGGCATAATTTTATGTACCGTAATGTAGATTATTTTGACAGGGACTTAGAGACCAGAGGTACCTAAAACATTAAGGAAGGCAAAGAAAGGAATATAAAACACATGTAGAAGATGCAGGTTCAGACCGGCGGATGAGGTGCCCCAGACAGATACTCTGTAGGCACAATGACAGGTGTCCTGGAAGATGAACCGTGAGTGCTCTCAGCAAGTTCGAGCTACCACAGCAATAAGAGAAAGTGCAGGCCCTTATTAGATTCAAGGGACCCCTATTCTAGATGAATGACCCTACAAAGAAGATGAAATAAAGGCAAAATGGCACCCTCTGAAATGACTCAAAGAAGGAGAAAAAGGCAAGACCCTGTTCTAGAGGTAATGGGACACAAGGAGAAGAGTGGAATGGGTGTCCTGGACATTCAAAGAGAAGGCAATGGCCCTGGTCGTGTAGACTCACAGTAGAGCTAACAGCAATGCAGAAAAATGCATTTGTTAGAGTTCCCAAAATGCTCCTGCCTAGGACAGGTTTTATCCCTGATTCATGGGCAGGGCAGAGCCTACAGGTGACAGGGTCATTTTCCCATCTGGGAAAATAATTACAGAGCTAATCCAGTTATATAAATAATTCAATATTCCCTCAACTCCCAGTTGATTCATTCCCAGTGAAACATATTAATTGAATACTATCCTGTGAGTTGATCACTGTGCTGGATACAGAGAATGTGAAAACAGATGAAGCTGGTGCTTTGACATAAAGAATTCATTATAGGTAGTAGAGAATCATTTAAGTTTTTAAAGCCAGCATGTAATGGGCTAGGTTTTAGAATGATAGCTAGCAGCAAATGTTAAGGTTTAATAACCTATTCACGTGGCTGAGAAATAATGTTAAAGAAATGTAGACTATAAGACATTTGTTAAAAATATTACATATGTAAATTTTTTTGTATATCTTAGTTTGGAAAATAGTTTATGGCATATTGCAGAGAATATACCAAAATAATTTAAATTGCTTTTTAATTGCTTAAGTAATATATATTTTCTTTGCCAAAATTTCTAATAATAGAAGCATGCAGTGGTCACATTGTTATGTGAATTTGAATTATTTAAATATGAAATAGAATATATATAAAGTATTTATAGATTGCACCTCCTCCGAAAAATGTTAGACAAAGCAAATAAACCTAAATTTAAAAATCATTGAAATGTGTGGACCGTAAACTATTTAAACTATTACCACAAGGTGGTGCCATAGTGATAACTGTGCCAGTAATATCAGTATTCTAACCTTTTCTCTGCATTTACATAAGTATTATGTTTTTAACCATATTCATAATTCAAGCCTTTCTAAATAAGTAAAATTATTCAATATCTAGTGTATGGACTGGAACTTACTGTCTTCAGTAAATCAAATGTCCTCATTCTTAAACTACTGTCTTATATTCCTTAATGAAAAGATACTGTACTTCATTTAACAAGTCCCACATCGATGACCATTTTGATGTCTTACAATATTTCACTAATGCGAGTGATGTCATAAAGAACATTCCTGAACAATTGTCTTTGAACACATCGAAAGGGTGTCTGAAGTCTATATTTTACCAGAAGAAATTTCTGGTTCAAAGCAAATGAACCTTTTAAATTCTAATAAACATGGTCCAACTGTCTTAGCTAAAGGTTCTAACAATTAAAGCTCTAACCAATACTGTATGAGAATGCTCATTTTCTCTCACATCACCATGATAGAATGTGTTCTACCTTTTTAAATGTTGCCACCTGATATAAAACTGTTGGTGGTGATCATTTATCATTCTTTCATTAGTAGTGAGGTTGAATAGCTTTTACTTTTTTGTGACCTTTTGTGTTTTTGTTTAGTGATTTTCCAGCTCAAATCATTTGCCCATTGATCACTTTTTTAGGGTGTTACATTTTTTGTTGTTTTAGATTGGTCAGGACTTTTCATATGTTATGGATATTAGTCATTAGATTGTTGTGTCTATTATTTCGTTTTTTCTTAAACTGTCACTTACTTTGAATTTTGATAATGGTGGCTTTTATTGCAAATCAGTTTTAATTTTTTCAGTGGTCAAGCTTCAGGATTTTACCTGTTATAACTTCTCGGTTTTGTTTTGTTTTGCTTTGCTTTGAAAAAGTTTTCCAAAATTTTAAATCTCTGTGAAGATATATATTTTATTTGACTGTAAAGCAATCATAGGAGGTTTTTTTTACATTTGGTATTTTTGTGCATGTAGAATTTTATGTTTTTATGGATATCCAATTACCTGAGCACAATATATTCAATAGGCCTTTTGCTTCTCCAATGATTTGAAATATTACCTTTATCATGTGCCAGTTTCAAACATACATGATTCTGTGACCAGTTAACCAAAATATTCATATTTCCACACAAATACATACAATGGACTGCAGAATTATTCCCACTTCCAAGAAGCAAGAGAGCTCGGAGAGGCAAGGGATTTTCGCGAAGTCCCTTGACTACACTGAGGGCCAACTTGGACCTGACAACCCATTTTTCTTATTTCTTAGTATTTTTTTCTCATTCTGCTGCAAAGTATGATTTTAAATCAGGAGAAAATAAATCCCTTTTTTCCTCTTTTATCCTGACTCTTTTTCAGTAACAGAAGATGTGTGTAGTAGGTCCCCGTGCCAGAACGGGGGCACGTGTATTAACGGAAGGCCTAGCTTTGTCTGCGCCTGCCGACATCCTTTTACTGGTTACAACTGCACTGTCAAGCTAATGGAAGAAAACGCTCTGGCTCCAGGTAAGAAAGTGCACACACCCTCTGTTCAGTGTCATATACAAAAATATTTTTGGAAATGCTTATGAATGAATAAGCCAGCTTCTTCTGGACTCACTTGAGGATTAACACCTGTTACTTCTGAAACTTAATAATGCACATGATTTACAAGTAGAAACATCATTTTGTCAAGTAAATTCACATCGATGTACACTTGTTAAAATTTTCAGTATCGGTGTAATAGAGGTAGGTTGTGTTTTTTTCCTGGGCGTCCTAAAATATAATATAAACTCTTTCTCCTTAAACAAGTTGTTAAACAGTACATCTTTCATTCATATCAGATATGGTCATTTAAATGAAGTTTTCTTAAATGCTTACTAGCAAAGCATCTCTTCCATGAAGGTCAAGCTAATAGAGCCTTTTCACTGGGTAAGGACTATTAGAACATGCTCAAATTAATTGAATAGAATAAGGTCTTTTTTGTCCCTTTACATTTGTAATTATTTGTTGCTGTAAAGTTACTTCAAGAATGTACCATTTCTAATTTTTTGTACAAGAAAATATATGCGACATTTAAAATGTATTCTCTTTAGTGAGAACAAAAAGCATATTAAATCAGGCTTTTAATATGCCACAGAGTAAAAAGTAAAGTTTTTAGTCTATTTTTAAATCTCAGCCTTTGTTAATACGTTTGGCATTAATTACATGGAGAATTCCTTTGGTCTACTTCTCTATAGTGCATGTAACTCCATTTGGTTTCCATTTAGCCTCTAGATACTGTTTGACAAGGTGCTGGAAAAATTGTTTCTACATCATGTCAGCTTCAATTCCTTCAAGGGGCTTTGAATTCCTTTATCTCTGGAGAGAACAAAGCAACATGCAAATTATCTTTGAGGTGTTTTTATGAGGGAAGTAGAATGATATTATTATTCTTTCCTGATCTAAATGGAGAAACTGAGGCTCAGAGATGCTAGGTGATTTCTGAGGCTCAGAGATGCTAGGTGATTTCAGGTAACTCAGTCAAGAAGACAGGGAGTCGTTATCCAGACGCACCAGTCCTTGTTAAATATGATGAATGACCTTTTCCTTCTGCTGACCATTTCTGTACCTGAGATAAAATGATAAGGATATGAGGAAAGGCAAAACAAGGTAAAAACATAAAAATTAACTTGTTTCATTTTCTTCTTTAACAGATTTTTCCAAAGGATCTTACAGATATGCACCAATAGTGGCATTTTTTGCATCTCATACGTATGGAATGACTACACCTGGTCCTATTCTGTTTAATAATTTGGATGTCAATTATGGATCTTCATATACTCCAAGTACTGGAAAATTCAGAATTCCATATCTTGGGGTATATGTTTTTAAGTATACTATTGAGTCATTTAGTGGTCATATCTCTGGATTTTTAGTAGTTGATGGAAGAGACAAGCTTGCGTTTGAATCTGCAATTAACAGTGAAATACACTGTGATCGGGTTTTGACTGGGGATGCCTTAGTGGAATTAAATTATGGGCAGGAAGTGTGGCTACGACTTGTAAAAGGAACAATTCCAGCCAAATTTCCCCCAACTACGACATTTAGTGGGTACTTGCTCTACCGCACATAAATTAGTGCAAAAGGCAGACTGTCACCCCTACTGAGGAGTAGCCAGTGTTTTTAGTCTACCTTTGCATGCACATCTACTCTATTTTTAGTTTTTCTATGCAAAATGAAAATCTATTTTTCAAATCTGACTGAGGCTGTAAGTCTGTATATTTCATAAGGTCATTTGGATATCTTTTGGATAATTCGATAAGGAGTTCTTGCTCATTAAGAGATTCAGTGGCACAGAAAACAAAGTGCGTGCATTAGCATAATTATTTTTGTTTTCTCATGTCGAGTCATTTCAAAGTACAGTAATATAAAATGGTAATCACTCAACGCTGTCAGTCGCAGTAGCCTTTCCACTGAAACATTAACTTGTGTTATTCTTTGCATATATATTAACATGTATTTCTTAAATTCACAAATTTAAATAAATTATTCAGAGACTAAGAAGTGTTTTTTTTATTTTGACATTTCTATTTACTGTTGAGTTAATTTTATATATTAAAGTTTTTATTTGTAAGCAAAAATTAAGAAAGAGAACTATTGTTCTCTTCCTATAATTAGAGACTAATGTAATAATTGACAGATATTTGAACAATTATACCGAAGTCTAAGGATATATAAATGTACCTTTTACTTGCTTCCATTATACAATATCTGCAGGAGAAAAGTAAAGCTTTTCTCATAGGGTGTCCTTCTACAACAGCACATTCAGCCCTACCTGGATATTTATACAGGGTACAAAGTTCTCCAAAGTGATGCTACAATTTATGGGATGCTCACTATGCCCTGATTCTCTTCTAAGAAACTTACATGTGATATCACATTGATTACTCACAAAGACTCACAAGGTGGGTATTATTGTTATCACTTTTCTAGCTGAAGAAACTAAGGCACAGAGAGATTAATGAATGGACCAATTTCCGCAATTACTAAGGATGGAGGCAGAATTTAGAATGAGGCCATATCTTTTCCAGCACAGACATCCATCCTTTCCTTGTATTGCCTCCTACAGGTATACCACAATTTACTTACTAATCCCTATCAAAGGTCATTGACGTCTCCAATGTTTTGTTATAACAATATTGTTATAGCGAAAACCCCTAAAAATACTTTCCTATGTATTTGACAAAGTAGTTTTGATGAATAGATATCTATAGGTAATAGTAAAAATAATAATGAATTTTTTGGGTATACAAGCATTTTTTATGAACTAACTTGTTTAATGCTCAAAATAATCCTATGGATTACATATTAAACCTATGAAATATATACTACATATTTCATCTGCTTTCCACACATAAGAAATCAGCACATATATGGTAAGTAATTTTCCCAATATTACAGTAAATTATGGACAATTTCTTGAACAAAGGATAAATGTTTTTATATTTTGATAAGTACTATTAAATTGCCCTCAAAATTTTTTCTACCCATCCATAGTTTCATTTTGTTCATGTAAAATAGGGCTCTTTATCCCCCACACATTCTCATCAAAACTCACAATTTTTAAATGCCACCCGTCTTGAAGGTGAAAATGGTATTTCTTTATAAACATAAACTTGAAAATTTTTCAAATATGCTACAACTCGAATGCATATGTCCAAAGACTTGTACATAAATGTTCATAGAAGCTTTATTTGTAATAACCAAAAATTAGGTACCACTGACATGTCCAGCAACAGATGAAGGGTTTAGCAAACTCGGGTTTATTCGTAGAGTAGAGGACTGCCAAGCAATAAAGAAGAATGAACACCCTACAACAGGTGGGGAACTCATATAGGAGAAGGTTTCAAACTGCAACCTGACGAACCTTAACATCCTTGCAGGGAAGTGTGCAGTGAGCATTTAAGAAAAAAAGCATATAAAATTGACATTAAAACATTACATTAGTTTTAGGTGTACTACATGATGATTTGATATATGTACACATTGTGAAAAGATTACCACAATAAGTTTAGTTAACAACCATCACCTCACATAATTATAATTTTTTCTTGTGATAAGAACTTTTAAGATCTATTCTCTTAGCAGTTTTCAACTATACAATACCGTATCGTTATCTTCAGTATTACCCACTAGAATGCTTCGTGCTGAGTCAAAATAGCTGGGCTTCAGTACCCCAGCCTCACGCAGCAACCTGGCGCCGCCAGCGAAGCTGTGAGCGAGGTGCTGACAAGTGGAGGCTGGACGACTGACAATTTCTATTCTGTTACGTGAAAATGTGCTTTTTTCAACGTATTTGGCAAGTTTCAATAGTTTATTTAGTTCCTGCTTAAAACTGCCTCACAGTCTAAACTGTTTTTCATCGCATTTCTCCAAGGACCCACAGACTAAATAGAATTTTGTCTTACAAATATACATATCAACATAGATTCCAGTGAGTTCAATGTACTGCTCTATCTTTAATATTAGCAGAATAGAAGGAGGTAAATAGTTTAACAATGTGTGCCATTGCCATGCACAATTTAATTAATTGGTTTTATATTTAGATGAAAACATTTAGCATTAAATGATGCTTTGGTGTTTGGAATTTTAATTATTAATATTTTTTTATTTTATGAATATTTGTAGAAATAGACAAATGACAAATTACCATTAATAGCTAAAAAGCAGTGTAATAATTTTTAAGTTGCTATAATATTATTTGGCTATTTTTAAAAAAATCCTCCCAACGTAAAGTAAGGTAATTAATTTAGCAATGTATTTCTAATTGTCATGATCAAACTTACCCATGAATGAAAAACAACACTGGGATTTTATTGATTTTTTTTTTCCTCGGGAGACAGCAAATCTTTATGAATATCATTTCATAGACTGAATTCCGGAGCCCTTCTCGCTCACCAGACCTTCTTGCCCAGCGAGCTCCTGAAGTCCACCAAGGCCCTAATTATCGATGACAATCTCATATCTATTCACTCATCAGTTATTTAATAATCACCAATTTGGGACATGGAGGAGAAATCCTATATAAAAATAACTTCAAAATATCAAGTAAATCATTACAGACAGATGCTGCATTTGGAATGTATTATTCAGAGACATGAGGGGATTTACTACCACCAAAATCCTGATTAGTAGCTCAGTAGGAATGGGGATGAATCTTTAATAACCAGCCCCTCTTTTTTGCACCTCTGACAAACTTTGGGTCACTCCAGGAACTGAGGAAGTCTATATACAAAGTGAAGCGCACCTATATTGCTCTTTCACACTCTTTCACACCAGTCAAAACTCTTATTTTGGAAGAATGGGCTAATATTATTTGGGGATTATGAAATTATTAAAACAAGCCATATTGATTTTTGATTGACTAGCCTATTTAATCCTCTTAGAGAAAGTTTTTATTTGGTCCTCTGTTTCTAAATATAAATTTACTTAATCAAATGAATTTCTGATTTGTAGAACTTCAATTATATTATATAACAGTAGATATACCATATACATTATATATAATAAAAATATATAATTTATATATACATTAAGTTGTTATATACATATATAACAAAGTTATTTATCTGACATATAATATAAATATATGTCTATCTAATATATAGAATTATATATAATGTGTGATATAAAAAACTTAAGGTTTTTTTATGCACTTTTAATTCAACTATGAAGAAAATGGATCGAAAACCTTGATACCTTTTAAAAAAATTGTTATGGTTTATTGTCAATTTTTTCACATTAGAAACTAGTTGAGTAATATTTTTGTCTTTATTAAAAGCCATTTTTAGGGTAACAATTTATCTTACTAGTCCAAACTGTTTGCCTATCCTCTATCCTTGCAAAGGCACGTGTGAGAAACATTGAAGCAGAAATAATAGGCCTGCCCTTCTTAGACAGTGTGTTTGGTTGGGTTGACCTCCCCTGTCAAAGGTAGAGTGCACTGCCCCAGTGATTTCATCAGGAGCTGAGATAAAAGCTCAGTGAGAATCTTCAACAAGCTACACTGTGTTTGTGTTTAGAGAAAGCAATCGGAAAGTCACGTTCATTCCTCTGGGCTAACATCTTAATTCAGCAATCTCAAACTCTGGCTAAAGTCAAATTTTGGGGTTTTTATTACATTTATTCATGGATTGCTTTATAAATTATCCAAATTCAGGCTTTAGTCAAACATTTTACACATCCCAAGTGTTGAATGTAGTAAGCAGGTCCTGGTTTTAACATGATTTCCTATGAGTAGGTAGATTCAAATAGACACTTTTATCAACCTCACTGAAGATGACAGTGAAAATGTCACATAACACAACATGGAAGTCAGTGGTTTTTTTCAGTATATTTTCAGTGTATTTGAATCTAACTCCAAAAATTTGAATTTAAACACCTGTTTGAATTTTCTGCTTTTTAGATTCAAATAACTATTTTATCAATTCCACTCAAGAGTGAAAGTACCAAATGACAGAGCCAAAGGGTGCATGTTCTTATTAATACAACACTACTTACTTTAGCAACTAAGAAGAAATTGACTCCCTAGATTCTTTTCACCAGAATTCAGACAATTGCTGATGGCTTCCAATTTTTTAAATTTTTCTTCCCCTCATTTACCTTGCTGTCATTGTCATTATCAACAAAGCATCAATTGTGCAAAATATTAAAATGTATAAAGAGAACCACATGTCTGTTTCTCCCTTTATATGGCATTTGTGAATTAGGAATAACAATAATTGGCCAGAAAACATATGCAGGAAAAATTCATTTATTTGCACTACCTCTAGCCATTTCCAAAAATGATTTGATGTGGCTAGATGGATAATATAATATATAAGAAGAATAGTAAGCTTTGACAAAAATAGTTGCTACTTATATACCAAATATATGCCAAGAACATGTGCTCTTTTTCATCCTAATTTCACAGGTATATTTGCATGCACTAATTTTCACAAGCTGTCACAAAGTAACCTGCTGTTGACAAAGATTATCCTACAAAGAGGCCACCCATAGTCTCAACCCCTTTTTTGATTCCCCACTGTACTTTATTTCTTATCGTACCATTGTAGATTTGCTATTTAGCAAATGCGTTTAGATCCTTTTAATCCTACTGAGAAGGAAGATAAATAGTATGGAAATTATTCTGTGGATGAAATTTAAAAGACCCTCCAGAGATTGCATGTCTTTTTAATGTGACTTTAATTGCCCTTTCTGAATCCTGTCATTTCATTTTTTGAATCATGGTTTTATTTCATAATCTCTAGTTCTATTTCATTTAAATGGTCAGCACACTGACTGGTCATCAGTGGGTTTTATCCTATGACAGAGCTCTATATTAACGGCATACAATGAACTTTACTGCCTAAAATGAATGGAAACAATAAACAAAGACCATCACTGCATTTCTGTATAACTTCGGCTTCTCTCTTCCCACATGGTAATAGTCCAAGTAGAAGATGTTTGAGGAAACAACATCATTATGAACAACACACCTATATACCCTAAAGGCATTCTTGAGCATCACAAAAGAAAGACAGTCTTGTATTTAAAAAAGATATTATAGATATCACTGGAACAATACTGATATCTGAAAACTGATTCTGTAATCTATTTTAAACAATGGGAAGACTCAGAGGCCTATAGAGCACCTTAGAATTCCCTGAGGCCAGGTCTCAATTGCCCAAATAAAGTTCTTGGAACTGCAGCTAGTGGAACATCACCGAGATCAGTAAATGCCGAAAACACGAAAGAAATGGGAAAAGAATTAAATGCCTTAAGCTCATTAATTAAATTTTTTAAACTTTTAAAATTTCCTAGTAAAACTTATTTTACTCAACTTAATGGAGACATATTTTAATTTATAATCACCAATCCAAACTATTCCTTATTTCTCAATTTTGAATCTAGAAAATTAAAATGTGACATTTATATTTGGCTAATGTTATCTTTGTTAGAGGCTTTAGGCCTTTGATGAAGACATCAAAATTTCTTAAAATATTTTCATTCTAGCTATAATAAGCAGCTGCTACATACTCTAGCTAAATACTTAATACACTGATGTGGTTTTGCCAATAAGAAAGTCTTTTTCACACCTTCACACCAAAATTATCTTGACAGGAGGCCTTGTGAAAGATCTATTTGCAATATGGCCCAATAGTTACTGCCTCAGGGAGAAACCTTTTTCAACAGTAAATAATTACGCAGACTTTTATCTGCCATTCTCTTTTTTGAAGTACATATAACCACAAGATACTAATTTCCCTTTGTCACTACAGTTTAAAAGCCAAAACATCATTTTTCCCCTACCATTTTAAAGTCAAAAGAAACATACAGTTCGGGAAGAAAACTCATGAATATTTTCTTTCCCTATTGCTTCTGGTGGCTATCTGGCAGGAAATGTATGGCAAAGACAAGATAAAGATGAAGAAGAAAGAGCAGAACAGAAATAAGGTAGGGAAGAGGAAGGTGAGTGGGAGGAGGAAGACAATGCTAACTGGAGGAGGAAGGCAGTAAGAAAGAAAAGGAGAAAAAAGTCAAATTAGTCACTGTTGAGAGAGAAAATATGGCCAGACATAGGATGAAATAGTATGGAAGAGCAAAAATCATCTGAGATATTAGATACTGATAGCATTTTATCAACTTCCCTTTAGCCTAGATGATGTAAAAAACTAGCAGAGTAAATCAATGGTAGGGAAATTGTTAATGTCTCTACTCATTCTAGCTGGCATTGTGAAAATCATGAATTTGTCTTGAACAAATTTTAGGTTATATATTGTGCTTTGAGGAATGCTATTCTCTGACAAATGTTAACATTAGCATCACAAACTAGGGAGGAAAGAGACAAGAATTTCTTCATAATTCCAAAAATTATGGTTACGTGTTCTCATTTTCTTTCCCCTCTTGTTTCATGAAATTTGATAATTTGTCTACCAAGAAAAAAGCTTGCCATTCTCACAAATTTTCTCTTAGTGGAATCCCAAGATTATTTTCTGGTGTCAAGTGATTATCAATGCGGTTGTTCAGCATACTTCTTGAAGTCCTATAAAGTAGCTTTGAACATTAAAACAAAAAGTATAACTGGGTAAAATGGACACATTTTTAATAAATGGAACTTAAGCTCAGGTAATGGAATTGCCAAGTTTCTACATTGGCATTGCTGCTAAACAAATGTGGGAAGTTAGCAAATGCATTTAATTTTTAATGTGTTTTCTGAGCTCTAAAGACAAAGAAAATGCAATAGATTTTTAAAATTTTCCTTAGTGGATTTGAAATTTTAAAAAATTTCTTAGAGTAGTGGATTGGAAATGAATTCAAATTGCCCTTATTATAAAATTTTCTGTATAAATATTGATCAGACAATAATTTGTAATAATACATGTTTTTCTATCTCTCAAAAAGCTCTTAAAAGGTAAGAGAAAATACATTTCCACCTGTTGGGGAGGATCTTCCTTCTACCCTTCTAAATTCTTCTGGCTGGAACTAATAATAAATTAGCATGAGATAGATTAACAGGAGAAAATGACCAAATTTGTGTTGTATGTACATACAGAGGTTCTCCAAGAATGTGGGACCTGAGGACAAGAGGCAATTAAGACTTATGTGTCAGCTTGAGCTAAGGAGAAACCAAGGGTAGAAGTTTTGGACGTCAAAAGGCAGGAAGGCAACTTTCATGGAGATAGAAAAGCAAATGTTTGATAAATAAATGTTTGCTGGGCCATCTTTACAATGAGACACAGAGAGGACTTTGATCAAAGGGCCTTGCTAGGTTTCTCCCTGTCTCTCACACCTAGTTCTTATTAAACTATAGTTTATCTATCTATCTATCTATCCATCTATCCATCTATCTATCATCTGTCTATATATATCTATATAAAATTTTTTAGCCAGTTTGGGAAGAGTAGGTTAGGGGGAAGTTAAATGTACTTTCTGAGTCTTTTTGTTTCTTAAAATAACCGACTTAACATAATATCTTAAAAGGTGTATTTTAGGTGGCAAACATGCTTCCCCTCAGACCTAAAGTAAAATTTCATTGATTTACATCTGAATTTCTTGGAAAAGAAGAGAATAATATCAATATACATGAAACTGTGGGGTGGAGTTTGGAAGAAAAGACTATAAAATCTCAGAATGCATATGAGAGGCACATTCTTCTGGTCTGTCCTTCCTATCATCCAAGATTAAAATGAAAAGTTTTCAGAATGAATAGCAAGATATTCTGGAAGTCACCCTATAAGGACAATTCTGTTCTTTTTTCCCCCACTTTACATCTTACTTTGACCTCTAGAGTCACCCTCTCTCTGTTTCTCCACAATTCCCCACATTTCCTCAGGAGGCTCTCAAACCGCTGTCATTTAGCCAACAACCAAGACTGTTCTATGTGAAGACAAATGGCACGCACAGTACCTGAGGACTAGCCAAGACCTAATCGATTCTCTCCAGCCCCCTGGTAGGAACCTTCGTTCATTTCACACATACACCCTCCCACCCCCACCCCCACCCCCGCCACATT